>JAZGTN010000252.1:0-141708 GCA_037783415.1 Leptasterias polaris
CTTACCCTATCAACACATCTAGACTTGACCTCTGCAAGCTTTTTATCATCTTTCTCATAGGCGCCATCAAACACCAAGAACGAGGAAACATTGCACTTGGCAAGATTGCGAAAGAAGCTCTGACACTTTGAAGCAAAGTGTTGATAGCGCCCCCCATGATGTCCGTCATCACATGGTGGTGGATCCTGATAAAGGAAGTAGAGGAGTGCATAGCCATCAATCACGAGACGTACGTCATGCAACCGATGCCTGGTGAATAACGATGGATGCTCACCGATCAAAGTTGTTAGTCCTCTTACACCCATCTTGCGCCACTTCAGCTTATCTTGATATTACAGCAGTTAATCCAAATGACAATTTTGAAGGATGACCACACATGTAGCCCATTGATGGGAATAGCTCTTTTGTTGCTCTTGTTTCAACAGTGAACGAAGACATCTGAAAATAACAAGAATATGACAAAAATACTTGAAAAGCTGTTTAAGATTGATTTTTTACAATAAAGGAGTTTGGGAGGCCATTTTTAAAGTCCATTGAAAAACATTCCTTAAACTTTTATCCGGTGTTTGTTTTTCCATTTTCTATGACACTTGAAGTGAAGAAACATGGGGTACAGTGACAGTTTTATGCCACATATGTAGATTTAAAATGCATACACAAGAAACGATTTTGTCCAGCAAATTTAAATAGCAAAATATTTAGACTGTACATGTTTGGTAATTACTCAAAATATATATTAGCATAAAAACTTACTTAGTAACGAGCAACAGAGAGCTGTTGATAGTATAAAACATTGTGAGAAACGACTCCCTCTGAAGTAACGTAGTTTTTGAGAAAGAGGTAATTTCTCACTCACATAATAAAAGACTTCTGGCCAGAAGCCTTTTATTCCTATCTGAAAGCACACTAATTTGTACAACAAGGGTGTTTTTTCTTTCATTATTTTCTTGCAACTTCAATGACCAATTGAGTCCAAATTTTCACAGGCTTGTTATTTTATGCATATGTTGGGATACACCAAGTGAGAATACTGGTCTTTGACAATTACCAAACGTGTTCAGTGCCTTTAATGCTAATTATGGAGTAGCAAAAGAACTGATTAATTATATGTTGTATTTGAATGCTATATGAGAGGAAAATGCTCGCGCATATATGCCATTTACTCGACTTAAGGTATGAACTATGAATATTGGTTTTTGAAGGTATGAACTATGAATATTGGTTTTTGGAAGAGAACATTTCCAGTCTTAGTTTTTAATTTAAACAGACCGTGAAACCAATCTGTGAAAATTTAATAAAATAACAGCAAGTTTGTAGGAAAACACCGAGTAACCGTTGAGTTTATCTCTAGAAATGGCTGCACACCAAATTGACCTATTGATGAAAAGATTTCTTATGACTTCTTCACTCATGTCTAGATAAATAGTGCCAATGTTGAGCATAAAGTAGTGAACCTGCCTGAGCAAGTAAGTATTGAACTTGCTTGAGCAGTTTTAAAACTTACACTGGCAGATTTATAACTTGCTCGAGGGCAGTATTTTTAAACCTGCACAGGTCAGTGCAAAACTTTTGCGCTAAACGTCAACTTACTCTGACTCCCTCTAATAAATTACATCATGTAGTCCAGACATGTGTTATATAAACAACTAATATTTATAAGTTTTGTGCAAAATAGTGAGTTATGCAAACTTGCTGGACGAAATCGTTCCCTGTAGTTTACAGAACTTAGAAATAGAAGTATGTGTTATACAGTTATAATCCAAAAACAGGCACCGTTTACACAGATTTATGGTACTGCACTGCTGGTGCTAGTGCTATGCTAGTGTAACATGTGAATATTTGAGTGTTACAAGGGTTGGCCGATAGATGTAGACAGAAAGAATTACAGGAGATAATTTATTTTGATCCTGGGCTGGTTACTCGTAGAACAAAGAGTAAAGAGAATGAGAAAACTGGATTGGACCACAGTGTACAAGTGTGTCACAATGGGCTAACCAGAAAAGCAGAGAATGGTCTAAGAATGAAACCAAGGACAATATATAGGGGATTGGAAAAGTTTGGTCACTGACCTGATAATAGTGGTGGTCAGTCAGTGCACGGTCAGTGCAGGTCCATAGGGGTATCAGGTGTGCTTACCACAGGGGTGATTTATGGGCTTGAGTGCATGGGAAAGAAAGTGGACTGAAGCTTGATCAGGCCTGGAATTTCATCTCTGAAAGGGCAAGGCCATTTTGATTTTGCAAAGGGCACTTGTATTGGAAAATCATAAAGTCTATGGGAAACCTTTGAAAGGGCACTAAGGCCAAGACCAGGGGCAACGAAGGCCATGGCCTCCGTGGCCTCCGTGTAATTCCAGGCCTGCTTGATAATTGGGTTAAGGTTGGAAGGAGGCTGTGTTTCTGGGAACTTATAATAAATTAAATAAATACTGGCAATGACAGCTGGATTCAGGGCTTTACACCAGCCCCATTCCTTTAGCTTGGCCACAGAGGTGGGGGTAAAGTGAGTACAGGGCCCAATTTCATGGCTTTACTTTAATACCGTATTAGCATGGTGGAGGAATATTGTGTTCTTATTCCTCCATGCCGTAAGCAAAGAATCGGCACTTACGGTAGCAGGGAATTTTGCACTAACGTCAAGCGTATTCCATGGGTTAGGTTAGAATGACAGGGAATTTTTGCTTGTGCGCGTGCCTACTTTATGTTTACTCCTAGTGAGGTTCGATCCTCTATCGTCTCCACGAGTAGCGGATCGAACCTCATAGTCATAGTTGCTAGTATGTTGAGGTATTCTTCGCTAATACACAGCTAGTGTAGTGCAAAAATGATTGTTTAGTCATTCGTTTACAGACAAGTAAAGGCTAGCCCACCTTATTGGGCTGTTTAATGGCTCTCTTTTTTAACATCGGTCTTATCATGCATTATCGACTATGATATTATTAGTCTATATAGTATAGACCATACTACAGCCCAAACAAGGAGGTTGAAGGTGGGCTACTATAAGTGAAGCCTAATTAATATAAATAATTAATAACGTTACACTGCACACTCTACTCCTATCCTAGAACTACGAGGTTCATTCCGCGTAGTTCTAGAGAGGACCAGGACTAGGATAGGACTAGCCCCAATTTAGGGCCAATCCACTCTGTATCCTTGGCCCTAGAGCGGCGACTGCAAACCTATTCTTGTGCCCCCTTGGTACATGTATTTTATTCTGCCACGATCTGCATTATGAAAACTTACCGATTGAGTGCCAATATACTTGTAAATAGCCGGACAGGTGATATTCGTTTAAAAAAATCACAGATTTTGAGGGAAAATTGATTGCTTTTCGCGTCGCGGTTGTGAATTTTTGTTCACATATTTAATTAACACCTTGCGCGAAAACCATGATTTGTCTGGTTCCCTCAACAACTCCACAACATTTATACGATCAACTGCTGTAATTTAATGGGGACCAGACTGATTTACTCAGCATTAGTCTGGTCCAACAAGATCGTAACAGTTGATCTTATAAATGTTGTGTATGCATATTGTGAACAAAAATTCACAACCGCGATGCGAAAAGCAATCAATTTTCCCTCAAAATCTGTGATGTTTTTTAAACGAATATCACCTGTCCGGCTATTTACAAGTATATTGGCACTCAATCGGTAAGTTTTCATAGTGCAGATTGTGGCAGAATAAAATAGGTTTGCAGTCGCGCTAGGGCCGAGGATACAGAGTGGATTGGCCCTAAATTGGGGCTAAACTAAGGCTACAGTCGTTTGACCAGTTCTGGATTACTTTTTGAATTCACGTTGTTTTTTGCTGCAATCTCTTTGACATCTTAAACAAAAAAGTTGATCATAAAACTCACCAAGTAGTCACTGACAAAAAAAGATTAGTACTTTTGAAGAGGCTTTGAGAAAAGTATCGTCACCTGTTTGACCAGTTCAGGATCAGTTGAATCTATTCTGAATCAGTAGCGTGCCTTTTATTGCAAACCCATACTCCCATTCATAAAACTGTCTCTCAAGGACAACTGTCTCTCAAGTGTGTTGGCATGGACTTGGACTACCTTTCTTAAGTGAATGTCGTGCAAGTGTCTTCAACAGCAGCGCAAAAACCCAGCGACAAAAACACAAAACAACAGCAAAGGAGAATGTAAAAGTGAAGCGCATCTAAAAGCATTATTGACCCCTCCAAGTTTCATTTTCTCAAAAAAAAAATCAAAAATCTACAAGAATTTGTATCTCAAAAGCAATAGATAAACTTTCTACTGCAGCAGTATGATTTTACCTCACTTAGTAAGTTAGTACGGCATCATTTGACGCAATGAGATGTTGAGTAATCCCGAACTGGTCAAGGGTATGATGCCCCCCCAAAGACGATTTGGGTAATTTTGTCTTCTCAAAAAAACAAGACGACTGCTCAGTATTTGCAGGAAATATTGTTTACACATTCTTAGCATTTTACATAAATGTTTTTTGCCCTGGCGTTCCAATTCTGATGGTGAGAAGTTTTAACAGCGTTTTTCAACCAACATTTTAAAACAAAATAATGATCAATTTCGCAGACAAACTTCCGGAAATTGGCCATAATTTATTTGCCGATGATGTTTGGCACCTTTATTTTGGGTTTGTTGGTTTAATGGATGTTATTCTTCACATGTGTCAACAGAAATTGGTAATGTGAGAAGTAATGTAATTATTTGGTTATTGCTATTGTTGAAGTGATCCCGAACTGGTCAATGATCCCGAACTGGTCAATGATCCCGAACTGGTCAATGATCCCGAACTGGTCAAATGACTGTAGCTGACCAGCTGACCACCAAGCGAGCAAAACTATTATTCAATCATATCGTAGGACGCCCTGTATTCAGGGCGTCCCTGAAATCGAGGCAAATCTTTTACCTCTCTGGGCACGATGTAAACAGTCCCTAGATACAATTTTTGTGGTTTGACTTGTCAAGCAAAGAGTCTCCTCTCATTTGACCAAAACTTAGAAACATGTAAGGCTCCACTGGTTAGTTGCACTTGTTATGCAAAAAGTTGTGGTATTTTAGGCATTTCTGCAAGGTACAAAAATATGTCATACTGTCGGGGCCATAAAAAAAAATTCCCCACCGAAAAAGTTTCATCAAACAATTTTTCCATTCACAATTCACGATGATCAAATCATGTGACTGAACATTCTGCTGAGCATTCTGGGGAAAAAAATACAGAGGCTTAAAGAAGCCACGTGCCTTATATCATTTTCTAATAGTCTGGATAATTTTTTTTTGTAACACTCTATCATTTTTGTTATTAATATTAAAATTTAAACATCAGCTTTGTGATTCGATTATCACTGTTTATTTATATGCTTTATTATAAAAGTTAAGAAACATAAAAAGGCACAAAACTAAATAAAAATAAGATTTGAAAGCCAAGAATTATTGACATTTTTTTTTTTTTTTTTTTTGAAAAATACCATGGTTATTTTTAAAACTAAATAAAAAATATGTTGAATAAAATGAAGAAAACTGCTGTCCGGTTTTCGATGTAGTATGCCTTTTTCTTTGAATTGAAAAAAAATAAAAATATTCCATAATCAACTGATGCCCTAATTACCTTCCTTTGTTTATAAGAAATATGCAAACATATATTAAAACGTGATGGACATTGAAACTTTCACACCACGCACCGATCTTCGATGACTTCAATAGCGTCCCATTTGTTTTGAGTTTGACCTGTTTTCGATGCAAACAAGAAAGTATGGTGTCCGGGTGAAGCCATACGTGGAAGAAACATCTGCAGTGACTACAAGTGTTCTGTGAGACTTAGTGTATGACTCTATAGCCAGCAGTTTTCTTCATTTTATTCAACATATTTTGTATCTAGTTTTAAAAATAACCATGGTATTTTTCAAAAAAAAAATAAAAAAATTAAAAGTAAATAATTCTTGGCTTTCAAATCTTATTTTTATTTAGTTTTGTGTCTTTTTATGTTTCTTAACATTTATAATAAAGCATATAAATAAACAGTGATAATCGAATCACAAAGCTGATGTTTAAATTTTAATATTAATAACAAAAATGATAGAGTGTTACAACATAGAGAAATGGTCCTTTCTCTATGGTTACAACAACAAAATTATCCAGACTATTAGAAAATGATATAAGGCACGTGACTTCTTTAAGCCTCTGTATTTTTTTTCCCAGAATGCTCAGCAGAATGTTCAGTCACATGATTTGATCATCGTGAATTGTGAATTGAAAAAGTGTTTGATGAAACTTTTTCGGTGGGGAATTTTTTTTTATGGCCCCGACAGTATGACATATTTGTGTACCTTGCAGAAATGCCTAAATACCACAACTTTTTGCATTTACAAGTGCAACTAACCAGTGGAGCCTTACATGTTTCTAAGTTTTGGTCAAATGAGAGGAGACTCTTTGCTTGGCAAGTCAAACCACAAAAATTGTATCTAGGGACTGTTTACTCCTAGAACTATGAGGTTCATTCCGCTATCGTCTCCATTACCCTCATAGAGTGACATGTACAAAATCCTATTCGAAACTTTTTTCCCTTCACGTTTCTGCACCTACAGTTAATTTCCCAAACCGGATCACGCCAAAATTAGTCTCTATGTGTTCCTTATACTCTCATCGAGGTCGGGTTGGGTCCAGAAAATCCACTCCGCAAAACAAAAGTTGCAAAAAGTGATAAATTCTCACCGTTTTCAGAATCCTCGCCTTCCGTTAACAAAATGGCCGCCGTTGAAATTTTTGAGCTGGTAATGCTGCGTGCTACGCTGGGTAACGATTATCAACGATTCACGTATACAGAATATTGGTTGTTGTGGACCAGCATTGCGCCTATGATTGTATACGTGAACCGTTGGATTTGTTACCAGCGTAGCACGCAGCATTACCAGCTCAAATATTTCAACGGCGGCCATTTTGTTAACGGAAGGCGAGGATTCTGAAAACGGTGAGAATTTATCACTTTTTGCAATTTTTGTTTTGCGGAGTGGATTTTCTGGACCCAACCCGACCTCGATGAGAGTATAAGGAACACATAGAGCCTAATTTTGGCGTGATCCGGTTTGGGAAATTAACTGTAGGTGCAGAAACGTGAAGGGAAAAAAGTTTCGAATAGGATTTTGTACATGTCACTCTATGAGGGTATTATGGAGACGATAGCGGAATGAACCTCATAGTTCTACGAGTAGGGACTGTTTACATCGCGCACAGAGAGGTAAAAGATTTACCTCGATTTCAGGGACGCCCTGGCTGAATACAGGGCGTCCTACGATACTACTACATCGAAAACCGGACAGGGGAGGATATATTCGGGCTAATTGATTTTTTTTTTTTACAGCCTTCATGTCGTGGTATAGGTACTCAATAAATTAAGCTATAATACAATACCTAGTGACTGATTATGATAGACGAAAGGGCTTCATTTCATGAGTGACTTCCATTCCTCCCTCGTCCCCCATTGCACTTTGTGACTTCGGTTTCACCGAAACTCAACGTTGAGGGGGCACTAACACAGGTCCGGAAAATTGATAAAAGAGTATGGTTTCGGTCTCGCATGCAAGGCAGACACACACACACTCTCCCATCAATCGTGCGTCGCATTAATTTTTACAGCGTTCTAGCGGCGAGTCGGGGACGAGATATATTTTTCAGCGTTCATGTCCTGGCAACGCAAGGGTTAATTCTGAGGTAGGTGAGAAAACTTATTTTTCAAGGTTTTTCAAGGTCATCTAGGATACATTGAAAAATTATTTTTGTAATTTTTGTAAACTGCATAAAATAGGATGGAAATGAGTATTCAGGAAGGATGAGTTGACTGAGTTACAGCAGGCCCGAGAAGTACACAAACTAGTTTCTCGTCATTCATCCATCAATATCGGCCTAACCATCCATCCATCATCCATGGAGGAGGATTCTACCTCCATGGCCCAAACGTTATTATTTTATTAATTTAAATTTTTAGTCTGACTTGTCTAGCTACGTACTACTCCTAGAACTATGACTATGAGGTTCGATCCGCTATCGTCTTAGTGGAGACGATAGCGGCGATCCGCTATCGTCTTAGTGGAGACGATAGCGGATCGAACCTCATACCATAGTTCTAGGACTAGAGTACAGCTACCATCGGCATCGGACGGTTGACTACAGACTAGGAATAAAATGTGTTTTGTACACAAACAAGGTCGGCTGTTTTAATTATGACTGTTGCACAATTCTCAAAAAGTAACCCAGAGAGTCTCACTCTCAGAATGCACCAGAGTACATCGTCAACTCACCATCAAATGTTTTCAGGAATCGGGGCCCAGCTTGAGAGCCCCTGGACCTTACGGCATCAACTACTGAATATTACTCTTATTTATGAGTATCAATCAGTTCCATTTATCAAAAATCAAGGAACTGTCATTATTGTGATCATAGTGTTAGCCAGAGGGGTGTCTGGGTGTCTTTTGGACACCCTGTTTTAAATTTGGACACCCTGTTTCATCTGTCATTTACATGTAAATGTATTGTAAGTGAACAATTTGGACACCCAGTTTTTAAATTTCCAGCAGATTTGGACACCCTTTTACCAAATCCTGGCTAAAACCTTGATTGTGATAGCAAATAAACTTGATAGGGCTTTATATTTCACAATAGAATATGTTCTTGTTTGTAACCCAAATTGCTTTGATATACAGAGTTACAGAATAGAGAGTTAAATTCTTAATTCTCTTTGTTTTAGATTCCTGAGTGAGGATCTGATTCCACCATGCCACCAGCGCGAGGTGTGAAGAAACCCAAAGAGGATAAGAGTGACCACCGTGTCTTAGCCAACCGCTATCTGGTGGAAAAGAAGCTTGGAAGCGGAAACTTTGGCACAGCATACCTTGTACATGACACCAAGGCAAACACCAGCAAGGGAGAGGAAGAATGGTCAGAAATAGTGTATTTTGTTTATGTGTGTGACTTTATAAATGTTTTCAATTGTAGGGCAGGGATTTGTCAGGACTCCATCCAATGCAAGGATTGTTTCACACATGCTAAAAAACATAGGTTTGTTCAGATGTGAACTTGTGGTGTAGTGACTCTGTAAATCCATTACTGTATAGCTGAAAGGAGATTTTATCAGAAGATGGTTAAACTACCATATTTAAAAAGAACATACAAAAAATCCACAAGTAATTTTTATTGTGTTTATTTTGTTTTGTTGTGTATCTGCCTAAATTTATGCGTATCGGCACGCAAATAGTGCGTATCGGCACGCAAACAGCGAGTTTCGACCCGATCACTAGCTTGTGCATTGGGAGAACCCTAGTATTAGTTATCTAAAATATTATCTAAAATATTAGTTTATCTAAAATATCTATAATATATCTAAAATATCTTCTACAAATGCAGTATTCAACTTCAAGCGTTGTATCACAGTGTAATTTTGTTTAGGATAGATTCACTTGGGATAGAACCATTTACATGTGTAAGATGAGATGAAAGCACTTTCAATTATATGCTTATAGGGTGAAGGCTTTTTGGGGAGATCTACAACATTTTTGTAGTGACACAACTTTTGTTATCTTGGACATTACAGGAAGGTACTAAAGGAGATCTCTTGTGGAGACTTGGCCATGGATGAGACCGTGGATGCAATGCATGAAGCTAAACTCCTCTCTAAACTCCATCATCCAAACATAGTCAGATTCAACGACAGCTTCCTGGATGGAGAGTTCTTCTGTATCATTACAGAGTACTGTGAGGTGAGTTAATGCTGCCCAATGTCATAAAGTTGTTAAGCAGAAAATGCAAACAAACAAAATGAGTGGGGAACCAGTGACAACAGTGTAAATATTAGGGAATTTTGACTGGTAACCTGTTTCTGCTAAGCAAGAATTGTCTCTGCTTAGCATGTTTTTGTGCTTACAGGTTTTATGAAATTGGGTCGAGTTCAATTCAATTCAATTCAAATCAACATTTATTTCCACATTGGTAAACGAACAAAGAAAAGAGAATACTGAACAAATTTAGAGCAATTTTTTAAATCAAAGACATTCAAGAACTGATTAGGACATTAATAATTAATGAAAAAAAAAAAAAAGTAGAGAAATCAAAATAATATAATAAAACTGATACGTAGCAAACCAATGTGGGGGCATTTTCAGAAGCCAAAAGAGGCTTGTAGTGGAATGCCTACTGACAAGTTCAATCAGTTCATCTACAAAGCATTTTGACCTCTGAAAATAAGGCTTATATGAGGTGTTGTTGAAATGTTCTGGAGGTTGAAGGTTGGAGAGATGGAACAGAGTATGCTTTTTAGAAGGGGGAGTGGGGGCTTGGTTGGTGGATTGAGGTACACATAATTGCCTTGAAATTAGCCCCATTTTGGGGGGTATTTAATTATTTTTCAAAGCAAGTCAGGAGGTCCATCTGCCATTTTGAGATATGGTGTACACATTACTATGACACTATGGAGTTTGGGTAATTTTGTCTGTAGAACGTTACCCCAAACCAAACAGTGCACTCCTGTAGTGTCCACCATGTAGCAAAAAGGCTAACGGGGTGTGATTGACCCGACCTTGTCACAACATCAGTGCCAGCCTGTACAAGGCTGGTCATGTTCTGGTCATGTAAATTGTTGGCATATTAGTTGAAGGTTTTTCTTTGTTGAGGTTAATCGTTTTGAATCGAGTAAAGGTACTGCAATGGCAAAGTAATTTTGGAGGAAAGAAAAAGCTTTGATAGTTGTGTGCCTCAAGATCAGTTAAAGCATTGACATTATTTGCAGCATTTTAAAGGCATGGTATACCTTTGGTTTTTGGAACCATTCGATTGTTTTAATCCTATATGAATGTAGATATACACACAAAAAAACATTTGAAAATTTTATTTCGAAAGGTGGTTGCGTTTTTGAGATATCGCTGAAAATCCGGAGCGAATATGTCCACGCAGGAAGAATAATCCGCAATAGGAATACACAATCTGAGAAACGTATCTGACAGTAATGTTTCTTAGATTAAAATTTTGGGTCAGAAAACCGATATCTTTTTCCATAACCACATTACTTGTGAGATGTTTCTCAAAATGCTTTATACTATGAAAAGCTGCTGTACTTCTAACCAATAAGCTTTTATTGCCATTAATTTTAAGAGTGATTACCAAACGTATACCTTCCATTTCAGTAACCAAATTTTGTCATAAGAAATCTGATACTAAATCCCTGATTCGGTATATGTTGCGCCTTAACCAATCTGCATCTTTTACAACAGGGAGGTGATCTTGACGATAAGATTACGGCTTGCAAGAAATCCGGTCGGTTGTTTGACCAGAATCTGATCATGGATTGGTTCGTCCAGCTTGCTCTCGCTGTTCAACATATGCATAGTCGGTGAGTTAACCCCTATCAGTAATCACTTTATAAGTCACTACTGTAAGGCTGCTTGAGGAATACTCAATGGAACACAGGGCCCAATTTCATTAAGCAGAACATCCTGATCTATTTGCTTGCAGAAAATAGAAGAGAACCAGTTGCATCAATGTGAAATACATGGTAATTAAGCTGGTAACCCTTTTTCCGCTAAGCAAGTTATTCTTTCGCTAAGCAAATATTATACTTACCAGATTTATGAAATCAGTCTCTGGTCTGAATCCAGTTTTGCTAACAATTCTGAAAGCATCTAAAGCCTCTGCTGTACATGTGATGGATCAGTTACTAGCAGTTTTGTTTTATGCTGCAGTTCAGGATGATGCAACAGTTTTGCTGAAATCAGCAACAACTCTGAGTATGGCTCACTTTACGAAATGACGTTGCGAAATGACGTTGCGAAATGACGTTGCGAAATGACGTTGCGAAATGACGTGTTTGCCCTTGGTGTGTTGATTTCCTGACTATCAAACTATTCTGTCTGTTGAATAGTAAATACTTGTGAAACTTGATCCATATGTACATTGTATGTTTAGCTAGAAATACATGTACATAATCCTCTTGGTGGTTTGTTCATGAGTAATGTGTGTATGTCATGTATGTGTGTACTTCCTTCCGCTCATCCGGCTCCAGACTATGTTACACTTGATGCTTGCCGGTTACACTTCATTTCTGGATTGCCTAGAAAAAACTTTTTTTTTAGACATGTGTACATCACAGCAAACTTTGTTGGAAAGGATATCTATTGCAAAATATAGTGTATGGCCTGAAGTTTTGACCCTAGCAGAGTCTTTCTTGAAGACTAAATATTATTACTATTATATTTTTGGGGTAATGAAACCAAGGATGCCCCAAAAGTGAACTTAATCACTGTAGCTCACAAGCCTGAGGAAAACCTGTAAACAAGGGTGCTTGCTATGTGAACCAGAAACATTAGGGTTAACCCCTACTCTTCCACGATAAGTGTTCTTTTATTTTTTAAAAGTGTAAAATAGTTATTTTAACCAGTAACTACGATGTCTATTTTGCCATAAAAAGGCAAGAATTAAATTATTGAGAGCATCCTAGAACCGCTCTTTAAAAGACAATGCAAAATATAACGTAGACTAACATGACAAAGCTTAGGTTTAAATAACTAAAAACTGATCTCCAACTACACACACATGTATCCAAACATAATACACAATACACTTCTGCATGTTTCTTTGACAAACTGAAATGTAGGCCTACACACACTGTGATATTGCATTCCCATCTTGTGAGTGTCAAAGACGTTGTGCCCCATCTGCTTAAAACCTTACAAACTACCTGCCAGGTCTTGATAGCTTTATTATGATTGATGGGATACAACTCTAGTCATAAGTTACACCCTGGGTCAAATGTCAAAAGGTGATGTTCCTGACCTGACCCCAACAACCCTCTAGAATGCATAAACAAAAATGTGGTTGCTATGGTTATGGTTTAGAATTTGTCATCAAGTCTTGTGTGTGTGTATACATGTATGTGTGCAAGGAGGGAATTTGCGTGTAGAACAAAATTTCTATAGGTGTTTTTATGAACTTTAAAGGTATTATACAGGATTGGCAGAGCTGACAAAATAATCACAGACAGTGTTCATGTTTTGTGTAATCAACCACATACATGAAATAACAAACCTGTGAAAATTTGAGCTCAATTGGCCATCAAGGTCACGAGAAAATAGTGAAAAGAGACCTTATGTGTTTTCTGTTTTTCAAACATCGAGTTTATTATCGCGCGCGATAAAAACTATTGTTTTACTCATTTCTCAGAAACGATAGCATTTTAGGCAGAAATATTTTAAGGAACCCTTTCTACCATTACTTACTTTAAATCATGTAAGTTATGTGTGAATCTGTGAACATTTGTGTTTTTCGATCTTACCAATAGTGTACAGGGCCTTAAGCAATAAGTTCAATTTGAACTGTTTTTAACTTTTAGTTTAAATTTTTTTTTTGGGGGGCGGGGGTAATACATGTAACTTATTGTATTTGATAGAACTCTTGTTTTTGATTTGATAAATGTTTGTCAACAATGATACTTTAAAAACAATTTTTGTAAAACATTTTGATGACATTTCTGTTACTAAGAGCAAAATATATTTATTTTTATAGCAACCGTTGAAAACTTGACTTTCAACTTTTTATTAAAAAAAGTGGCACATAATGCATTTACTCAAATTCAGAAGAGACAGAAATATTTTTGTGTGAAGAGAACCGCAAGAGTCATATTTTGTATAATCAGATATAAATACACCATTAAGCTATGTCATAGGTTCCGTAGATAAAAGAAGCAAAGCAAACATTTACTGAAACTAAAGAAATCAATGTAAAAGTAGTGTAAAAAACCAAACGATTAATTAGACATTAGTTTCAAGAGAAACTGATTAAAACCAGTTAACTTATTATGTAAACATATTGTAGGAAATTTCCAAAATCCATTAGTTTTAGGTACTCTCTACATACAAGAAACAACACATCTAGGCCCGATGAGCTTTTTCTAATAATTATTTGTTCATAAATGTAAAGTATTTTCTGAATGATAATTATAAATAATAATGGGTTCTTATATATCACACTTATCCTAGAAAGCTAAATCAATGCACTTTATCCCTTTATCAAACATACTTAAACCAATCCACACACTTTCTCAACTCCCGTGGAAGCAACAGCCCCAAGCTGCTTAAATTAGAGCTAAGGGGTTAATCCAATATAACCTAAGCCCTCACAGTTTCCCATTTATACACCTGGGGTAAGAGAAACAATCTATGGTGAAGTGTTTTTCTCATCAAACTCACACTCTGATGATTCAGCCATCAGAACTTAAGTCTGATGCGCTAGACCGCTTGTCCACAACATTATCATTTTGTCACTTGCGAGTTTTTACACAGAGACTTGGAAGCTAGAAAATATAAATGTACAGCTTTGTGTTTTTTAGTTTTTTTGTTTGGAAGCCCTATACTTTTGGCTACACACCTATGTTCCAACACTCCTAATGTATTTTTGCTTAACCGAATCCTTACCCGAACCCTAGCCCTAGCATGTAGATCATGAGGAGTTGTCGGAACATAAGGTTGTTGGATTATAGGGGTGCTGGAATAAATTAATTCTGCTCCTCATGAATACTTTATTTTGTTTAAAAACTTACACAAAATGTTTCCCTTTCTATTTTTCTACAGGCGAGTTCTACATCGAGACCTTAAAACCAGAAACATCTTCCTGAAGAACAACATGATCAAGATTGGTGACTTTGGTATCTCCAGGGTCTTAATGGGAACCACTGACATGGCCAGCACATTCACTGGTACCCCGTACTACATGAGCCCCGAGGTGCTGAAACACGAGGGCTACAATTCCAAATCAGACGTTTGGTAAGCAACGTTTCAAAACCAGTTTACCAGTTAAACCTTGTTTTCCTGACTGGATATTTCTGTTTATGGACTTTTGGGCTCACAAACATTTAAAAGAGAAAGTCCGTTGCAATACGTATTACATAAACCAAAGGTGTCTGAAATATGTTGGAGGTTTTTATGATTCTTGTGACTTGATATCATGTAATTGGGGACAAAGAATATTATTTGGTTTCACCCATACACCGATATAATTTGTCAATGTTATCAAAAACAAATTTCATACCAAGCCATAGAACTGGTTAAGCAGAAAAATTGTTACTTTTTGCTAAGCAAAAATGAGCACGATACCAGTCACATATGGGACATGTGAAATTATATTTTGGCTGGTAACCTCATTCTGGTAAGCATGATTTTGTTGTTCTTAGCTACTTTTTTTCTGATGAGACAGCTCAATGAAATTGGTCCCAGATTCCTAATACCTGTGGGCAATGTGATGTGAGTGAGATTGCTCCGAGGCTCACTCCATAGTTTACAGTGGTCAGTTTCCAGTGGTCGGTTTCCAGTGGTCAGTTTCCAGTGTTGTATTTATGATATTGTTACAAACAAAGTATGTGTCACCTATAAAAGGCTGGCCGGTAAAGCATATAAATAAAACTCAAATATAAACTCTTTTCTTTGGGCTGAAGATACATAGAACGTTTATTCATAATTGTATGGCTATACAAAGATGTTGAGTATAAGATGATGAGTAGCAGGCAAGAATAGAAATACATGTAGAAGAAAAATACTGGATCGGGCAACAGTGCAAGATGTTGCACTGGGCTAACCAGGAGGGTCTGTCTAGGAGTACAGAACAGTGAAGAATAATCTAAGGATGAAACATAAAGAGCATTTTATAGGAAAGTTGTGGGGTCAGACTAGGTGGTAATTTTGTCATAAATTTGTCAAGTCCCAGACAGCCAGTCTAGACACTGGTGTACTGTGTGGGCATTTGATTAATTAAGATGGGGAGCTTGTGAGATTGGGGGGGGGGGGAAGTGTAGGGCACAACAAAATAACAAGCTTACAAAATTTCGATCTGACTGATACCAAGATTCTTATGAGATTCAGCCTGGAAAGGCCCTATCCCTATGAATGACTTGGACCACATCCTTCTGTCATAACATTGATGCATCTGATTCCTCCCTTGCAGGTCCATAGCATGTATCCTTTATGAGCTGTGCTCCCTTCAACATGCTTTCGAGGGCCAGTCGTTAATGGGAGTTATGTACAAGATAGTGGAGGGAAAGACACCGGAAATACCAAAGAAATATGACAAGAGTATCCAAGAACTCTTGAATGTGTAAGTAGACATTGAAAGAAATGTACCAGTAGGCAACAAAAGAGTTTAGGTGAAGAGAACAAAATAAAATATTAAGTCTCATCTCTCATTTCAAGAAAATCACAACGGGGTGCTTTTGGGACTCTAGGTGGCAGCAGGCTTACCAGGTAAATCCATTAATGTGCGCATGCTCAGAACTACGTAAACAATGGAAATTTACCTGGTAAGTCTGCTGCCACCTAGCGTTCAAAAGTCTCCCATTGCAACTTAACAATAGACCCTTCCCATGAAATATGTAAATCGCACATCGCGCGTGTGCACTAACATTTTGGTTGGCAAAATGATGGAACATTGTGCCATTTTGTATGGGGCTGATGGTAGTGTGACGCAGACGCGTTTGTGCGTCTGCTTAAGTGCACATCTCTATGGCGTTTGCCAACCAATAGTGTCTGTACGCATGCGTGAATGTAATTAGCATATTTCATGGGAGGGGTCTATTGCAAAATGGTACTTGTACAATGAAAGTGAAGGCAAATTTAAATTAAATGTGTGTAAATGATTTAAATCAGCATAAGGCGTGGTGCGAAGTCATGCACAATGCCGTAAAAGTTCATGATTTTAAAGCCTGCAAGACGAAGGGGGGACGGCTCGGTGACTAGGAGGCATCTGTGCCCGTGGTAGGTGGAACGGGTGCACTACAGCACAAGATTCAATCCCCTGACTTCCACATTCTAGAGCAGATGTCTTACCATTGTGACAAGAGCCCAATTAGGAGTGGGTACTGCTACAATTATAATTGAGGCAATAATTGCATGAGGATAACATAGAATAAGGAAGGTGGTGGGTTTAAATCCTACTCGAGGTGTCTGTGGTGGGTTTAAATCCTACTCGAGGTGTCTGTGGTGGGTTTAAATCCTACTCGAGGTGTCTGTGGTGGGTTTAAATCCTACTCGAGGTGTCTGTGGTGGGTTTAAATCCTACTCGAGGTGTCTGTGGTGGGTTTAAATCCTACTCGAGGTGTCTGTGGTGGGTTTAAATCCTACTCGAGGTGTCTGTGGTGGGTTTAAATCCTACTCGAGGTGTCTGTGGTGGGTTTAAATCCTACTCGAGGTGTCTGTGGTGGGTTTAAATCCTACTCGAGGTGTCTGTGGTGGGTTTAAATCCTACTCGAGGTGTCTGTGGTGGGTTTAAATCCTACTCGAGGTGTCTGTGGTGGGTTTAAATCCTACTCGAGGTGTCTGTGGTGGGTTTAAATCCTACTCGAGGTGTCTGTGGTGGGTTTAAATCCTACTCGAGGTGTCTGTGGACCTTTTTCCCCATGACTCAGAAAGTACAAAGTACTTATACATTGACATGGATGTAGGGTATTTCAAAAAACAACAATAGTAATCTTGTTCCGATTTTACTTAACTTTGTGTTATCTTGAAGTTCAGTCGACTCTCGTTATAACAAGATTGCTGGGACTGGCCAAGTTACCTCTTTATAACAGGAATGTTGTTATAAGAGGACAGCAAAACAAAGAAACACAAAGCAGAAATGAGATTCGGGACTTCAGAATGTACTCTTTATAAGCAGAACCTCTTAATCTTAATTCTGTGAGTTGTTGATTTTTTATAGAATGCTGAATCGAGATCCTACTAAGAGACCATCTGCAACTGAAGTGACTAAGATACCATTTGTGTTGAGACACATGGAGGTAAAATTAAACAGATCTTTCTGAAAATCCAAAACAATTTGATCTGTTAAAGAAGTCGTCTTTGTCAAGTTCACGTTTCATTTTACTGCTTACTGTTGCATTATGCACTGACATCACTGATCTTTGCATACAGGGTCAGTGCCAAATTTCTGGGCTGAAATGTGTCGGGGAAGTATGCTTGGTAACATGGAAGTACACATCTATGACAGCAGAATGTTCTGCTACTTGAATTTTTTCCAGAACATTAAGCAACGCCATGAGATTGGGCCAAGGGTCCAATTTCATAGACCTGCTGAAGGAGAATATAGTAACAATTTTTCTTGCTAAGCAAAAATGAGCCAGGTTACCAGTCACAGATGTTACATGTGGCATGATATTTTGGCTGGTAACTTTATTCTGGTAAGCGTAATAATGTTGTGCTAAGCTACGTTTTGTGCTTGTGCTTAGGCAGCTCTTTGAAATTGGGCCCAGGTATGAACCTTGTTATTTGTTGCTCTGCCCATTAAGATCATCTTCAGAGAAATGTGTTCGCATGGAAAGGTTTATGTCTTTGAAATGAATATTCTCCCAAAAATACTCCCCAAGAATGGGTCACAATTGCGTAAATCCCTCATAGATGAATTTAACACCCCATTGCCAAACTATGTAATGCATGAGAGTAGTTTATACAGAGCTTATTAGAGTCCACAAGCTAGCATGACTGAAAGATTCCGATGGGAGTTTAGCTTTGTTGACTGTTTTCCCTTGAAGTAGCTCATGCACAACCCTTATTTATTTTGTTCTTGTACTTGTGTCTTCAACATGAGCAGAAGATGAAGAAGAGGATCACCGAGATGAAAGAGCATCGAGACGACACCCGTGAAGTCGTTGAGAGAGACACGCAGGAGCTTGCCACTCTCCTGCGAGAGAAGACTCACTTGGAAGACTTGAAGGATGTGTCGCTACGGGAACAGCCTCCGCCCCCGCAGCCATCAATGCGGCCATCCTCAGTCCAAGATCCCTACAAACACCTCACCCCTAAGGAGAGGATGAGGATGAGGAAGATGCAGATTGCCGATGAGCAAGCACAAGTTATCAGGTGAGAAGGTTGGGTACTAGACCTTGGAAACCACAGCTTGGGCTTAGGCTTGAGTTAGGCTTAGGCTCCTTCAGATATTTAGAAGATGTGTGCTTTCCTTACAGGGCTTCAATCAGGCGGATATCATAGATTCGGATCCCAAGTCTAAGCACATGTCTTTGATGTCTGCGGACGAATCCCAAGCCCAAGCACATGTCTTTGATATTTGCGGACAAATCCCAAGCACATGTCTTTGATATTTGCGGACAAATCCCAAGCACATGTCTTTGATATTTGGTGTGAGGCTCAGGAATAAGATTTCTTTAGACTTGACACTAAGGTTGTGACCATTAAAATATTTTTGATTTCAATATCACCATATTTTCTGTTGTGGTCTTATGCACAGTTCGGACGCATCAGGCCTTAAAACATCCACCAGACCGTGTGTCTATTGACAGTGATTTCAGTCTTGTAAACTTACAGTCAAACAAATCTGGTGGTCTTGTTTTTTCCACTTTGTTTCAATATTGTTACCAATTTGTTGGCGATTTCTTGATGAGGTTTCTTTGAGTCTAAATCATCTCCCTTAACCCTTTAGAGACCATAGCGGCCACAAGCGGCTTGTACCAAAACGCCCATAGCGGCCGCAAATGGCCGCAAGGTTTGACCTACTTCCATTCACATAAAGAGGTTATTGTAAAGGTCATGTCCGAATATGAAATTTTCCAATGTAGTATGTTAACATAGTATCCCAATTTCTTGACACAAAACTATATTTTCTGTTCCATGTTATTTCTGTTAAAAACTTTACTAACAAAATTTGATTAAAGAATTGAACAATATATTAACAATGTCTGGGCGTTTTGTGATGATTATACAGAAATGAATGGTCTTTAAAGGGTTAAGGTCATGAAACTCCCGGGGGAAAAACATTATGCATTTTATGTATCAATTTAAGTAAGAGTCTTATGTTACACACCTTTTGGTTGGGTGAGTTTCGTTTGGCAAATTGAGGCCGTGCCACACGGTCATTTTTAAAAATATTCTCTGCAATGTTTTTTTACAGTCAACATGCAAGAAACAACCTTGCCCAGAATATCCAGAGGAAAGAGGTCATCAAGGGAACCATTGGATCGTATAATCGACCAGCCTGGCAAGGTGGTGCAGGAGAGGTAGGCTGGAACAGTTGTCTTATTGTACACAATCAGTTATAAGCAAGTATGACTGCTAACAAACACTTGATGTTTGGTTGATTCGAATATAAACTTGGCCAAAACTATGGACTGCAATATACACCAAATGAATGTACAAGTAGCCTGGATGTCAACTTGGAATTTTTGTCTTTGCTTTTTGATTCCAGCAACATCGTCCAACATTTCATAAAGAGGGTCCATCTTACAATGAGGGAACAGTTCGTAGTCATCTCCCTGAAGATGTCGGTCACTGGGAGAGAGAAGATATGGGAACAGTCCGAGAAGGTAGGATTAGAACATAACTGCTTTATACTTGACTAACACTGACACTCAAACCAGTATTGCGTTGAGCCGTTGGTATGAGGAAGCATTTCAAAAGTATGAATAGTAGAAACATTCTAATTGGATTGGTTAAGTATTCCAACGGGCATACATTTCACTCTTATACTGGCTGGACTCGATGAGAGTATGATGCCAGGCTTGTGCGGGGTATGGGTTTTTATTGGAGCAGTTGTTGCTTGAAGGTGTTCAAGCTTGGTGCATTCACCAATGAGTCATCAAGGGCATTCCACTCCACTACGGTTCTTGGGAAGAAGGCGAATTTGTGGATGTCTAGCTGGGCACTGAGAGTGATGAAGCTACATGGACCGGTCTGTTGGACTGCCAGAGCTTTCCATTGGAACGCTATTCTGGCAGGCCAAAGTGTTTGTTTCCATTCTTTGTAACCATGATTGTTGTGTGAGCTGGGAGGAAATGTGCTGGTTATCAAAATATAAATAAATGCTGGAAGTTAGGCTCATTTTATGGAAGTAGATGGATAGGCTCAACAATAACTTAGGAACTTTTGAAATACAAAAAGTGGTATTTTATTTCGTATAAGAGTGAGTAAAGTTCTTTGAAGTTTCATTTCAATAAAAGCAGTCACTCGTAGAAGTAGGGTTGCTGTTGGAGGCGACCCAATTTTTTCCAGTAAGCTTTTTGTAATTTTCTAACAATGTTTTTTAAACATTTGTTTTATTTTTGAGGGCAGGGTAAGGCCAGAACAGGTTTGAGATTGCCATGATCAAAACCCAAGATAGTTACAAACATTGTGTCTTTGAAAGGGTGCGATTTTCTTATGAAATAATTTTGTCAAGTTTCTTTTTGTTTTTCTTATGTAAACAGTTACCTACACATCATATGATGATAGACCAATCAAACCAGCAGCAGCACCCAGTCCATACAGTGAAGAAGGTTAGTACCTAGAAACCAGCCTTATCAAACACACTATCGTTGTGACGGGTAGCCAGTCTTATTCATCTACATTGATAAGGATTTTGTTGATCTCATATAATCCCCAATGTTGATTGGGCGGACTTTTCTACTGGCATATATATCTGGTATTAGCTAAATATACAATATACTGACTACACTTGCTGAGCAGAGACAGGGCACCAGCCAGGGTGTATTATGTAAACATAACAAGTACATTGGTTAGGACTCGTTCCAGGCTGATTTTCACTTTGCAAATGAATTTACTTTGACCCAATATTTTCTCTCTAACAGTTTTATGAAATAGCCCCAGGATCCAAGTACATAATTCTAAGGGGATCAGGGTTAACTTATTCGGGTACTAACCCAAACTTCTAAAGCTTAAATTTAGGACTCCAATAAACATTCAGCTGCCTAAGCAGGGGTCTATTCGTACAGCTGCCTAAGCAGGGGTCTATTCGTATAAGAACTAAGTTAAAAGAAAAACAGTTAACTGCCTGACTTTACGACCCTAGCAGAGTCTTTTTTGAAGGCTAAACAACAACACAGCACACATAAACAGGTATACTGGTGTAACAGACGCAGTCAAGGGGAAAGGGATGGAAAGAGAGAGCCAGAAAGCATGCAAAAAAAAAAGCAAGGGATGAATAATGAAGGAGAGAGAGTTTACTCACAAAAGGTTGGAAACACAAAATAGAAAATCAAAAGTGGGAAGAGGGAGAAAAAATTACTAATTAGTTAATGAGACAGACTAAAAGGGGGGGGGGGGTATCTGTGAAAAAAAAGACAAGGTAAAAATTTACTGAAAGTTCTGAATCTGTTTTTTTCTTTTTCTTGTGCAGGTATGAGCACATTGAAAGCTCCAACAGGAAACGACGACCGCCCCATCACCCCTCTCAAGAAGGAAGTCAACTTTGACGACCCAAATATTTCACTTGCCACACCACCAGGTCAGAAACCACTGCAAACCAAGAACACACAAGCCAAGGCCAAATCAGCACAGGTATGGCTTTAGAATGTTATGTCTCGAGTGGATTAAAGGTGTTCAGGGATGTGATTTCTCCGTTTTTAACCTTATATCTGGGTTTTTTTGGCCCCCCCCCCCCCCAAAATGACTTTTTGTTTTTGCCCCCCCCCCCCCAAATTATAATATATGTTTATTTTTACTTGAGATCAAATTCATAAAAAAATGAAGATAAAACCATATTTAACGCCCCAGACTGTAGAGTGGGGCCTTTAAAACCAAAGATAAATGTTATTAGTGGGCTTCGAGCTCGCAAGTTTTTGAGCTCGCAAGCTTTTGCGCTTTGCGCTCAGAGTTCAGTTTTTTTTTCAACAGCCAATCACATCCATGGGTGTTTAATTTAACCTACTGTGAGCTATTACTGTTGTCAAGTTTATAAAAGGTAAGCTTTGAGAATAGAAACTGGTCATAAGGTTTAGATCATTTTTAACCATCTATAGTCTGAGAGCAATCATGATAATAGTAAAAAAAATCATAAAGTGCTTCTTACTGGCGTTTCTAAGCACTTTAAGAAGAAGTTACAAAAATGTACGTCTTTAAGAGAGATTTGAAAGAGTCGGTAGAAGTGGAAAGGAATGGCACAGATTTGAATAACTGCAAGCTGACAGTCCAGGGCTCGATTTCACAAAAACACTAATATTCATCTTAAGATGAGTTGTCAATATTGCCATAGTGATTTGTATTTTGACATCACACTTCGCTAATAGCAATTACAATTAATACACAGCTTAGAATCAATCTTGGCTCTTCTTCAAGTCAAGCCCAGGGAATTTATCAGTTACCATTTCACTTAGAGAGTTAGTGGCAAATTTCTGCACAAGCTTTGTAAGCTAAGAATGCAAAGTGACCTGAAGTCTGGAGGAACATAAGGTAAAAGTCCTTGCTAATCTGTGAAAAAAGCTGACAGGCATGTAATGTTATGATGCTGTGTGCATCGATATTTCACTTAGAGTAAGAAGTACCATAAACTATGGCTGATTAGACTTGTAAAAGTGTAATGTTGGTTGATGTTCCTGGGGAGTTAAACAACTTGCCTTCCTTTATTAGTCCCCCAAAAATTGTATTTTCACAGGTCAAGTCACCAACTAGCAAACAAGTCAAGGGTAAGCCAGCCCCGATCAAATCAGCGCAGTCCAAGCCTGTCAAATCGCCAACGTCACCTACCATTAAAAAGGCCCCAATGTCACCAAAGAAGGAACAGTCGTCTCAAGAAGTCCCTCAATCGCCATCAAAAGTCCTGGCTCTTCTAGCGGAGAACATACCGGCTGACGCTGACGCTGCTGAAACATTCTACTCTCAACATGAAGACTTTGAATCTGGGTCGGACTCGGCTGGTGACGACAACGAGGTAATTTTTATTTTATTTTATCATAAAATTTGTAAAGGGGCTGTTCAAAGAGTTTGAAGGGGGGGAGGGAGGGGGAGACCGCATATGACTGTAATAAGTGTGTGATCATTTAATTTTTTTATTTTTATTTATTTTTTATTTTTATGAGATATCGCCTAACATCACAAGGCCACGGACGGCCACTCAAGGTGAGGGCTACACATAACTGATTTGGGCTATCGACCCAATTGAAACCAGGGGCACGTTGCCTGCTACTCCTGGGGCTGAAACAGGGTTACCCCCTTCACAGTCCTTAAGGATGTAGGCATGGGTATCATCCACTAGGAGCCTGTCTGGTAGAGCAGAATGCACTACCTTCCCAACTTTTTTGAAGCAATTATGGTTAAGTGCCTTGCTCAGGGGCACAAGTGTCATGACCGGGTATCGAACCCACACTCTGCTGCTGAAAACACCCGTTCTGACCGCTTTATAGCCCTAAGTATGCCCTGTGACAAGGGACAAGTTCAAATACTGTAACTACCAGGAGTATTGCAAACAATAATAGATAATATATTATTATATTTCAAAAAAAATCCTTTTACCGGTATGTGATCAGCACAGCAGTACTACTGGAACAATTTTCCGTATCCTACACCACTTTTTCATTCGTTATGAAATAAAAAAGTATCTAATTTACTCAAATGAGATATTCCCTTTGGTAAAAATGGGTGAAAAAGTGGTGGCAGGATACGAAAATTTTTCCGTACTACTACTTAGAGCCTGATCTCACATCTGATTGCCAGATACCATCTTTTAGAACCTGCTTGTTGCCTGCCTGTTGCATCTTTGACCCAGTCTAATAGCTGTATGTTGTGTGTGCACACTACACAGTGTGTAATTACATGTACATTGTATACCAGGCCTGCAATTGCCCTGGTCTTGACCTTGGGGCTCCTTCAGATGTTTCCCATAGACTTCAAGATTGTCTAATGGAAGTGCCCTTTGCAAAATGAAAACGACCTCGCCCTCTCAAAAATGAAATTCTAGGCCTGGTTTACATGTATGTCTTTGCAGTGAAACCATTTGTTTTGTAAGACAAGGGACTGTCTGTATCCTTAGGGATAAAGACAGAGGCCCAGTCTTCAAACTGGCCTCTCCTCAGATCACCAGGCAAACTCAGCAGTCTAGCAGATGCAGGGGTCTAGCGATCTGATGTATTCCAGGGGTCAAGGGTTTGAATCCTACCTGAATAGCTTGTAGATTATCACACATCAGTTAAAGGGTAGAACAAAAGATGATGATAATACCATCATATGTAGCGTTTTGAGTGGGGCTGAGTATGACTTTTTGTCTTGATGTTTACAGGATGAATATGATGCCTTGATGGAGTGTATGCAAGATGCATTAGACAAGACAACAGGAGGTAATTATTCAGCTCTGCCCCTTAACCCTTTCAGCCCCAAGTTCTTTTGACATAAACAACTGCTGGAGCCCACATTCTTTGCAACTCAAGCTTGAAGCACACTTTCTCACACAACAGGAAGCTTGTGTTCAAACTTCGATTTTACAAACTCTATTATTACCTTGAAGATTTCATTTTAGAGCATAATCAGTTATACAAATTGTCTTACTTATTGAATTTCCTTTCATACAATTCAAAAATCAATGAAATCAGCCAATAAATGTCCAAATTCTTGGTCTTTGTTTCCTCAGTGTGTTCTGCAAACCCAAAATCTTTTTTTGCATACAACCATATGGCGTTCCATAGGTGTTTTGCATTTCGGATCTTTCAACTCCAGTTTGAAGAGATTGCATAATAGCAACCTTATTTTATTTTACCATCATTGGAAAGATCCGATCTTTCCCTTTCCAATGATGGTAAGCTTGGGTATGGAGGGTGCACATGGACAAAACTGCGGCTTTTTAACAAATGTCCTTTGTGCTCAGGCTCAAGTGCTTTTTGTGCTCAGGCTCAAGTGCTTTTTGTGTGTTATATTGGGCGACTAAAGTCGCAATTGGGGCTCAAGCAGTGTATAGTGCACAGGCGACTATAAGTCGCCATTGGGGCTGAAAGGGTTAATGCATTGACCAATCACAACAGCATGCCATAAAGTCAGTTACATCACAAATACATACAAGCCGCAGCCAATAGGATGGCTACATGTACTTTGAGCAATGTGCATGTGTCCATCCCAATTACTCTTTCTGAGATATGGTGGACACTGAGTGCACTTTTTGGTTTAAGTGTATACAGACAGATTTAACAAAACCGAATAGTGTTTTTGTAATAGTCCACCATATCGTCAGCAATTTCACGAAGGGCCAAAAACCTGAAAAATCGATAAAAAACTAATTTTGACTTTTTGGGTGGATTCGACTAAGGTGATTGGGATCTAACTATTTACGAAGTTATAGGTCTCAAAATCGTCTAGTTTCTTAATTACGCTAAGTTGATGAATGACAAAAACCTCAAGAACCTGGAATTATGTTTTCACGAAGAGCCAAAAACCTTTTTGTAAATTTTTTGTATACCTTACCACGTTGATTTACAGTTGGCACAGTGCCAATCATGAGCGCGCCGTCTTTTGCGTTTTCACGAAGAGCCAAAAAGTGTATTGCTCTAACGCGTGGAATTATCCCTTGGCACGGTGCCAAACGTGGGTGCTCCGGCTTTTGCGTTTTCACGAACAGCCAAAAAGTTTATACACGACGCGCTGCACACAGAGCACGGTTTGTAACGTTTTCACGAAGAGACAATTTTGTTAATTAAATAAATACTCATTAATTAAACACGTTATGGACAAAATTGAAACAGATTTGTATGATTTAGGATCTCTACTTTCCTGACATGTAAAAATGTCCAAGATAAGATTTCGAATAGTATACCAACCAGTAGTTTCAAAATAAGCTAAACTTCAAACGCGGTTTTCTCAGAACATATATTTTTGACTGCAGGGGACATTTTTGCCCTTCGTGAAATTGCTGACGATATCTTAAAAAGGCGGTCTTTGGTAGGTGGAGTTTGTGATACGTGATCTTAATCCTGCCGAATTTAACTGGCCGTTTATAACGCTGTTTGATGGCACTCTTTTAAATCTGTAATAATACTATTACTGGTAAAACATTAATAAGAGAAAAAACATTGGAAACAAATGTTGTATATTTGTATTGTTATATTTTTACAGATCAAGGTGGTACCTTGAAAGACAACACACTCAGTGCTTTTTCACCTGCAATGAGAGGGACCAAGATCAAGAATCTCAGAGCGTATCCTTTGATTTGTTAGTGTGTGTGTAATATGATAATTTTTTTCACATTAAAAGGCGTGCATAACACATTGGTGAGACTGAAATATAAATGTTCATAGATTTACATATAACTTACATGGTATAAAGAATTGCTATAGTTTAAAAGAAAAACAATTAATTTTGAATTTGCGAGTCTGAAATCATGGATTTTTTTTTTTTTTACTATTTGCTTGAGACTCCGATGACAATTGAGCTTAAACTTTCACAGGTTTGTTACTTCATGTACATGTACAGTGATGGGTCACACCAAGTGTGGGTACTGATCTTTGGCAATTACAAGTGTTGTTCAAATGCTTTACGCTCTTATAAAATGCTAGATATATGCACAGAAGTAACGTTGCTGTGACATTTACTAAACACACAAGACCAATTGTGTATTGTTGAAAGTATAAGAAATTTACCTTCTTGTCAAAATGAGTTTTTGCTCTGAAGGGGCAAGGATTGCTTATACATGTAGTAAATCAGGGTTTAGTGGAGTTTGGTACAAATTAAAAATAGTTTGGCTTCTGACTGGCACCCCGATACAAAGGGTATTGACAAAATAGGGAGACCGCCAACATAGGGCTAGATAGCTCAGTTGGTAGAGTGCCGACAGGTTAAACCGGAGGCTGTTGCTTCAAATTCCGCTCTAGTAGATATTTCTTTGTTCAACCCCAAAGTATTTCAAATTTACACAGTGGTTTATAACTTAATACAAATTTAAAATGTCCTTCTCAAATGCACTGAGCATTTGATAAAAACCTAACTAAAAGTTACACTTACTAATCCCAAGGTTTTTTCTTTAAAAAACTTTTATAATTTATTTCCTTAACTGGTACTTTTTTCAGCGAGTGTGAACGAAAAATTGGCCGAGAGTCCTTCAAGAGTGCTTATTCCTTCCTCAAGCAAGCAAGATTTGGCGACCAGAGGTCAATGGGTGATACCACTTTAGATGAAGGGGAAATCATGAAGGGATTGAAGAAGTACGTCAAAAACTCAAGTGACTGTTTTCTGATCGATCAGCTGTTATTTCTGGAAGAGCAAGCGTCATTTGACAGATAACAATGTACTAATTTTCCATCCCTCTGGATTCAGAATTGCAATAGTTTTCGTTGGCTACGGCTACTGTTTCATGAGTGAACAAAATGGGTGTCTCATAAAGAGTTGAGTAATCATTGAGGACTGCAATTACTTGATCATTTATTTCGCCCTGTATTTTCAACAACAGGAATGGATAGTGAGACTACTTAATCTTGAGTTTGTCAGCTGGTTGTCTAAATTTTGTTTTTGGAAAACAAATGAAATGAATCCCACCGATTGGATTTGTAAGAGCCTGAAATACAGGAATTCAACGACTACACAACATGACATTTAATGTATGGTTCCTAAAATTGCACATTGTTCTTGTGATCATGGAGAAAAATTCCCTTATGACTGCTGCATTTATTTGTTTCTTTATAGCATTGATCATTCATTCATACAATGAAAATTAAATATTTGAAGTATAAGTGAAGTTTGATGATGTCTTTCATCTCCTCTGGACAAAAATTGTTAAACAAAATGCCGCTTTGTTACATGTGGTTATTCTGAAATCAGCCATGTTTAAACATGTAGGTGTGGTGTCCTGTATTGTCCAACCCTACTCCCATGTTAGTGAGTCAGTTCAGTAGGTACCTAGCTATTCCTGTACTGTACATCAATCAGAATACCATTGTGTAGACTTTGTTTAAACATGTAGGTGTGGTGTCCTGTATTGTCCAACCCTACTCCCATGTGAGTCGGTTCAGTAGGTACCTAGCTATTCCTGTACTGTACATCAATCAGAATACCATTGTGTAGACTTTGGTGATTTTTAAAACCACATGTTAATTATGATCAGGATTCTTTTAAATCGGCCATTTTGAAGCTGGGTGTATTCAGCACATGACTCGATATTGGCTTATAGAATGCAAGCCTGAGCCTGTATCCTAATTAGCGGCTACGGCTCTATCACTGCGTCATCATACATTGAGGTATAGGACATCCTTAGCAACACCCTCAGCAAAAGCCATAGCTGTAGCCGCCAATTCGGATACGGCCTTTGACCAAGCTAAATTAATAACTGTACATTCAAAGGGTGTTGGTATAAATGTTGACAGAGCATGGATTAATGCAATGCAGCAATGGTGATTCACGTGAATATATTCACACAAAAACAGTACTTAACAGTACTTAAATTTTTTTAGTGAAAATTGCCTGTGTATTCACATCGATTATGAACCAACCATAAAGCTATATGGCTTGGTGTCGAGTCATCAACATGTACTATTTTGTTGTGATGAGATGAGATTGGGCAATATGTATTCTGCTTCTTATTTTTTTTAAAGAGAATTATTGGACTTTGTAAATACTGTATTTTTTTAATAATTCAATTGTTGATATTAATTAAGCAGTGTGGGATAATTAATTTTTTTAATCATAATAATGACTGTACAGTATTCATTCACCATATAATTGTAGTATGGATTGCCCAGGGGGCGTTTTTTATTGAGTTTTTGCTATTTTCAAATATTTTGTTGCATAGTCTTGGCCCAAGACGTCAGTGACCGATAGTGTACTGCGCTCATTGTATAACGACTTACAACGAGCGCAGTACACTATCCACTATCGATCGCCGACGTCTTGGGCCAAGACTAGTATTACACAGCATAACTCTGTTCCTTCCAGAGTAGACACTGGCCCCAGTTACAGTGCTGGCATTTATTATTGTACATCCCAAGTGCCTTTCTAATTTTGAAGTTGACTTTATGTTACTTAAGATTTTGTAATCACTACAAGTTGCCATGTAAATTTAATTGACTGGGGCCCAATTTCAGAGCTGCTGATGCAGGAAATATTTCTGAACAAATTTCAGCTGATGAAAACTAAGTAAACAACCAATAACATACAGTACATATTGACATAGTCTGGCGGCCGACTTTTTGTGTGTGACTTTATTGTGTTGAATTAGGCAGGATTGTCTTAAACAGAAACTATCCTAATGGGATACTTTGGAACGCTAGGTGGCAGCAGATATACCAGCTAAATTTCCAAAGTTTTCGTACTTCCAAGCTGTGCCCACATTCCAAGAACAATGGATTTACCTGGTAAGTCTGCTGCCACCTACATGTAGTGTCCCCAAAATCACCCATTGCGATTTAAGTTGCCCTGAACCATCATCTGTCAATATGAATATAAATAGTGAACTGGGAACTGTTGACTGAAACCTTTTGCATAGTGTATTCTTTATGCAAATTTCTTCATGCAAATTACTTTGATCATGTTGTAGGGTTCTCCCAATGTTTTAGTGCATCAGTGGTGTACAATATTTCTCTTCTTTTTATTTATTTATTTTTTGGGGGAGGGTGTTTCTTCTGTCATAAAACAACACACAGACGGAACAGAGATTGGATCGAGTTTGCCCCTGAACTGTGGCCTTCTCAGAATGGTTCTGCAGTCTGTATGTACAAACTGCTTGATTCAATGAAGCACAAGTATCAGTACTACTACCAAGCGTTTTTCTTTCCCTTCGACTGATTCATGACTAGTGATACTGGGATACTTTTATTTAATAAATATAACAAATATAACTGACTTATCTATGATCAGCAGCTGGATCTTCCGTCCTTTTTGTCATTTATATTGTAGCAGTGCATCATTACATGTAATGTAGATATTGGGACCTTTAATGGCAACAGACAAACCTGGGGTCGATTTCACAAAGCACTAAGATTCATCTTACAAAGCACTAAGATTCATCTTAAGATGAGTTGTCAGTATTCAGTATAGACCATGTGACATCACATGTTTACAAAAGAGCCACAGGCAGGCATACTTTGTACGTAGCTCAATGAAAGAATACAATAAATCTTATGTTTTATGGAGATTGCACTGTCTGATTTTTCTCAACTTTTGATAAGAAAGGGGGGACATCTCAAAAGCTGTACAGCTGTTGCTTTTGTAAATTTTCTCATATGGGCTGTGTAGTATCTTGACTGTCAGCCAATGCATTAGAATGTACAAGATCACCACTATGTAAACAAAGGTAACATGGTCTCTACTGTAGTGATTTGTATTGTGACATCACTCTTTGCTTAGCAATTAAACTAAAACCACAGTTAAGATCAATCTTAATTCTTTGTGAAATCAGCCCCTGGTATGCCTGGTCTTCTGTTACATAGCATCTGTGGAAGTCTCCCATTTACTGGGGGGCGGGGGGTATCAAAGATTTGAAAAATCGCAACCGAATTTGTGGAGGTTAAAATGTTATTTTGCAGAAAAAGAAAGTCATTATTTTCCACTAAACGAGTGTCCAACTGCCTCGTTAAACTTATTAAATGATAATTTATGTAGCAATACATGTATAATACACCAACATTAATGATTTAAACAGACTGAAATGTTGATGGACATGTACAAATATTCAAATTTATGCACTTTATGCCCCAAGGGAAGGTAAAATGTATGCAGGACTGCTTTGGAAATAACACAAACTTCTTTATTTAAAAGCTACTCTTGTGACATTAGCATAAACAATGTTTTAATAATTACATGTACATTTATGAAATACATAACCTTTTTAAGAAAAATATGATCAAAAAATAACAATCTCTGATATAAATTACTCTTACTTGAAAGCAAGAAGACCACAATCTGTGGAACAATAGAAGTAATTAACACTAAAAATCCAATTACACTAATTCAGTGTGTTTCATCTTAACTGGTAATATAAAATACTTAGTTTACAATAATACAATTATTCTTGTACATGTATAACCCAGACATAAAAATATGCTTTTACCACAAAGAGTATCATCACTTTTGTGCCCTCTTGTGGTGCTTAAAGGCCCTGTACACTATTGGTAAGATCGAAAAAACACAAAGGTTCACAGATTCACACATAACTTACATGATTTAAAGTAAGTAATGGTAGAAAGGGTTCCTTAAAATGTTTCTGACAAATGAGTAAAACAATAGTTTTTATCACGCGTGATAATAAACTCGATGTTTGAAAAACAGAAAACACATAAGGTCTCTTTTCACTATTTTCTCGTGTCCTCGATGACTTTCACAGGTTTGTTTGTTCATGCATATGTTGAATCACACAAAATGTGGACACTGATTTTGAGCTGTTACCAAAAGTATACAATACCTTTAAGCAAAACAATATTCAACAATGACTCTTTACAAATGTAGCCAATTTGGGGGTCATACTCGGCCTGTTTTCATGTATCTCTCAATCACAGAAATTTGAGTAATACCGAGAGCTGCCAACTCTCCCTGATTCTGCAGAAAGTTCCCTGAAAATAAATTAACCGTCCATGTTCTGATAAACAAACTAAAAAATCTCACTGATTTTGGCAACTTTTTCCCTATTATGGTGAATGTAATTCTAAATGTTTCCCAGGATTGTTGTACAAGTTCTCCCTGGATGCAATATGCAAATATTGGCAGCTCTGAATATAGAGATACATTGCTTAGGTTACCAAGCAGATCCATTAATTTTTACTAAGCCGTTCCATGAAATTTTGCCAAGAACTTATGAATTATTAAATACACACAGCATGCTTTTAACCACATAAGCTAACATTCCATTTTGTATTTTGAGCACTGGGCGTGATTTCATGAACCTGATTTGATAAGCATAGAAAAGTCTTGCTTTACGGAATTAAGTTACCATCAGTGGCGTAATCAGAATTGTTGTTTTGGGGTGGTTTTTTTTGGGGGGGGGGGGAATGGCTGTGGTAACGCCACTGGTTACCATCTTAAATACTGTGTAATGTACATTGCTCACGACTGGTTTCCTGCTACTTTTTGCTTAGCAAATACACAAACAACTTTTTTTGCTTAACAGCTTTATGACATTTTGTCCAGCTCTTTACCATTACGTTATTTACCATGTGTATGTCCTTGGTACACAATATATGAGTTTGGTGTTTTTCTCCAGCAAAAGGCAATGTTATCAAATTGGTAAAAAAACAATCGGTAAAGTACTGAGTATACAGTCGTTAACACACATCGTGTAGGGTAAAAACAAAATTATATTCATTATCCCCGATGCAAAAATTAACATCTATTAAATTTGAAGATTGTTGATCCTTGTTGATGTAATAATGTGAATTAGGATGCCTTACATTACTGATACTGTGAAAAATATACTCACACTGAGTTTTTTTTTAAAATAAAAGAAAGTGCTATGTAATCAAGTTTACAATGGAAAAGTTTCTTGTCGTGATTTCAGTTCTTACACCACGTTTTATGAGCCACATTTATACAAATGAAGGGTTCCTATTTACCTCAACTCACTTGTAAATAAAAAAGAGTCATTTTTGGCAAGCTGGGGGCCGAATGAGACCATGAAGATACACTGGTGTCTGCCTGTCCATTGGGGGCGGCATCTGCAGCCCTAATTGCCTTGCAACAATACATTGTACACGTGTACATTACATGTACTTCTCTGTCCCTTTCATGTAATATTGAGTTTGTGAGAAATGCGATCTAACTTTTTTATGATAAACAAACATGGGGCATTTTTAAAATAATGAAGGTCAAAGGTCATATGTATTGGGAAGGTTTGGGAAAGACGGTATTTTACAAAGAATGTCAACCTTAATGGTTTGTGAGGACAACAAGTGCAGTGACTTCAAGTCACTTGTAGAGAAAAAGGAAGGGCCAGAGGGACAAACACCAGTGCACATTACTGACACATGACAGTCTTGTTGGTTAAACCATTAGGCTCAGGTATTGCCAACTTATGACTGAGGGTAAAGTAAGGGGTGAAGTGTGCATGACTCAGCGAGGTGATTTGTTGTCAATTGCCAAAGAACCACAACATGACCACTTTCTCAACTATGCCCAATATTCACCTCACAACGAGACAGCTACAGGAAAAGCTTTTGCTTCCTAAGAAGGAACAGAGAAATTTGAAACGACGTGGGGTTGTTCTTTAGGAGAAAGTATCAGAGATGATGATGAGAGAAGCATTTTGTGTGTCAGATGATCAGAGTGACCATTATTGAAGTCAACCCTATCAAAGTGTGAGGAAAGTCTGGTGAACTCCCTTGAGAAGGGCTCTGCTGCTTTTTTTGTGTGAGAGCAACAAAAAGAGGCAGTTTCTAAAGGGAAACAAATGCGCTGGCATCCAGCAATTATTCGATGGTGCATAGCAATAAAAAGCAAAACTTCAAGCTCCTACAACCTTATTCGACAGAGTGGGTTTTTGAAGCTTCCCCATCCAAGCACATCTTTTTGAGCTTCATATAAAATGCAATTTCTAAACAATATTTTACTGAAACAATATTTGGGTAATTACATACATGTGTATGTGCCTGAAAAGTATTTACTACATATCTCTATGGTATCACCCTGTTTCATTTCAAATTTTCACAATGGCTGTTGACAGTCTTTCTTGGATTTTTGAAGAGCTGGTGGTGGGGGGGGGGGGGGGGGGGGATGAAGTAAAGTCTCATCAGCTAGACAAGACTACCAAGAAGAAGATGTGTCTTAGCAGGTAGACAATCAGTGAAATCAAAATAACAGGTATATTGAGTTCTTAATTATTTGAGGCATTATTTGTTCAGTTTTATCAATGTCCCTATTTAAACTTAACTTGCCTTGTAATGTCAAGGCAGAGTGAAAGTTAAACTTGCCTTCACTGAGCTTCAACAGTAACACCCCAACATGTAGCTTTTGTCCTCAACTATTTTTTAATTTTTATTTTCTATGATTTTTATGATTTTTCCCAAGTACTCTCATTTGTTAAACTCGCTAAGATTTCTCTCAAACTGCCTGGGGGTCGACCGTCTCTTAAGTGAGAAATTCAACCAAGACCCATTGGAAGAAGACTTCAGTAAACAACGGGGTGCAGGGGGATGCAATGACAACCCTACGATAGAGCAGTTTGGACACAACATGCTGGCCTTGTATGTTGCTTCAAGCAGTGTGAAGGCATCCAAGAGAGGTAACTGCCGTTTGGCAGATAAACCCGATCTCAAGCTTGTTTGAACTCTTTGTTTTTCCTTCCTCTAGGCACAAACTTGATAGCCAAAAGTCATAAATGCAGAAAAAGTGCAGAAAAAGTGCTGAAATTGTGAGGTGTTACACATTTATTGATCAGTGTGTAACGCGGTGTTCAAAAGAACAACAACATTTCTATTGGTAATAACCCCACCCCAGGAAGTGTTGAAAAGCATCCATGTCCCTGGAGGAGAGTATGTCAGAAGGTGAGGAAGCCTTGAGCATCTTTTAAGACGAATTTTGGCGTTGTATAAATGCTTTTTTTAAATTATTATTATTATTATTATTATTATTATTAATGATGAGATTAAGGAAACAAGAAGGCTGGCAAAACTGCCAAAGTTACAGTCAAGCTTGCCTTCCTTGAAGCACAAACTAGATAACCACTTTGTCGAGACCCCCCCTACACTAGTGTCACACCTGCTTCCTTAGTTTGTGATTAGGAGGCCATCAACCCAACCAAGGAAGTGTTGACAAGTAAGTATATATGCTCCTGGAGGAGGGCATGTCAGAAGGTGAAGATGATGATGACATTAAGAAAACAAGGAGGCTGGCAAAACTGCCACAGTAAGTCAAGATTGCCTTCATAGACTTGAAATCTCTCATTCCATGGCACAAAAAACTTGACCAAGTAATTAGTTTATGGCAAGATTTATCACTTATCATGAACGTAAAGAAATCAGATATGACTGGAGCACAACTTGCATTATTGCCTTCATGTATGCAGCCGTTTAGCAGCGCAATGTCTGTTTATCCGGGACTTTATGCGGTTCGCCCTATATTTGTAAGAAATGGATGAAAAACACTTCTTAAAAAACCCAAACATCAACATCAAGACCTATGTTCCAAATCAAGTTTGTGCTGTTTGTGAAGAGCACTTTGAGCCAGATTGTTAAGGAAAATCAACAGGCAGTTGTCCTTGGATATAAACCAAGGTGCAAGAAACTTGGAAAGAATGCTGCTATCTTACAGTATTTCTGTAGATGCTTACCCACATCAGACCCCCACTAGCATCTAATTCCGATAATTCTCATGTGCACTCACTCAAGTGCAACAGATAACAATAATAGCTCTGATACTGATGATTCTAACAGTGACTTGGAAGGTTGTCATGAAGGAAATTTTGATTATTCAGTCGATGAAGAATCTTCTTCTGAGTACACCCATTCATCAGACTCGGAAAGTACTTGTGACATGGATGAAGAGGAAAAGATGTGTACTGCTGAGTACACCCATTCATCAGACTCAGAAAGTACTTGTGACATGGATGAAGAGGAAAAGATGTGTACTGAAAAGAAAGTACATTGTATTTGATAAAATGTTGGACTACCTTTTGTAAGCATTAAGGTGACCACTTTATGTGAGGGCTGTTGATTGGATGAAGAAAAAATCATTTCTTTGATCAATAATCAGAGCTATATTAGTACAAGAGGCCTTGTTGTAATGAAATGGTCATCACAGCCTACTATAGGTCGGGCATCAGTGGGCAATGGTCATCACAGCCTACTATACATGTAGGTCAGGCATCAGTGGGCAATCTTCTCGGAGCAGCATCCATACTTTTTAGTGGTAACACTTTTAGTCATATCTCACACTTTGCAAATTTATATGGTTTGCAGTTTTTCGGCCAAACAACTTACTATGACATTCAGAAACAAATTCTTGTTCCAGCCGTAAATATTATTTGCACCACATGAGTGTTATTCATTCAAACTTCAAGAGAAAGAAGGTCACGGTGTCGGAGAATGCCGGGTGTGATTCTCCTGGTTAATGGCAGTTACACGTTAATGAATTCATTAATCCATGAAATTCTGGCCATGGCCTTAGTACAAGTCAGCGAAGGTCAAAAATGTGAACGCCATGGAACTAGCTGGCTCTAAGCGCACACCTGACCTTCTAAAAAAATAAAATAAATACATCTAAGTTGTGCAACAACGATTCACGGTTGGCAACCACCAATGTGAAAATGTATGCAAGGTAAGGCGATGTTTTTAAAACAAGATCCATGTATTGAAACACTGTTGATAAAACAGCATTTCAGCAAATGCCTGCCAAACTTCAAAGACTCCAAATTCAGAGCTGAATTCAGGAAGATGCCTGTACTCCAGGCTCTTCAAAGAGAAACTTTCAACCTTCTGGACATTAACACATAAAAGGAAGTTTGACTTCCGGCTGGTGTCACCAGAATTCCATTTTGAGACTTTCGGGTTGGCCTTTCTGGACTACACTTCTGTGGAGTTCAGCTACATTCGGGAGAATTTCAACTCTCTGGACAAACTGCTGGGAGCAGGCTGGGACATCAGTGTGAGAGATGGAGTTTCTAGATTAGTCACATCAGTGAACCTAAGAGTCACTCAAGACCTCACTCTCCCTGGATTAATCAAGGTTGCTGACTATGATGGAGGCCAGCATCCACAACACATCGCTGCACACCACCCACATTGGTGGCTCATACCATCCTCATTTTCGAGTAAGTTTCCAGCAGAAGGATTAGATGCTCTTCACTCAGATTTCCTTCATGACGAGTGCTCTAAAACTGCTGTTACAGTACATAAGACAGCGTCTTCATCACCTTGAAGAAGAGCAGAAGGGTACTGTAAGTGGCTGGACAGATTCAATCGATGAGGAGCTAGCAAAACCAGTTGTACAGTTGAAAGTATGCTCCAAGTGTGGAAAAGAACAACAAGTTGTAGAGCAACAGTCTGTAGAAGACAAAGTGATGACCAAGCCAACCTGTGAAACTTGTGGGGGAAAAAGTCTATAAAAAATTCAAAGTCACGGAGAGCTTTTCACAAAAAGGCGAGATAATAGCAAACGGCAGCACTCTTTTCGGGTTGATCCGGAAGAGTGTGCACCTGCATGTAAACAAGCAAGAAACAACAATGATTCAACGCAAGCCCACGCACAGGTAACACCTCCACAAAATCAAAAGCCACCTCAACTACATGAGGTTGACCCAGTATTTGTCAATCCAAATTCCTACAAGACCATCACACAAGTGCTCAGGCATGTTGGAAAATGTGCTGGTTATCTCAAAATATGGATCTGGGAAGCGTAAATGGACATTCATTACAATGGATGGCCTGCCTTTTTCTATGGCCTACAAAATCATTCAAGAGACTTGCACCTACAAGCTTTGTCGGAGCTCAATTTACGGAAATGAAAAGAAATTGAGCCATTTTTGCAGAAAGACATCAAGGTGAGGATATGTGCAGCTTTACCGACAGAGAATCTGATTGGGTTGTTATCAGGATTGGTCATGGGCACTTTGAGATGAACATGAAGAAAGCTTTCATGGAGGTTAACTTTGTACTGTTTATGGCAGATATAATAAGTGAGCTAGGTTTTAATTGTGGTTTATTAGTAATGTAGTTTTCTGATAAATTAATATTTCCAGTAGTTTTATTTATGATTGTGTGTTATTTATTTATTTTTCTTTCTGTATTGCATGTATTCAAACAGAGTTTCCTACATGGTGGGACAAATAAAAATTGAATTGAATTGAATTGAATTGAATTAAGGGACCAATGCCCAAAAATATATCAAAAAATGCAGTGACAACCACAAAGCTTGGAACCTAATATGCATAGCTAGGGATGCATTCGCTGATGAACTTCTGCGGCCATATGTCCTGAATTGCCTCACTGCACATACGCCATGTACGGTGAATGGATATTTCACTTATGCTATGGACAATATACAGAATCCCAACTACAAGTATATCTATGAGCAAACTTTTGTTTTTATCACGCGTGATAATAAACTCGATGTTTGAAAAACAGAAAACACATAAGGTCTCTGTTCACTATTTTCTCGTGACCTCGATGACCAATTGAGCTCAAACTTTCACAGGTTTGTTCGTTCATGCATACATTGAATCACACAAAATGTGGCCACTGATTTTGAGCCGTTACCAAAAGTATACAATGCATTTAAGCAAAACAATATTCAACAATGACTCTTTACAAATGTAAATGTACTGGGCCTGTTTTCATGTATCTCTCAATCACAGAAATTTGAGTAATACCGAGAGCTGCCAACTCTCCCTGATTCTGCAGAAAGTTCCCTGAAAATAAATTAACCGTCCATGTTCTGATAAACAAAACTTTTTCCCTATTATGGTGAATGTAATTCTAAATGTTTCCCAGGATTGTTGTACAAGTTCTCCCTGGATGCAATATGCAAATATTGGCAGCTCTGAATATAGAGATACATTGCTTAGGTTACCAAGCAGATTCCATGAAATTTTGCCAAGAACTTATGAATGATTAAATACACACACAGCATAAGCTAACATTCCATTTTGTATTTTGAGCACTGGGCGTAATTTCATAAACCTAATTTGGTAAGCATAGAAAAGTCCTGCTTTGCGGAATTGAGTTACCATCAGTGGCGTTACCCCAGAATTGTTTTTAGAATTTTTGTTTGTCCATCTTTTTAAAGTACTGAACCATCCATTTGCATTTTTCAATATATATTTTTTTCGGGGGGGGGGGGGGGGTGGCTCCAGTAATGCCACTGGTTACCATCTAAAATACTGTGTAATTTACATTGCTCACGCCTGGTTCCCTGCTCCCTGCTCCTATTTTTTGCTAAGCAAATACACAAACAAATTTTTTTGCTTAACAGCTTTCTGAAATTTTTTCTGGCTCTTTACCATTACGTTATTTACCATGTGTATGTCCTTGGTACACAATATATGGATGCTTATTTCTCCAGAAAAGGCTTTATCAAATTGATAAAAATCAAGTATGAAGATTGTTGATCCTTCTTTGTAATATTGTGAATTAGGATGACTTACATTACTGATACTGTGAAAAATATACTCGCACTGAGTTTTTTTTTTTAATAAATGAAAGTGCTATGTAATCAAGTTTACAATGGAAAAGTTTCTTGTCGTGATTTTAGTTTGATCAGTTCTTACACCACGTTTTATGATCATCCGAGCAAGGCTCATTATTTATTCCTCGACGACACATCTACATTATCATCAGGCCACCTACAATCATACAGTTATAAACTTTCTTGGTGCAAGATGTGGCTGTTCACGATAAAATTATCTCAACTTCCACAATTGTTCAACTATTGGAAGAAAATTTATAGATAATGGATTCTTTTGTGATTGTATATCCAGGTTTGAACAATAGCTGTGTTCACCGGGCATACCTTGAAAGAGGAAATTCACAATATTTTCAAAAATATTCTTTACAATGATGTCGTCAAGTGCTATAACTTGTCAGGGAAAGGCCTGAAGAAGAAGAAGGTTTTTCAAGTTCTTCGCCTGTACAAAGTTGTAAGAAGTAAGTATTGTGGCGAGCTGCACCGTTGTTGGCGCACTACAGCCATGGCCTACGTGACGTGGGGATACGCAACGTATAGGCGAAGCCTGGATGACAGCACGTTCTGATCACATGCACACTTCGTGGTCTATGCGTGCGTGCGTAGCTGTTGCAAAACCTAGTTTATCGTAAAGATAGTGTTGTATGATTCGATATGATTAGTCTTAGACCAGCTAGCGACAAGTGAAGTCAGACGGTACCCATCTATCTTGTTAGTTAGTTTTTAGTAGATCAAGAAACCATTCATTTTAATACCGCCAAACAGTTGTAGAAGTTGTACTCACTAGTACGTAGAATACATGTAAGTAAGAGTTATCCCCAATAAAACGTTACATTCCCGTTAAACTCAGAAGCGTTTCCTTCTATACTTTTTGTCCCTTTTTAGTGTGATGATTAATAAGGCTGCATATAATTCTATAGCTAAGGTAAAATACTAGAGCAAAGGCACGTTACAGTATTCTACAGTAAACCCCCTGCATATCTGGTAAAAATATTAAAGTCAGATGGGCAAGTCATATTTTATGCTTATTCTTGATAAATCAATGTGCGACATTTGATAAAATCCTTTTTATTTGGCCTGGCATCAGCCATCACAGAAACTAAACAAGTCATGTGCTGAAATCGATAAATTGCTAGCTTAAAGTGGGTGCTGTTGGACATGTTAGAGTTATGAGTTTCGCCACCGATTAAAAATCCTTCGCAACCTTGGAGACCCTAGATTGTGGATGGCTGTTCTAGAGAGTTACACTGTTATCAACTTTTTTTCTTTTTTTTCCAGCTGTCGTTTTCAAGCACTTCCCCGACACAATCGAGCAAGAGTTTTGAGACCGGATAAGTGACTTCTTGGGAGGTGCTGGGGACAGAGATGAGGGGCACAAAATCAGACAGGAGAAAGTGCCGCAAAACTAAACTACATTAAGTTTTGCTGCACATTCTCCTGTCTGATTTTGCCACCAAGTTCAATTTTTGTATTTTACTTGGTGGCAATTGCAGCTGTGCACAGCCACAATCATGGGTATACTTTTAACACTTGGCCCTATAGGCTGAAGGGGGTAATATGTGACCCGCTCTATCAAAATGAGTAATGTCTCGGAAATCATGTTTATGTGTAATTCGCCATACAAAAGTTGTTGACAATCGAAAATCATGAACAAAACACTACAAAAACTGATTCTTTGATTTCGGTGGAATTAGGTTAAACAAAACTCAATCTTTCTTGTCGTGGTCTTACCTTTAATTGAAAAGATCAATAAATCCCCGAAAAGTACGTTTCCTTGGGCATGTATGCAAAGCTACATTAGCTAGCTGTTGTTAAAACCGATTATCTAAATAGACACGTCTTATAAAATTGAATTGGCCTTGTCTTATAGACTTTCTGGAATAAGCTACGGAAATAATTGCTGGAAAACCAGGGAGTTACCTGTTAACATGGCATGCATAACTCAATTTTCAAAATTTCTGAGACATTCCTCAATTTGATAGAGCGAGTCACATATGACTATAATGTTATGTTTATATGTTTATATGTTTTATATGTTTCTGTTAATAAAGGGTCTGTATACGTTTGGTTATCACTCTGAAAATTAATGGCAATAAAAACTTACTTGATAAGAAGTACAGCAGTTTTGGACATTATAATTAATGCATTTTGAGAATCTTTCGCTTCGAAGAACTGCGGTTATGGAAAAATATATCACTTTTTATCCCCCAAAATTTGAATCTGAGAAGCGCTACTGACAGTAACATTTTTCAGATTGTGTATTCCATTTGCAGATTATTTTTCCCTTGTGGACATTATTAAGCGCAAAGAGACTGCGCTATGACAAATACAGTTTATTATTGTTTATTATTATATCAGCTCCAGTTTTTCGGCAGTGTCTCAAAAATGCTACCATCACCTTTTGAAATGAAAATTGTTACGGTACATATATATCTACAACTATGTAGGATCAAAACAAACAAGGGAATGTATACGTTTGGGATTTAACACCCAAATTATACCCGTTACACTTTATGTACATGTACCAGTATCGTCAAGCCTTTAAACTCTTGGACCTAAAATCACCATAGATAGTTCCCAGTAGACGCCATCTTTACGGGCAAATCGCATTTTGGCTTGCAAGCACGTCAAGCGCTCAAATTATTAACGCAGCCGCGTCGTTCACTAACCAATCATGCAATGAGTTTGGTGAAATGTGCGCGTGCTGCACGCCGTTCTCACGCGTAACGCGGGACTGTGTGTTCTAAATTGCCCGTAAAGATGGCCGACTTACGTCATACTGCAACCTATCTATTGGTAAGAATGTTGTATTAAAGTAATATTTCAGGAATATACGTAGATTTGTGAACTTTTTTTTTTTATCGTGCTGCATGTTCGGATTGTTCACTCAACCCTAATTCCTACCAACATTTTCAAACCTGAGTATAATTCAATGTACATGTAGTTACTGTTTATGGAAATTCACAAAGACTTTTACATGTATTTCACATTCATGAATTCACAATTTATATATCATATTCTGATGTTTGATGTAGATCCTTTGAATGTGCTTTTTTTAATGTTTGCTGGCAATACAATGAAATTGACACTTTATGGGGCTTACTTATTAATGTTTCTCTGCAGTATTCAAAGGATCTACATCAAACATCAGAATACATTTTGATATAAGTTGCTTGTGAATTCATGAATGTCAAATACATATGTAACACGTCATTGCCGACAAAAGAATCGGTGCTGGACTGCATTGGAATTACAAGGCCGTTTAATATCCATTAAACGTGACAGTACAGCATGTTTCATGATAAAGATTATAAAAATAAAATGTCACGATACAAAATTGACAGTAATTTCTTTTTTAATGATATATATTTAAATCTGTTTTTTTCTCCTCTTAGCAATACATAAATCAGTATATATTGCGATTTCTACGTCACGCACAATAAACAAGCTATGCCAATCAACGTGCGGCCAGGTCAACGGGCAACATGCCACGTTGGCAGTTTCATTCATCATCCGTTCTGCTTCTGCGTTTTGACTTTCAACCTTTGCACCCGCCTTCATAATATTATTGTAATTTTATTGTTATTCAAATCAAATTTGTTTGATCAATAATAATATGGATAGCAAGAGCGTTAACCCGAGTACTGCTGGGTACGTCCTGGTGAAGTGGGTTGACGAAGACTCCTGGGACGTACTCCCGATGAAAAAGTGTCTGCACGATCTCAACCGCGAAGAGGACGGGCAGCTGCAGGACAAAATCGGCCAAGTGTTCGATTTTTATTGGAAGAAGGGCGAAGAGTCGGCACCAGCCACGTTGCTTGCATACGGTAAGGTTTAATTTTTCGGCAAAATAAGGCTAGTATTATTAGGGTACCATAAGTTATAAGAAGTAATTGACTAGGCCTAGGCCTAGGCCTATACAATTGCCAAGTTTTTGACATATTATTATTGGACCGAAATTAGTAGGCCTAACAACGTTGTACTTCGATAGCCTGGCTCCTCCCTTCCTCGGCTAATTTATGATACTATACCAACAGCCTAAAATCTCAAGAAAAAAGTGGACAATAGACCTAGGCTATTCATTAGTTCTCAATGGGAAAAGGTCAAATTCACTGCAAATGCAAACACCGAAAAAAAAAATCCAGCAGAAAACCCTGTTTTGGGGGGGGTTCAGAACCCCCCCCATTAGGTGACCAGGCGTTGGGCCCCTACAATCTAAAAAGTCTGAGTAGTACTATAGGCCTACTGGCACTGGTGTCGTACTGCAGCGCCCAAAAAGTGAGATGTTTCTTGTCATGCTTGTGCAAAAAAGAACTGCAACTGCTTTCTTGTTAGTTTTAGGGGTCTGTTTATTTTTTTGTTTTTTTTCCCCCATGCATTCAAGGAAAACAACGTGACCTGGAAAAACAACGACAGAACTTGGTGGCAAACAACGATGCCAACGACGATGATGAGGCAGGACCAAGCACGTCCCTTGGTGTTGGACACCGTATGATCAAGAGGCCTGCTTGACTTTTGGACATCACGGACGTTGATGGCGATGTCGAGATGGAAGAAGGAGACCAGGTACATACATACTACGCCTTTGGGTCCCCTCCGGCAGGGCCTCTGATCAAGTATGTGCCCCAAAGCTAGATGCCATTTTATTCTCATACAACAGCATTAACACGCAGGCAGTTAAATGTTTGCTGGATTGTTTCATCAAAACCCTTCCCTCATTTCCACCAAAGATACCCCTGTGTTATCGTAGCTCGAACATGGTAATTTGAAGCGTACATTTATAATACAAAACTAAACCTGTGACAGTTTCATTTCCAAAGATGTTAGCATTTTTGAGATCAGCGGGAATCATTTCTCACAATGTTTGATATTGTAAACAGCTCTCCAGTGCTTCTTGCCAAGTGGGTGTTTAATGTCATTACTTTGTGGAGAAATTACCAAAGACGTAACCTACCTTTAAAATTCTTAAATTATCGATGTTTCCAAATGTTTGAACTGTAATGATATTATGTATGATACGATTACATTTTATATTGCCATGTCATTTTAGGTCGTATACACCCAACGCTGAGAATAAATTAATAAGTAGGTAGTAAACAAGAAAGCAACATTTTGTTTTCCTTAACATCGTCATTTGAAATAAAGACTTTCATATATATACATATAATTAAAAAACAGGGATTTCTCAAGAATTACTTTTATATTGAACGTTTTATAGAAAATAAGCAAATTTTCTAATGACGTCTATTGAATGGTGTATAGCAAATTTTCCAGATTTCTATGGAATTCTATGGAATGTTTTATAGAAAAGAAGCCAATTTCTATAGAATTCTATCAAATGGTTTATAGAAATAACATTTCTATAGAATTCTATTGCAGGTTTTATAGAAAAGATACCAAATTTCTATAGAATTCTATTAAATGGTTTATAGAAAAGCGACCTAATTTCTATAGAATTCTATTAAATTAAATGGTTTATAGAAACATCAAATTTTCTATAGAATCCTATTCCAGGTTTTACAGAAAAGAGATTAAATTTCTATAGAATTCTATTAAATTGTTTATAGAAAGTTCTATAGAATTCTATTTAAAAAAGTATATCATTCTATAAAAATGGTCAATAGAATTCTTTACAAAAAACTTCTATAGAATTCTATAAAAAATCTATAGAATTTCTATAGGCCATTCTATAGAATGTATTATAGAGATTCTATAGAGGTCCGTTATAGATTTCTATAGAATTCGTATAGAAAAGTGGCTCACTTTTCTAAAGAATCTCTATAAAACATTTCTATAGAATTACCCATAGAAATTCTATAGATTTTTTTTTATAGAATTCTATAGAACTTTTTTGTAAGGGACTTCTGTCGCACACGCATCAGACCGCACGCGAAAAACATGTCCGATTCAGAGAACTCAAACAACGATCTTTGGGAGGATAATAGCGTAGATTCTGACGGTTTTTCAGAATTAAGTAGTTCTGATTCTTCGGGAACAGAAGACAGTGACGATGTTGCGGCTAATAACGAGGAGGAAATAGTTCGCGGGGCCGAACCATACAGGTTTGAGCCGCTGGCGAGACCCCCACGCTGCGTGCAGGAAGATGACGCCGGCGATGACATGGATGAAATCGAGGGCGAGAATGTCGAACCTATACCACTGCCAGCCAACAACGATCGTCTAAACAATACTGACTGGTAATTTAACCTAATTAATTTGAGCATAAAAAACATGTACCGTGATGAAAATTGAAGTGATAGCGTGCGATCATGGCGATAGTCACCGGCCTACTTAAGAGCCCAGTTGTCTTACAAAGACAGTATCTCCCCGTCGACTGCATTGCATGTTTATTGTTTGTTGAATTAATATGGATTGCATTTTTAGTAGGCCAATTGGCCCCTTCTTTTTACAATAGTTTTTGTAGGCCCTTTATGTATTTCTGTTCTTTTTTTAACCCTAACAGTCCTTATCCCACCAAACTCCAACAGTTTGTTTTGTTGGGATTTGATGATTTAGGTCCGGTGTACTATCAATAAAGTGATGGAGTGTGATGGAATGGGTACTGTGGACTTGCAGTTCTCTGTTGGACTTTGTTGGATTAGGTATGGTGAATTGCAAATATGTGCCACTTGTTGGACTTTGATGGAGTGCTTAGGGCAAGGAGGAGGAATAAACAACTGATAAAGGCATGTGATGTACATGTGATGTACATGTGGTGCATTGTTGATCCCATTGTTTCTTACAATGGCAGACCCAACCATTTAAGCGCAGGGTTGACTAGTTTTTGTGAATTAAATATCACATGATTGATTGTAATTTTAATAGTATTGTCATCTTAATAATATTGCCTATTTAGATGGTAAGTATGTATTATGTAATTTTATGTAATAATTACCATAACTAAGACACCTAGGGCTATATAACTTATAAGTGGGTGTTTCTTGAGGCTCATCCCCAGTCACACATTGACTAACCGAAAGTAGTCACCATGACATCTAGAGAGGTTGAAAATCTTCAGTTCGAGTCTGACAGTGGAAGAGAGAGATGTTTGTTGAGTCAACTGCTATGAGAAGGACCCGGCAGGAGAAGAAAAATGAAGGAGAGGGAACAGGAGAGAAGAGAGGAGGAAAGGGGAAAAGAAAGGGGAAAGGCAAGGGGAAAAGAAAGGGGAAAGGCAAGGGGAAAAGAAAGGGGAAAGGCAAGGGGAAAGGCAAGACCCGCCTTCCCACCTCCCAAGACCCGGCAATGATGGACCGACTTCTTCAAGAAGAAAACGATCGCTTGAGAGCAGCCATCAGATCTAGTATGCAAGATACAGGCATGAGCATGGGTAGATCTTTCCGAGCCCTGGTGGAGACATCAGACAGCGAGGAGGAAGCTTTCCTCGACCAGGCTGTTTCTGAGGCAAGAGGCACTTCACCCTTCACCCTGGCTGCCGAATGTGGAGAAGCGACAGGAGGAGACAACGATGAGTCAGGTGGAGACACAGCTGAAGGAGAGATGGAGAACGGCATGATAGATGAGGAGGCCGAAGACAGCTCTCAGACGGGAGGGGACGAGGCAGGGGGTGAGAAAAGAAGTTATGAGGATTCCATGGAAGAGCCATCTACTTCAAGTGCTACAACTTCGAAGAAGAAGGAGAAGAAGAAGAGAAAGCAAAAGAAGCAAACCCCGGCCCCGGTTGATTCTGACAACGATCCTGATCCCCCCCTCTGCCTACCAACGGGACTACGCGCCAGACGAACATGGTTGGACTCGCCACATGGAAAACATCCACATCAGAAACTTCAAGGGAAAACAACCCAGGGGCCCTATATTCCAGAAGAAGTCCACACCAGTGAAGTACTTCATGAAGTTGTTCCCGGTGCTCCTGATGACTTCCATCGTCGAATGGACCAACCAGAAGTTGAATGGCTCCCAGTCTGTCAAAGAATTAAATTCAAAATCATTTTGCTTGCCTGGAAAGCTATGAATGATAGGGCTCCTCCCTATCTCAAAGAAATTCTCTCACCATATACGCCAACTCGCAATCTTCGCTCTACAAACCAACTTCTTTTAACTGTCCCTAATACAACCACTTCCAACGGCGTTCGCGCTTTTTCTGTATCTGCACCCACTCTCTGGAACTCTCTTCCTTTACATATCCGAGCTACAAAGTCTCTGGACATTTTCAAAACATTGCTAAAAACTCACCTGTTCAATATTTATTATGATTGACTATCTGTTTTGTTATTTTTTCCACTTGTTTTTGCCAACACATTTATGTAAATCTGTTTTATTCAATGTGCTCTTATTTCTTTCTAAGCTACGTAATTTGTAATCTTTTTGGTTACTCTTTCTGTTTTTTGTTTTTGTTTGGTTTTTATGCGCCTCGGAATAAGTTTAGTCTTAGATAGATGGCGCTTTACAAGTTTTAATTATTATTATTATTATTATTAAGGCCAGACGATTGCCTCTGACTTCACTACCAGAGATAAAGGCATGGTTTGGCGTGCACATGCTGATGGGTCTGGTCCGTATCAACAACTACAAGGACTACTGGGCATCTCATCTTGGCCTAAGAAACACCATGATCGCCAACACCATGAAACAGCACAGATTCGACACCATCAGTGAGCACTTGGCCTGTGCCGACCCTTCCAAGGACCCTGACCTGATTCGGGACAAGGCACATCGTTATTCCACCAAGAGGAAGCATCCCCTATACCCATTACAGCCCCTGTGGGATAAGGTTCGCCACGCCTGCTTGAAGCTTTACAATCCAGGCCGAGAAGTAACAATAGATGAGGCTATGATCAAGTATAGAGGCTTCAAAGCTAGCGTAAGGAAGTTCTTCATGCCGCTGAAGCCCATCCGGGCTGGATTCAAGATCTACACCATTGCAGAGTCAGCCAGCGGCTACATCCTCAACTTCATGGTTCATCCTCATGGTGATAGATCTGCCAAGATGACAGATATAGCAATGGCCACTGCAAAGCATCAGCTCAACGTCTACCACCATATCTTCACTGACAAGCTGTATACTTCAGTCAGCCTTGCAAGGTCATTGCTTGCCAAGCGAACTTATCTCACAGGGGCTGTAAAAAGCAACAGCAAAGGCCTTCCTGCAGATTTCTCAACGAAGCCGTCCAGCCTGAACCGTTCAAAATTGAAGCGCCTCAATAAAGCTCCACGAGGAACATTTTACACAAGACAAAATGGCCAGTTGACAGCCGTCGCTTGGAAAGACAGCCGTGTGATGACCCTCCTCTCATCAGCGCACCAAGGCTGGAGGGATCCTGTGACCCACACCCTCAGACGTAGGTGTCCGGACCAGTCCACCGGCCGCCGCAAGATGAAGACCGTTGCGGCTCCTCCTCAGGCGGTGGACTACACCAAGTGTATGGGAGGAGTCGAGTTGGAGGAGCCAACTCGCAAAAAGTTACCTTATTCAAAAATTAATTTTGCTTTATCGATGGATAAAACCTGCTAACTATATCGTACATTTTGTTTACATAAAATTTTATTTATTTCACACAGGAAGTACAGACACGTTTCATACCGACAAGTGATACGGTGGTGTTACGGATTTCTCGGGAGGCATAAACGTGTACCCCTGCCATCGTGCATCATGCATAAGACAAGGATAACCTTTCCCGACCCAGAAGACAACTATCGGGGGTTTGCATATCCAGATCTAAATGAAATGTGAAGTAGCACTACTTATAGTTTTAGTCAAAACAAGAGTTAAACATACTTTTTTTTGGCATGATTTTCTGTTATTGTTGTACATACATCTAAATGAATTTTAACCCTATCCTGATAGGTATTTGACTCTGAGTAAATGGTTTGATTTTTACCCTTCAATGTTTTTCTTAGATATTGCATTTGTATTGTATTTCTCTTCCACATGTTCTGGATTTCTTCTTAGCTTAGGCTTACGTTTCAATTTTGGTTATTGTACATCACATTTTATCATTCAGAGATCAAATGATTTATTCTTAGCTTCCCCCCCCCCCCTCATTTATTGTGAAAAAGAACAATTATTTGACTCGCCCAGCGGGCTAGTAAAGGAAGGGTTTTGACTCGCCCGCCGCTGTTTTCACTCGCATTTGACGACTGGGCGACCGTTAATTTCGAACCATAAGGGAACACGACGGGCCATTAACCGAGTCGTTGGTATCCTGTTTCGAGCATCTCCTGGGGGGTTGATTGCCCATCCTCAAATGTCCTGGGACAAATCCGAACTTTTCGTTCAGGATGGTGTGCACCTCACTGATGAGTCTGCTCGTTATTTACTGGTTAATTTTCATGACACTCTTGTTTCATACTATTCAACTTTTCTAAATTAATGAATTCACTAAATGAGGCTATTGTGGCGGCGGTCATTATTGCAATGACCGTTTGCTGTAATTTCATTGTGTACACCTCCATAGTCTTTGGGTGTATTCATTCAATTGTTACTTTCTTAATCATTTGGTATTATTTTGTTTATGTATACCTGATGGCAAATTTAGCTTTTCAATGTATTCTGCCATTGACCTGCTAGCACTATGGTATTATGATTGATTTGATTAACATGCAACCCGGCGGATGCCATTTGAGCTGTTATTTAACTGTTCCCTTTATAGCCTTAAATGAGAAATAAATTTTGCTGAATGTTCAAGATCTCGCAGATTAATTGATAATGCCGGAGATCAGTGCTGTTTTTAAATATTTTGATTTTGAGGATTGGATTTACTACCGGAAATCAATTTTGATAATTATTGTAGAAGATTTCGCGGATTGGATTACTACCGGAAATCAATTTTCATAATTTTTGTAGAAGATTTCGCGGATTGGATTACTACCGGAAATCAATTTTCATTATTTTTGTAGAAGATTTCGCGGATTGGATTACTACCGGAAATCAATTTTCATAATGTTAAAGATCTCACAGATTAAATGATACTGTCGGAGATCAGTACTGTTCTTGCAAATATATTATGATTTTGCGGATTGAATTACTACCGGAAATCGATTTGCTAAGAGTTGCTTTCAGTTTTGAAAATTCAGTTTGGCTAAATGGTTGCATTCGTGACAAAATGTTCATGGTTCCAAAGATCATGTAATTATTTGAGTATTAACATGGAATAAAAGGCTGCTCAAGCCACTCAGTACAAACGAAGTGTCTGTACTCGTCGTATGTGGTAATGATCAAGTTTGTGTTGTTTGTGAGAGCACTTTGAGCCAGATTGTTGCCTTGGGTAAAAACAAAGGTGCAAGAAACTAAGACAGGATGCTGTGATCATACAGCATTTCTGTAGATGTTTCCCCACGTAGTTAATCAGACCCCAAACAAACATCCGATAATTCTCATGTGCACTCAAGTGCAACAGATAACAATAGTAGCTCTGATGCTGATGATTCTAACAGTGACTTGGAAGGTTGTCATGAAGGAAATTTTGATTATTCAGCCGATGAAGAATCTTCTTCTGAGTACACCCATTCATCAGACTCGGAAAGTACTTGTGACATGGATGAAGAGGAAAAGATGTGTAATGAAAAAAGGTACATTGTATTTGATAAAATGTTGGACTACCTTTTGTAAGCATTAAGGTGACCACTTTATGCAAGGGCTGTTGATTGGATGAAGAAAAAATCATTTCTTTGATCAATAATCAAAGCTATATTAGTACAAGAGGCCTTGTAGTAATGAAATGGTCATCACAGCCTACTATAGGGCGGGCATCAGTGGGCAATGGTCATCACAGCCTACTATAGGTCGGGTATCAGTGGGCAATGGTCATCACAGCCTACTAATACTATAGGTCGGGTATCAGTGGGCAATGGTCATCACAGCCTACTATAGGTCGGGCATCAGTGGGCAATGGTCATCACAGCCTACTATAGGTCAGGCATCAGTGGGCAATGGTAATCACAGCCTACTATAGGTCAGGCATCAGTGGGCAATGGTCATCACAGCCTTCTATAGGTCAGGCATCAGTGGGCAATGGTCATCACAGCCTACTATAGGTCGGGCATCAGTGGGCAATCTTCTCGGAGCAGCATCCATAATTTTTAGTGGTAACACTTTTAGTCATATCTCACACTTTGCAAAATTATATGGTGCAATCGTCAGTTCAGAAAAAGCCTAATCTCGTTAACAATGATCATAAACATCAAAAACAACAATGTTCAAAAACATCAAAATCATTGTCAGATTACGTACATCAGTGATATTTCTGATGATGAATCATTCCCTGTTTTATGTAGCAACAAGGAAAAGAAGAGTGTGTGGTGTTCGTCAGAAACACCTGTGCAATCGTCAGTTCAGAGAAAGCCTAATCTCGTTAACAATGATCATCAACATCAAAAACAACAATGTTCAAAATCATTGTCAGATTACGTACATCAGTGATATTTCTGATGATGAATCATTCCCTGATTTACGTAGTAACAAGGAGAAGCAGAGTGAATGGTGTTCGTAAGAAACACCTGTGCAATCGTCAATTCAGAAACATTGATCATAAACGTAAAAAACGTAAAAGAAAGTTGCAAAAAAGATATCCAAATCCATTGGTATCATTAACAGGTTGAAACATCTGTTTCCAACCACAGTACTTCGCACCCTGTATTATTCACTAATACTTCCTTACCTGACGTATTGTAATATTGTGTGGGGTAACACTTTCCCAGAAGATGGAAGGTCTTTTGGGTGAAAGAAACTTTGCCATCTATATATCAACCTTCGCTGACAGAATACTTGCTTGGTGACTTTAACGTCCATATTGACAAGCCTGACCTCCCGGATGTTAAGAAATTCAATTCATCTCTTGTGTCTTCTGGACTGTACCAGAACATTCATGAACCTACACATAAACCAGGACACACATTAGATCTTGTTATTACTCGTTTGGATGTGTTAATCCAGGATTGTATAGTTAATGTTGATTCTTTTTCGGATCATTACTTGTGATTCATTGTAACTTATTAGATCAAGTAAAATCTATGCCAATGAATTCTATTTCTATTTGTCGTAACTTCCAGCACATGGATCACATAACCTTTAAAGAAGAAGACCTTGTGTCTAAACTTTGTGAAGTTCCATCAGGTGAGTCCCCCGATCAATTACTGTCCCGATTTGATTTAATTGTTATGTTAATTGTTATCTGTCTGTACACTATGAAAAGAAAATGCAGACATTTAATTGACGGCACTGCGGAAACACCATAGGGAACGCGGGTGTACTCCAATGCTTCACAAAAATCAGGGTCTCACACTGCCGGCACATCTGACCTACGAGGACAACTTAAGGGTGCGTTCCTTGATCACAAACTATGCGGAGGCGAATGCCATTCTGCTGCCTGGGCGAATTCCTGGATACAAGCGGGATGACATTCGGCTACTTCCTTCCTCTGAAACAAAGACTAATGTGTGGAAGGAGCTACAAGAAAGCCATGGAAGACTTGGGTAAAATTTTGTTGATCTCCTTCTGCACTTTACAAAGGTTAACTAGGGCCTACATGTACTTTTGGGGGGTTGTAATTAATTGCCTTTGAACCCTGATGATATTCACTATTGAGAATCATAAAAAGAAGTGACAATGACTTCTTGTAAGTAAGCTTATTGTTTTACAAAATTATTTTGTGAAATTTTTGGTAGATTAATTTTGGGAGTTTCATTTGTGTTAATAATTTTTAGGTCACAGAGCCATCGCCCAAACAACGTTCCAGAAGCTGGGGAATCGGGTTTGCCTACACATAGTCTGCTGCAAACCAATGTCCGATGACTGCTGGGTATGCCAGCGCAACAATTCATTGGTATACAAGTCGGCAAACCTGACTGAAGATGAGAAGTCAAACCGCTGCAGAGTACAGCAAGAACATCTGGCTTTGGTTGCAGCTGAGCGGGCGTTGTACAGAGACCTCGTCCATGTTGCCAAGGAGACTGCTGAGCGTCAAGGGGTAGTGGGTCTTGGTTCTAACAACCCATGCAGCAGACAGATTGCGATGCACTACTCCTTTGACTTTGCTCAGCAGGTTCACTATCCGTTCGACCCTGTACAGCCTGGCCCCATATACTTCCTCACACCACGAAAGTTGGGGATATTTGGAATCCACTGCGAGGGGGTGACACGTCAGATGAACTACCTAATAGATGAGGCAGTAACAATCTCCAAAGGAAGCAACTCAGTTATTAGCTTCATCCATCAGTTTTTTTTAACACTATGGACTTGGCGAGGCCACAGTTGATCTCCACTGTGACAACTGCAGTGGCCAAAACAAGAACAAATACTTAATGTGGTACATGCTTTGGCGTTGCATGTCCACTTTATGGTCGTTGGGCAAACTAAGTTCGCTTTGGTGCCTTTAACGTCCATATTGACAAGCCTGACCTCCCAGATGTTAAGAAATTCAATTCATCTCTTGGTGCTTTGGTTTACTCAAACAGCGGTTCCGGAGGACCCCAGTGCACTGCCAAGAAGACATGGAGGATGTTGTTAGCAAGAGTACAATATCTGGCGTCAACATCCCCATCTTGTCATATTTTTACTAGAAGGCCGCACGAACGCGACGCGCTAACAACATGGGGTTATCTGTCTGTACACTATGAAAAGAAAATGCAGACATTTAATGGGATTATGCTATGGGCAGTTTTAGCATTGCATTGTGGGAGTTGTGGGACAGAAAAAGATGGCGGACATGCAGGAACACATTGACATAGCAGAAGAGGAATACATAGACATGGCAGAAGAGGAATACATAAACATGGCAGAAGCGATGGCAGAGATGGAAATTATGGCAGAGATGGAAGAAGAACAAAGCACCTCCTACACCCCCACCCACATGACCCAGGTCTATTTCTCTGCAGGCATCGATGTGGAAAACAATTGACATAATAGGAAGGCAGCAGTATCACCTGCAGGTAATTATTGCAATGTTCTTTATTTGGCTGCTGTCACTCTCCATTTTGCCGTGAAAGTTGTATCGTAACTTCGGCATGACCCAAGACTTCAAGGCAGTAAATGGTTGTATGACTTCCGACTGCCAACCCTGGCAAAATATAAACAAAAATAGAGACCACCAGCAATATGGCTTGATAGATAGCTCAGAAGATGAAGGTTCAACCCCTATTCTAGTTATTATTTTTGTATTGTAAAAATAACACAATAAACACAATTTGTTGTGGTCTTTGAGGGCAACTCTGATTTCCAGAGTTTGGTGGATTTGAAGAAGGGACCATACGGTCAGATATTGACTTGTTTCACTCCACAAGATATATTTAAACATGGCGCAATCCGGCATAGAAAATGTCAGCTCTTACTTGAGGCACCTGCGAGGTGTAGCATGTTTAGAATACACCGAGGTGACCTAGCAGGTATGGTTGGACGACTGAAGTTCAAGGAAAAGTCATCTCTCCATCTAGCACAATGTCTAACAAAAGTATGACTGCCGATCTGTTGAGGCAGAAGATGGAGGGTCTTCAGGGAGAAGTGAAAGATGAATTCTGAAGAGAAGAAAGATGTTCTTGGAGGAGAAGATTGCTCTTATGCTTCAAGACAATAGTGTGGAGGTTGACATGGTTGAGGATAGCACCCTCAAGACTGCGGTGCAAGTCAATGATGTTGAGATGTTGACCTTTCATCCCAATGGTTCCCCAGCAAGAATTCTTTGGGATCAGCTAAAGGAGTCAACAGTTAAAGGGAAGCAGATGCACCGGTACCCTGCAATAATCCGTTGATGCATTGCCTTTCAGAATAAATCTGCAGCAGCCTACAACTTACTGTGAGATTCACATTTCATAAGGCTACCACATCCAAATACTTTGCACTCATATAGCCATTTAGAAGATGCAAGCACTTCAAAACAGAAATTGGAGGGCAATTAAATATTGGGTTAAGAATCACTTGACCACACTGAATAGAAAGAAATCACCGTAATTGTATTAGTCAGCAGGATTCAATAGACCAGGGCATAAAGTCTTGGGGATTTGATGAATCGGAAACACGGATCACCCTGATGGATCAAGATAGCACCCAGGCAAAGATGGGCGGCATGGTCTACAATAGCCGGGTGTGGAAGGAGATAGCAGATGCCATACCAGAAAGAAACAGCGACCAGTGCCGCCACGACAGGTGCACCTACCTCAAACTGAGGTACAGAGGGGACAAAAAGAAAAACATGTCTGGCCGGGGTAGGAGCAGCTGCCCATTCTACGATGAATTGGACATGGTCTTGGGCAAGTTTGACTTATGATAATGCAACTTGCCTACAGGGGTTTGAAGTGCGGTACTTCGGCAGGCGAGGTCTATGCTTGTCACAGTTTAATGACTTTCTCCACGAGATATGGTCATCAGTCCAGCAATGCCCAGACGTGTGCATCGTCCACGTGGGATCCAATGACCACGGCTGCCTACCAAAGAAGAGCATTCTGGATTACATCCAGCGCATTTTAAGCTGGGCTCGAGAGCTGTTACCAAACGCAGTGCTATTTTGGTCAGAAATTTTGCCCCGCGTCCACTATATGGAATCCCATGTGAAGAAAATTTGTCAATCTGCTTTTTACCATATTAGAAACATTAGCAGCATTCGTAAAGTCCTCAATAAAAAGTCTGCCTCTTTCCTTATACATGCTTTTATTACATCCAGGCTTGATAATGGAAACTCATTGCTTTATGGTATTAACAAGCATCTTATCAAAAAACTGCAAAATGTCCAGAACGCTGCTGCTCGGGTATTATCTAAAACACGTAAATATGATCACATCACACCTGTGTTGAAACAGCTTCACTGGCTCCCAGTCTGTCAAAGAATTAAATTCAAAATCATTTTGCTTGCCTGGAAAGCTATGAATGATAGGGCTCCTCCCTATCTCAAAGAAATTCTCTCACCATATACGCCAACTCGCAATCTTCGCTCTACAAACCAACTTCTTTTAACTGTCCCTAAAACAACCACTTCCAACGGCGTTCGCGCATTTTCTGTATCTGCACCCACTCTCTGGAGTGGAACTCTCTTCCTTTACATATCCGAGCTACAAAGTCTCTGGACATTTTCAAAACATTGCTAAAAACTCACCTGTTCAATATTTCTTATGATTGACTGTTTGTTATTTTTTCCACTTGTTTTTGCTGACACGTTTATGTAACCGTTTTATTCAATGTGCTCTTATTTTCTTTCTAAGCTACGTAATTTGTAATCTTTTTTGTTACTGTCTTTGTTTTTTCTTTTGTTTGGTTTTTATGCGCCTCGGAATAAGTTTAGTCTTAGATAGATGGCGCTTTACAAGTTTTAATTATTATTATTATTATTATATGGGTGCCTATGGTCAAAACAAGGTGGAGAGACAGGGGTTTCCCTTAACTTTTTTTTCCACTCGCCGGCCGGGCGAATCAACCAAAATTTTGGATCGCCCGCAGGCTTTTTCACTAGCCCGCATGTATTGACGTGACGCACACACACACACAAAAACAAAAAAAGCAAAAAACACAAAAGTGAAGTTTGAAAAATTGCGTTTTGGGACGATTTTATTCCTTAATTTCTGTCCTAAATTATACTTTTTCCATCATCAACCATTTTCATGGATTCGTGATTTGAAGATCGGTTGTTTTGAACTTCGTTTGCAATAAAATCTTCGCGAATCAACGATCGGTCGACAACGCACATTGAGAAATAATTCAATGAACTTTGCCCTGCATCGCCCTCTATCGGCAAAAGTTGTCGATGTTTGATTAGACTTCATCCAAGGCTGTGTATTGTACACAATCTGCAGGCGTGTGGCACACTGTGTGGCAATTCTTTACTCGGTTCGTGAACGTGTACTGCGTTGAAGTCTAGCCAAGCTCTTATGAATATGGTAATTATCAACGGCCATCAACAAACCAATCACAACGTGTGGAATGTTAGTTAGCTTGGACTTTGGACCGACTGTGTTGTACATGTACCGCTGTACATGTACTGTGTGTTGTGTATGCGCTATGCATGTACCGTTGGGCGACCGAACGTTATGTGGGGCCGATGCACGTGCTGTGGTTACTCGGCAGTATGTGCATGGTGTTTTAACGTTTGTATACTGAAATGAACGATCGCAATTCCGTTCGCGATCGCGGCCACATTCAATCTAGCAAATATCCAGACTTATCAAACTAAAAGCTTTAATAAAAACTGTCTGTTGGATTTTACCACCAGACCCTCATTTATTGTGAAAAAGAACAATTATTTGACTCGCCCAGCGGGCTAGTAAAGGAAGGGTTTTGACTCGCCCGCCGCTGTTTTCACTCGCATTTGGCGACTGGGCGACCGTTAATTTCGAACCCTAAGGGAACACGACGGGCCATTAACCGAGTCGTTGGTATCCTGTTTCGAGCATCTCCTGGGGGGTTGATTGCACATCCTCAAATTTCCTGGGACAAATCCAAACTTTTCGTTCAGGATGGTGTGCACCTCACTGATGAGTCTGCTCGTTATTTTCTGGATAATTTTCATGACTATTCAACATTTCTAAATTAATGAATTCACTAAACGAGCCTATTGTGGCGGCGGTCATTATTGCAATGACTGTTTGGCTTAATTTTATTGTGTAAACCTCCAGGATTACTACCAGAAATCGATTTTGATAATTATTGTTTAAGATTTCGCGGATTGGATTACTAATGGAAATCAATTTGCTAAGAGTTGCTTTGCTAAGAGTTTGGCTAAATGGTTGCATTCGTGACAAAATGTTCACAGTTCCAAGATCATGTAATTATTTGAGTATTAACATGGAATAAAAGGCTGCTCAAGCCACTCAGTACAAACGAAGTGTCTATACTTGTTGATCTGGTAATAAATATCCAGCCAAATATGGAAAAATAAAGTCAATCCAGCACAACAATGGAAATGTTCAAATGTAGGATAGGAAACTCCGATAGGAAACTCTAACAATGCAGAATCAGAAGCCACAAACTGCAAGCTCCCCATCCAACAGCAGGTCCAGGTCAAGTTCACCAGTTGTACAGCCGAGGTTGCACAAGAGGCAATCAAAGTCCCGGCAACTCGATTACAGTTCCAGGTCTCGCTCTAGATCTCCAACTACTAGATCACACAACTTGCCACGACCACCAACACCGATCACCAACACCGGTGCAACAACGCAGAATCAACAAAGATTCATGTTAGTTTGACACAAATGTTCTTAAATATGTACACGTACTGTGTGTTGCCATTGTAATTTGAATTGTTTCAGTGAGGCTATACACTTTACATGCAAGTCAGCAGTTAGAAATAATTGCATGGTTTGCATATCATGCTTACATCAGTCTTCTCCCAACCTTGAAAACCTTTTACAGATTGCTCAAAAAGAAACGCTCACAATAAGTGCATATTCAGCCACTGGTGTTGAAATTAGCCATCCACATTGTCGACTACATTGTGAGACAATTGAAAACATTTTATTAGGGTTTAATTCTCAATCCTGAACTTCTAACTACACCAGTGTAGAACTGTTCCCCTTCAAACATTGCTGTGAACGTATGTGTGATAACATTTATTTTCCATTTTTCTTACAGTTCCAGGAAGTAGTGTACATGTACATCAAGAAACACCGATGAGTTCAAGGTCAGCTCCAGTACTGGGGCAATCTAGTTCTAATTCGAGTCCTTCACTTAATGGTATGTTAACAGCAACAAAGTGTTATATTTATAAATATATGTCTGTCAAAAGCAAACTACGTATAATGTGTAAGTTGCTATTCAAGCATTACAAACACCAGGTAGTTCCTTTTGGGTTGTGTCAAATAAAATGATTAGGACTCATTCAGATTTTAGCTTGGCTTGAACGTCCATCGGGGCAGTAGTGGGGTATATCATGGAGGAAGGAAGAGATTCCTCCATGGGTATATGAACTAAAAGGTCCTAAAACATGATGGACATTATTTTCACCTTTGGCTTTCTAAAGGACATGTAGTCATCCTTCGCTGTGTCGCCAGCCTTGGGACATATTGGCATTGTTAGCGGTATAACGAGGGATCAATGTAAATGGTACCACATGGAATCTTTAGAAATATACATGTACCTATAGTACCTACATTTGTGTATGAATGACAACTAGCAACTGTGAGATTATCTTTGACATGTGAGTGTACCTGACTTCTATTTTCAGGGTCTGTCCCATTGTCAGCTATAGAGCCAGCACTGTGCAAGTACATTGTATAACACATTTATTTTTCAAACAGACTTTTTAAATGTATCTTGTGCACTCTGTTTTTTAACAGTTTAAGATGGATTAAGGAAAAATAGAAATTGAAGATACATGGTTTTGCCATACAAATGTTTACAATTGAAAAAAAAAAACATAACAAAATCAATGGCTTAAGCAATTAAGATTCATAATTCAACTTGGGCTAGTGTTTTTTGTTGTTGTAAAAACGCCCTAACCCAAGTACCTTTTATCATGTTTCTGGCAAGACTATATCTGCGCTAAATAAATTATCTCTTAAATCTTGATACCATTCTAATTCAAATTTTGCAGAGAAGTAGAAAAAATCCCATGTTTAATATGACCTTAAATATTAGTTCTGACCACGTCAAACAATAAACACGGCAAACTGAACTTGGTGAGGGAAAGGTGCTTAATTATAGTGATTTTACAGAGGTTTAAAAAAAAAATGTTTTTCAGCTCGAATCTTCACATTATTGGAAGAGGTGAAGGCTGAGCAAAGAAGTCAGCGAAAGCTGTTGATGAAACTAAGAGGATAGGGAGAGGGTGGAAATGTGGAGGAGGAGGACTTGCCCCAAGGGATGTTGCCAGTGCAGTCAATGCATGACCTATTGGAGTTAGAGCGCAGCCTGAAGGATGCAGATGGGAAGGTGCATGGCCAAGTTGTGAGTAGCTTAATTTTGTTTATTTCTTCAAATTGCAAACATGCTAATGGATGCTAGAAGGACAGAGTTTCTCCTTGTACTTGGCATTGATGCTTAGCACAGTATTTAGGAGACCATAAAGCACTTGTTAGGCATCAAGTATTCTCTTTCCGATTTCTACGCCTAGTTCTTCGGTCTTAACCATAATGAATTAATAACTTGATAAGGAACTACAATTAACTTATTTAGTTTAGAGTGAAATATTTCACCTGGTCAGAACTAATAATTATGGAGATATTAAACATGGGGTTATTGTACTTCTCTGCACAATTTGAGATAGAATGGTATCAGGATTTAATTATAATTATTGCGCCAGAAAAATGTAAAAATGTACCAAATAAATAAAGACCGCAAAATCACACTAATCAAGTTGGATTTTGAAACGTAACATTAAGCAGCTTGGAATTAGCTACCAAGTCATTTGCATTCCGTGGCAAAACCCTCTTCCAAGAAATTTCAAACAATTTTCAAAGTCTTCATTCAGTAAATACTCCTTTACATAGAAATAATTCAAGAACACAGTTGCTGCTGTTTCTTGTTTTTCTTGTTTGTTTGTTTGGGTTTTAGCGCCTAATGATTTTGAACTGTTTGTGTTAAAACAAAATTGTACTTTTCCCTTGTATGTTCTCAATGGCAGGCAAGATACCTCGGTGGTTTCAGTGGAAGGAGTGTGGCAGAAGAAACACGAAGTCTTCTAGAAGAAACCATCAAACCAATTTTCCACTTATTTAATCTAAGTAGTCGCATTACACTTTTTGAAGACCCGTTATTAAAATATGCCAAATAAATTGTTCATTTTTTTACTGATTTTACTGAAGAAGGATTATTTGAAAAGCCATGAAAAAAGTCAGTGGAATTTTCTTCCAATTGAAATAACTTCATCTCTCGGTCAGTCGCATTACACCATTTTGAAGCTTCAACAAATACACTTACATAATTGCTGAAATGAGAGACATGAATAGAAATTCATTCTTGATTGTAAAAAGTTTGACCCCTTGCTCATCATATCAAAGTTTAGCTGGAAGAATATTCATGGGGAAAAGTATTTAACTTTAAAAAAAAATGGTTGTATCGTATACTTGGGTGTGATCCTTGGCTACACGGCAGTTTACGGTTGACTGGCACCCACCGAACAAGGATATTGACAAAATAGGGAGACCGCCATCATAGGGCTAGATAGCTCAGTTGGTAGAGCGCCAGCACGTCAATCCGGAGGTCGTTGGTTCAAATCCCGCTCTAGTCAATTTTTCCTTGTTCAACCCAAAATCAACTTTAAAAAAAGTTACCTTGATATGCTCACTTTTAAGGGTCCATTCTTAACTACCAAAAATATCTCTGTATTTGTACATTATGATACAGAATGTGTAAACAAAGTTAATATCTGTTTTCTTTTATATCTTAGCTATAACTTTTAATTGGAATAATACACAACTTTTATTGGTTTTTGTAATGTCCATGTTCGCTTGGAATTTATGACATTTTAAAAAGTCGGTTGAAAAATCTTTAATTTTTAATGGCCAAAAAGAAACTATTTGTAGCCTTGTGAAAATGTATGCACACGTTTATGTGCTTTCAGATTCCTGAAAAAGGCTTCAGGCCTGAATTTCAGATTCAAATATTTTAGTAAGAAATGACCTCTTTATCAAAAACTACGTTACTTTAGAGGGAGTGGTTTCGCACAATGTTTTATACTATCAACACCTCTCCGTTGCTCGTTACCAAGTAAGTTTTTATGCTAATTATTTTGAGTAATTGCCAAACGTGTCCATCAGTGCCTTTAAGAATTGATACACAGTTTACTGATTGTAATATACTTGTGATATGCAAGCTCCCAGTTCACCTGAACAATAAAAACTATTAGGTTTTAATTTGTAGATCATGGTGTTTTTGTCTATTTTAAAAACGTGTTACAGGGCAATATACTGCGAAAGCTAAATTTTGAGTTTCGACATGAGGGATACCGTTGTACAGATTTTTTAATTATTTTTTTTGGGGGGGGGGGGTGGGGGAAGCTCTTTTGTCTAATGCCAGATCTGGGCCGGGGCGGGCGAACTCTTGGGCCAGGTCTGGCGAACTCTTGGGCCAGGTCTGGCACAGTGATCACGTCATGGCTTGGGCCAGGTCTGGCATGAACTGGCCCACATGATGCCAGTCCTGGGCCAGCTCTGGCTGCCATCCCTGGGCCGGCTCTATTGCCTGCTGATGCCAGAGCCAGGCCAAGTCTGGGCCAGGGTGGATGTGCTGTCTGTGGAGCACTTTAGCAGGCTCTATTTAATAAGAGGCTTGTAAAAGAATTTAATTATGGTATCAAGATGTATGAACTGTGTAATTCAAATGGTTTTACTTTAGCTGTTGATCAGAGGCCGAAGAACGATTGCCACGTGTGTTATGCTAGGGGTGTCAGGACCCCAAAAAGGAGCACCTGTAGAAACTGCGTGGATTTGCAAGAGCCGTCTCTCTCAACCAGGTCTCCACATTGAATAGAGATGTTTTCAATCATACCATACGGAAATTGGTTTCACAAAGAAATGTTTTTCTCCAACTATTGTGCCAAACTGTTCAGTAAACATCTTATGAAAAGATTAGGGGATGAGGTGGGAGAAGGAGGAGAGGGGGTTTTGCAAGCAAGTGTGATGAGAAAACAAAGTCTCTGTAAGAAAGTAATGAATTGTAACAACTTTTATATTTCCTGTCTCTAAACTAGCTTTTGCATAATACTCCACCATGGGTCACAGCCATGACTGTAAACCCAACTGCCCAGGTCACCGTAACTGACCATCTTGATTCAAAGGAGTATAAATACAGCTGGCAGTGTCACAAGGTATCATTGCATCTGTAGTGCCCCTCCCAGAGATTACAAAAGGAGTAAGTAAATATCACCCCCACAAAAAAAATACAAGTTCCCATTTCCCAGAAAGAGTGGACATGTGGAAACTGTCCATGTGGCTGGCATCTAGTAGCCTACATAGCTGATTGGCTGGGTGTGATCCTAAGACCATGGTCACCGCCTTCTGATTGGTTAAGGCACCCAGTAGGAAATGCAACTCCAACCCAGTGGTTCTCCTTGCTGCCATTCTTATGCGAGCAGTGAGAGAATAAACTCCAAGTTCTATTTCTTCAGCCAACACATACTGTTATACTGATGTGTTCTTCCTTTTGCTCCTTTTATAATCAGGTATGTTCATTTATTATCTTACATTTCAGACTCCATTGTATTTGATTTACTTTGTGTTTTTAAGGATTATTGTTACTTTTTGATTGTATTTAAAAGAGAGGTTTTCTTAGTACTTTAAAATACGTGCTTTCAACTTAGAATTAGAACACTAAGCAAATTAAACAGAGCACAGTTTTGATCAAGATAGTTCTTCAAACTTCTTAGCTTTGTTCAGAGGAGAAGTTAAAACTTTAAGATATAGTTTTACAGATTGGGTTTTGAGAAGGAAATCATTAGTTTCTCTATGAGTTTTTGAACTGTTTAGAAAATTAGTTTTCCCAAGGAAGAAGTTTAGAGATTTCTAAATTCTAGAAGATATAGATAATTAATATTGTGAGTAGTCACTCAAACATTTAATCTATCTGAAGTTATTAAGGTGTAATTTAGTGGATTTCCCAACATTCTGTACTTTGGGGTATGGTGAATTCATTGTGCCCCATAGCCACTGCACTAAAGCTAATTTCTTATAAAACTTGGCACAGTTTGACCATTTTATAATGATATGCGGCCAGGTGGTTATGGATACCTATCCTACAGTACATGACACAGGAAGAGTCCTGCTGGGATTAGTATATGGTTTGACCAGAAAGTGGTCCTGAGATAAACTATGACTTAATCCACTAGATTAGACTTGTACTGGTCAAGTGTATGATTACTCAGTGCAGTATGTATTTGTTAAGTTGATTTGATATTTAAGTTGATTTGATATTTTGTTTAAAGTTATCTTCTTGATTTATTGTAAAATCTATTGAATTAGTTTTGGGATTAATATTGTTAATTGTGTTAATGCAATCAATGAGTGATTGCATCATTGTCAAGGATTCTTATGGGAGCAGTGAGTGATTAAACACCAAGTTCTATTTCTTCAGCCAACACATACTGTTATACTGATGTGTTCTTCCTTTTGCTCCTTTTATAATCAGATTTAACCCACTCCTTCGGGACTGTACCTACACATCTCTTAAAACTCAACGAGCATTAAGAAGGCCAACATCGATGTCTTCGCTTGCCCCCGCACCCCTGGGTCATCCTTCAAAGATGACGAGGACGACCTGATTTTGTTTGACGACGATGTTGATTTCCAGTGTGGCCAGCGCTCACAACCCCGTCCTCGCGACTTGTCGTTGCAGAAAAAGAAAAAAAGACAACAGCAGATCAGATTGAGCCCCACCGCTCATGGTCTGGTCCGTAAGGCCAGAGTAGAGATTGTCCGTCTGGCCGGCCTGAGAAATCGGGTCCGGAGGCAGGCGGACAAACTGAAGGAAAGCCTTGATCGTGGTGAAGCCCCAGACTGGTGCAAAATTAACAAAAAAATTCCTACCCTTCCACTCGACATCCCCTGCTCACCCGAGATGATCATCTCGTGGAACACAAAAACAGCAAAAGTTGATCCTAGATCAGTACCAGTCGAGGCTTACTACGTTTGAGGCTGACCTTCTGAAGGCGAAACAAGCGGGGGCCAGTTTGATTGATGCTGACATTGCAAGCGACAAGGAGTGTCGACGGCCCCTTCCGAGTCGGCGGAGCAGAGGGCCGGTCTCCTCGGAGGACCCAGGGGCACAAGACGGAGATAAGAACTTGGCTATGCCAAACAAACCCATCGGCTCTTTTCAGAGCCACCATATTTCAAAAAAGAGATTTTGACCATGTTTGTTTCTTTAAAAAGTATTTCACATTAAACATGTTCTTTTATTTCTTGATTTTGGCGTCTAGCTTGTTCTTATCAAACATTTAATATTCATGTCCATTTACTTTCTCTTAACCAAGGGCAAGATCACGGACTCTTTGAAGCGGCGCCCCATACTTCAGGACCCATCACCTTGTTGGTCGCCACATTCAAGACATTTATAACTTATTGGATCAAGGGCTGTTGGACCCGGAATCAACATGGGTGACGCCCTAATCTCTGTATTTCAGGAGCTCAGAACAAGTGTAAAAGTAAATGTCGGCTTTGGGTTGGTGCTCCGTCATTCCGTTACCGGAGAACTAAGGTACTTTCACGCCAGCTTCAACAACTCTCGTTTTTTCAAGGAACCTTTTTCCATCGGAGATGAAGAGGACATGGAAAAACTCAAAGACGCAGTCCTTAAGGCCGACATCAACGAGCATGGAAGAAGGCAAAGACCGGACACGAAATGGGTGGTTCATGTGATCACAAACATGGCTGTATACGTAAACAAAATCACAAACTTTATCATTGGTGCAGCTCCCGCCGAAGTTCCTGATTTTGTCAAGTACAACAGGGGACTGATAACTGTATTCAGAAGTAGGCATACGGGTCGGGCATACAAGGACAACCTATGCTTTTTCCGGTCCTTGGCACTATTTCGTACGAATAACCCTGGGGCACTTGAACGGACAACTCAACATTTATTGTCCATGTACCGAGATGCCGTCGGTAATCAGCGGGCGAGTGGAATGACGATGGAAGACCTGAGCATCGCCGAGAGGGTTTTTGAGACCAAGATTCAAGTTTATTCACTCATTCCAACTGAGGAGGACGAGAACCAGGAGGACGATGGGGTGGTCGGTGGTGTGCAAGTTGTGCATGCTGAACTGGTGAGGAGGACACATCGCAAGTATGCCCTTAACTTGAACCTCTTTGGGGAACATAAATTACATTATAATTTATGGAAAAACGAAACATTTGTGCTTAATACATGTACATCATATTACCCTATTTTATCACTTATGATATTTTGATTCGGTCTGAACACCTTTTTTCTCTCGCCACTTTATTTTGTATGCTTTGTTCATTATTTATAACTTCTTAAAATTGGGCGTAGTTTTTAAATCGTTTTGTAACTTTCCATTACAGGCCCAGCTCTCTTAAGGACCTACCATGGTTTAAAGTAAAGATAGTTGGAGACTCCATCACAAGATATCTACCAGAGAATATGAACAGTGACTGGTTTATTCCTAGTGTTACAACTCTGCCAGGTGCTAGAATTTCTTATGTAAGAGACACTGTCCTACATCTACCATCCACACCACCACTTGTGGTAGTTCTTCATGTTGGAAAGAATGATCTGTGGGAGGAATTTTTTGATCAGTTCTTACGCAAGTTTGACTCTCTTTTGAAATCCACTCGAGAGAAATATCAAGCTGCAAAGATTGTTGTGAGTGGACTTTTGCCACGACATGATTTTATTGATGTGAATGAGAAAGTCAGAGTATACAACATATTTTATTTGTACCAAGGCACTTGCCACAGTGTTCATTTATTTGTATATGCAATGATCACTCAGGTATTTTTGTTAACTGAACCAAAACTTATATTTATGTTTATTTTATTTATACCAAGGCACTTGCCCCAGTGTTTGTTTATTTGTATTCATGCAGTGATCACTCAGGTATTTTTGTTCACTGAGCAACACTTACATGTATTTTGTTTTCATTTTACTTAAATGTTTCATTGGTACCAAAAGTGGCACTTGCTGCAGTGTTATTTTTATTATATTTTCATTTAAAGCAATATGTCTGCCAAATGTTGTATGTACATGTAGCACAAATTTTTTACTCATTTCATGTGCGCAGAAACGCAATAGCATTATTTTGTTATACATTTACATGTCATGCATGTATGCAGCTGAAAGAAACTTTAAAATAAATGTTTTGTACAATTAACAAAAGAAAAAGAACAATTGTCATTTGGTTTATTCTTGTGTTCATTAATACATGTAATTGAATATATTTTATTTGGAGCTGACCAGAATTCCCAGCTTTTAAGTTAGATTTCACAGTAAATAGATAGGGGGGGCAGGGTCAGGAATTGAACTTTCATTGGAAAAGTAAAAGAGAACAAAAAATATGAGTTTTGAAAGACTTTAAAACAAAACAAAGAAAGATTTCATTTTTAAAACTGTCAAATATATTTGTATTCATAGCATTGGATTGGAAGGCCATCATTATTTAGGCCTAAACTAGCAATTTACCCGTTGCGTTTATGCCAGTTTTGGTTTCTGCGACGTAAAGATACAGATCCTTCCAAATAACTGAAGCTAAACGAAACCCGGCCAAACACCATACTAACGAATAATAGTCGGGCACCGGTTTCTTGTCAACACAAGCCCTTGTAGATTGCATGACCGGAGCAGGGAATTGTGCCAAAACATGGTTGCCTTGCGTTTTGTTACATAGTAGCTGATTAGTCAGTTGACACGCTTGCTGCACATTCTGTCCAATCACATTCGGGCTCCCATTAGACCAACGAGTAATGGCGGATTTTTCTACCGAGAATGTTAACGCTGACGGCGACGGATACTAAGGGTGCCCCTGACTGTTTCGAGTGGCTTCAGAAAAAACGACTATAGCGTATGAGTAGATTAATAATGTACCTAAACACCCATGATTCAGGTTTTTCTGCACAATTTCGTTAAATGCTAGAAAAGGGACTTTTTCGGAAACCGTTATTTTTGTACAACGATGATAATTTTTCTAGTCCGATATTTCTCAATTCTGAACAATTAAAAATTCTTCCATGATTTTTGTTATTACAATGAAGCATCCCTCGTTCATAATATTACGTTTTTATATTTTTACATGGCTGGATTTTCACGATATGATTTTTTGAAAATGTGCCCTCCAAGCTCATTATATATGCAAAACTGTGACTGCCGTGCATACGCTACAAATGAAAGGAAGCACTTTTCCAAACGCTGCGCACTGACTGTCATGGGGGAAAAAAAAAAGTAAAGTTCATTCCACCAGCAATAATTATGTTTTCACACTCTAGCAATAACATTTTTCATCACATTTTCAAGACGAGGCATTATTTTTTCTTGACCCTACAGGATTATCTTCAAAAAAGAATAAATGTTTTCTTCGCCAACCGCGAGGCATAACAGAGAATGAATGCAAGATTTCATCATTTTGTTTCTGTTTCTTAAAGCTACTTCTTATTTCTATTGAATTAAGGATGAGGAGACGTGCAGAAAAAAAGTGGCGACGAATTAACATGGCCTCTGATCTTTCAGATTATAAGCTAATAAGAAATAAGGTAACCTTTCTTCTTAACAAAGATCGCTGCAATTTCTACAAAGACTTTATCGAAAGTAATAGTTCCGACCAGAGGAAATTATTTAGAGCATCTAAAAAGCTGCTTGGGCATGGTGATAAGGTCCTCTTTCCACTTTTAAAGATAAAATGACTCTTGCTAATGATATGGGTAGCTTTTTTGTAAAGAAAATATCTAATATTCATGCTAAACTTGATGACTTGGAAGTTTCAACCTCTGTTGACAGAACGTTCTCTTTTACATCTGAAACAATGTCCAGTAATATCCTGTTTGATAGTTTCATACCATTAACCGAGTCACAGGTAAAACAGCTTGTTGTCAATTCTTCTAAGGGATCATGCGCTCTGGATCCTATGCCTACTAACCTTGTGGGCAAGTGCCTTGATGTTTTGCTTCCTGTACTTACTAAAATTATAAACTCATCTTTAGTATCTGGCACATTTCCTGACAACTGGAAAGAAGCTTTAATATGCCCTTTATTTAAAAAGACAATCTCGATTTGCTCAAGATCGAGTACAAAATGGACCCATCTAAGTATCTTGAGCAACTCAAACCAGAAAAATTATTTTCACACTCCCTTGCCCCATTTGAATGAAGATGGTTGTTTTTTTAATGCTTGCAGGCACGAATTTACCCTCAAAAATGTAATCTAGTTTTAAGCAAAGACCTCTTTGCTACCTCGACAGTTCCAGTGGCTGATAGTTCAGTTTCATTGGAAAACTTTCAAGCATGTTTTCCATCTATTGACTGTTCAGAAATACCAAACTGTATTCCTTTGTGCAGTTTAGGCAAATCTTCTATAAACAACTTTCAGTCAAATGTAAAGTGTGTGATTTGTGGTATCATTATGTTTAATTGTAGAAGGTATGCATGTACAAATCTGGACAATGAATTACAAAGCATATCTGCAACTTAATATTTTGACCAATGAGGCAACAATTACCACTTCAAGTTCTCTATGCTTCACTTGCTATTATGTGGCTAAAAGGAAGAGAGCCAGAGAACTTAAGAAAACGCAAGGGATTTTATTAAGGTGGGCCAAATCCAAAGAAAGGAAAGGGTCTATGTCCAGAAGTGGTTGAATCTGACAAGCTTCACGCATGTGCCCTGAAAAAAAGAGTTCGTCTCGGTTCGGATTGATGGAAGAAAAGAGCAGATGCAGATGCAGAAAAGACTGTTGCTTGTGAACTTGAAGGAACTGCACCTGGAGTATCTAAATCGGACAGGTGACAAATTTGGCTTCTCAAAGTTTTGTGAGCTACTACCAAAATGATGTGTTTCAGTAAACAGCAAGGGTATTCATTCAAGTTGCTTATAACAGCAGTTACACCCGACAATTGTGATTATAAGGAATATTTGAACAAAGTAGTTTGCAACATTGACAATCGCAACTGTATGATGCAATCGTGTGACAATTGCCCTGGAAAGACTACCTTAAAACTGTAAATCACTGAATTGTTTGATTCAAAAGAAGTAGACTTAGATGATGCCATTAGCTACAAGCAATGGATGCATACTGACAGAACAGCAGTAACCCTCCAAACATTGGTTTAAGAATTTATTGACACTGTATGCAATGTACTTAATTGTCTGATTTTTCTCAGGTTGTAGGAGCGAAGATTGTCTGTCTTATACAGAAGATTTCTAGTAAAGTACATGTACAGTTAAGAGCAGATCTCCCTAAGGATGACATACAGGGTGTCTTAGAGATCAACTATAAATAAGCACAACTCAAGAGATGGTAAACTTCATGGAAAAGAGGCAACTTCATTCCACAAGCAATAATTATGTTTTCAAACTCTAGCATAAACATTTATCAGCACATTTCAAGACGAGGCATTATTTTTTCTTGACCCTACAGGATTATCTCCAAAAAAGAATGAATGTTTTGGTACAAAAGGACAAAGATGCAATAGAACCAGAAGCACATGCCAGGAAAAGAAAAAAGTTCAGCTAATAACCATGGCCCGAAGGCCTTCGTTTCCAATGCTACTAGCAGGAAACTGGTCTATCCCAAATAATTACGCTTATTTTGTATTTTTTGCCGATAAGTTGTCTTTGATACCTTATGAATTCAATTTTCTCTAATACTTGAAATTTAAAAAGCGCCAATTATTTAAATTTCTAATTTTAAAACATTTCATCAACAAGTTTATTGTTTGGAAATGAAGTAACTTCACTCCTTGTCCGAACCATTCCTGGGTCAGATGCTGTACCTAAGGAACTAGAAATTATTGTCAAGAAATTCCATCAGCCAAAGCTAAATGTACTCCCCCATCTACTACAGCAGTACCACCCACCAAGCCAACGTTGACTACCAAGTGTACTAAATGATGGTTCTCAATCAAAGTACCTCAACAGTGTGACTATATTTCTCTCGATTTCTTTCATCAGTCTGTGATTCTGTAAAACATTTGATATGGAAAACTTTGTAAGACCTTCAATATTCACCAGCTGCTTCAAGCAGTCACTTCTGTTTACTTCTGTTCAAACTGGGGTCCATCGTGGGCCAACCTGACCTTTCTATTTAAATCATGCAATGGTATTCCATGGATACCCATGGATTCCAAGAAAATCGCCAGTGACAACATAGAAACTCCACAGAGGGCCAAGACATCGCAAGTGACGATATAGAAACTCTGCATCGATGGGATTCAAATATCAGCATCACTTGGCCAACGTGCTGCAGCTGGCCTAGTTGGCAAGATTGCTATTGGACATAGCTGGACAGAGGAGCAAATGAGGGAAGAGATCTCTTCACTGTTTGCAGAGAAATTTAATGAGCCGTCAACCAAATTGTGAATGCCCAGGGTGTGCTAAGAAAGAGGGGAAAATCAGAGGCCTGGAGGAACGAGTCAAGGATCTTGAACATTAAATTGTAACACTAAGTAAAGGTTAAGTCAAAACAAAAAATGAAGGTAATAAACAACAAATCTTCTCCATCTAAGGCCCTGAGAACTGACCAGGATGTGAACCATTGCACGGGAATAAAGTCCAAAGAATGTATGGACTCTCTTTTCAACTTCGTAGAACCTCACGCAAAGAAAACAGGCTTACTGGAGCGGAGTCAAGAAGTCAGCAGAGGGGCGCAAAAACGTAATTTCAATAAGACACCAACAAAATCTGGACCTAAACGTAAACTTGCCCTCAAGGATGAATTCATCATGGTGATGATGCCACTTCGGTTGGACTCAACAATACAGTTTCTGGCCCTGTTGTTTGGTGCGTCATCGGGTACATGTTCACAGGTTATTCTCATCTGGATTAGATTCATGTCAGGTGTTTTGAGGCCCTCTGGCCAGACAGAAGAGCAATCAGGCTCAATCTTCCAAGCACATTTAAGATGACTTGCAGAAAGCTAAGGTGCATAATCGATTGTACCAAGTTTTTTATACAACGCCCAAGATCCTTCATCTACAGGCTACTACATGGTCCGATTACAAGAAGTCTTAGTCGGAATTACACCAACAGGAACAATCTCCTTTTTATCCAAAGCTTATGGCGGAAGAGTGGGTTGCTCAATATCCTCGATCAGTGGCAATACTTCATTTGATCACTTGCGGATAAAATACATTATTTGATGGACACTCACAGCCGTTGTGGCGCCACAGTGGCTAGTTTTGTCATGTTGGGTGGGCTTTTCAAATCCTGTCCAGTTGGTCTTTTTGTGACCTTGCACATTTCCCAGGTCTTTTCAGGGGATCCTTTTTGCAAATTGGCAGGGCACCCTTTTTCAACCAATCGGGTGCAGTTACGTAAAACAAAAGCGTCGGCACACTGCATTTGAGCGGGTACCTCACTTCGGTTCAGCTTCCAACCAAGTCAACACCAAGTCAACACCAAGTTTTTTACTTTGGTTTGTTACATTGGAATTATCACGTTCGTTGTTAAATTGGAGTTAACACATTCCTATGGGGTTTTGGAGTTATAGCGGGATTTCTGTTTCGCCTAAAGTTTGTCATTATTTTGCTTCAAGGCGTTGTCATGCCGCGCCCGCCACAAAATGTGCGCCGCCCAGCCAGGTTTCAGCAGACCAACCCGATCCGGGGCAGAGGACGGGGCCGTAAGAACCCCAACACGGGCGGGTCCAGCACGTCCGGGAGCAGTCGTCGGGGGCAGGCAGCAGGACTGCTCGCCGGAGCAGTGTCGGCCAAGCAGGATGTGCAGGACGTTGGGTTGTCCAACAGCTCGGCTTCTGCGGCTGATGAGGATCGCGGTTTGACGGGTGCCACAATAGGCCTGCTCCCAGCAGTGGGGGTATGGGTATGTTCCGTGATTCTCTTTCTACTTTTCATAAAACTGTATAATAAAAGACACTGCCCTCACTGAAGAGAAAGAACTATTACATGCCAGATAAGACAAAATAGCTTCCATGTATTTCCACTTTTAATAAATTTTCAGTTTCTTGTTTTTATGAATACTGTTACAGTTGAGCGTATAGCAGTTGAATACCTGCTCGCCTAGTCTGGCAAGAGAGACCTTCAATCTGAGGTACAGGTCGAGGAGTTTGGAATCGCTCTGCCCATGACTGCCCTGCTGGAGGAGGTCCACGAGGAAGAGATGATTGATGCCACTGTGTGCCAATCAGCTGACGTTAATGTAGATTACACATCAGATAGGTATGTAGCCATTTACACAAGTTGCACAGGCACCTGGAATGCTTGCTTATGATACTTGAGTACATGTTTACCAGACTCATACTACATGGAGGCAATAAAGATGGTTACCTTTGTTGCTCCAGGGCTCGATTTCACAAAGAGTTAAGATTGATCGTAAGTGCAAATCCATCGTAGTTGCTTAGCAAAGAGTGATGTCACAATACAAATCACTATGGTAATACTGATAACTCGTCATAAGATGAATCTTAGTGCTTTGTGAAATCGACCCCTGATCACCCTTGGTGTCCTTGAAATGTTCCAATTGAAACTTGTTTTTCTCACAGAGATGCCTTTTACAAAACAAAAGACGACTTTGAGCCATTAATTTGTCACTTATCCAACGAAGTATTCAGACATTTGCATGTGGAACATGGGACCGGTGACGAATGGTCGAAAAAAGCATCTGGCCTGCCAATATGTTTTCTGAAAAATTATGTTCCTAATATGTTTCCTCTGGGAATTCTCATAGGCCAATAGAAATTAATAAAAAATAATGTGTTTTAATATTGTTGCATATTAATGTTTAATAACTAGTTCTTATATAGCGCATTTCACAATAACGGTCTCGCCTACACTGGAGGCAGGTCATGCAGAGGCGGGCTCAGCAGAATCTGATGTGGAGCAAACAACAGGGGGGTTTTCAACACGACACAAGTGCTGATGAATATGGGGGATTCATCTGCACAACAATCATCACCAGTCATTCAGTCTCCATCCAGGAACATTGACAGTGATGATTCCTCATCACCACACGCCACCTCCTGTAAGTAACAACCAAGATCCGGCAGTAAAGGAAAAAGGGCCAATTCTTGATATCAAAACGTAAATTCATTCTATTATTTGGTTGCTTTTGTTAAAGATGAGGTTTTTTTCATGGCACGACATCATGGATTTTTATCATAGGACAGGGAATAGGGTGCTTGACCAGAGAACCCTCCCTTTCCCCCTACTATCTATAACCTCTATCTTGCTCTACTCCTGCATGGGAGTTGTGAACCGTCAGTGCTTTCCCTCCCCCCATCCTCCTCCCCTCACCCCATCAAAATTTTGGAGTTTAGTTGCTAGGAAAACTATCATTTATCTTAATTTGTTTATACACATTTCCCCCATTTCGATTTCCAGGAGAGCCGATGTGATGTGCGAGGTATCCCAGGGTGGGAGGCAGTTGACAGACTGGGTGGCTACCTTGTCATTCTCAATCGCCTGCATTGTCAACCACAGAGGCTGCTGAGATTGTGCGGTTATATTCACAGCTGGGCCAACTGGACAAGTCACCAACTAGATACAGCATGAAATCTAAGAAGAAGCAGCTGTCAGGACGATGGAGAGCCCCCCAAAAACGGAGTGGATCAGTTCCTGGTCAGCAGGCAGCGGAGAGGTAAATTTGCCCCTAAATACATATCTTTAACTAAAAACACCATGAAATGGAGACTGAATTATTAACAATTTTACCTGTGTTGTAAACCTCAAAAGTCATACCCTGTTTTGAATGCCTTAATCTGAAGAAAAAACATTTGGTGTTGACTGCAGTTATTAGTCGTGTTCATGTGTGACTGTCCACATACCCTCCATTTGTATGTTTCATGAAAATTACAAATTATCAGAAAGTAAACAAATTTTGAGTGAGTTGTCATGTTGTACTAAACAACACTTGCATACACACATTTTTCTAAAAAGTCCAAACATATTTGGTTTTCAGGTTATTCATGACTCGTGGCCAGGCGGCACAGCGACCCGACACCAACCGAGTCTCTGAGTGTGTATGCCTACATGTACGTCTCTACAAGGAGTTCAGCCAAGTACGAAACAGGCCGAAGGACGTCAAGGGAAAGACACTTCCCATTCCGCAAACTATTGTGCAGACCTATTCACACATCAAACAGCTGCTTGAGGACAGTATAAACGTCCAAGAGAAGACCAACTTGGTGCTGGTCACCATCAGCAACGCAACAGTTTCTACGTGGTGAGATAACTTTGTTGTAATACATGTAATATAGGAAACCTATATAGTATGTGAGCTGGGCCCAATTTCATAACACTTGTGAGCACAAAATCGTGCTAAACACAGACAAATCTTAATGAGCAGCAGCCAACTAGCTACAATTCTGTAAAGTTTACATTGTCAAGACTGATCCCCCTGTTCAATGTTTGCTTAGAAAAGAAATTTGCTAAGCAGAATTTTCTGGTTCACAGCTTTTTTTTTTAATTGAGCCCTCTTCTAATAAAACATGGAGGATTTGACAATTAATTTCTCTGTTTCCCTTTTTGAGTAAACTTTGGTAAATTCACATGGTTTGTATTTTGGAAAGTGGGTGGGCGATTAACCAGATTACATTGAAGAGATTGAAATTATTAATTTGTAAATTCAGAAAAAAGCAAAGGATTCAATTCAATTCCTTACTGTAATGTCATTCAAGCATGAAATTCAACTTCTCAGTTTGCACATACGAAAATACACAACTTTTAAAACAAAATATTGACTTTTCTTCCAGGTTACTCAAGCGACAGAAGAAGGCCGTCCGGGATTCTTTACTGCAGGGGGTGGATCTGGGGGAGCAAGTTTAGCAGGCTGAGGTGCCCCTGCAGCAACTGCCACAACTGCTACCACAGCCATACCAGCACCAACAGCCATACCAGCACCAACATACCAGGAGGGTGGATGGCCTAGTGCTCAACAGTGGCCTGGGTATTATTGGCCCTGGTACCAGCCCCATGCACGACGACCACCACCACCACCAACACCAACACCACCAGTATATCACTGAAGAGTGTATATCACTGAATTGTTTGATTCAAAAGAAGTAGACTTAGATGATGCCATTAGCTACAAGCAATGGATGCATACTGACAGAACAGCAGTAACCCTCCAAACATCGGTTTAAGAATTTATTGACACTGTATGCAATGTACAATACTTAATTGTCTGATTTTTCTCAGGTTGTAGGAGCGAAGAATGTCTGCCTTACAGAAGATTTCTAGTGAAGTACATGTACAGTTAAGAGCAGATCTCCCTAAGGATGACATACAGGGTGTCTTAGAGATCAACTATAAATAAGCACAACTCAAGAGATGGTAAACTTCATGGAAAAGAGGCAACTTCATTCCACAAGCAATAATTATGTTTTCACACTCTAGCATAAACATTTATCATCACATTTCAAGACGAGGCATTATTTTTTCTTGACCCTACAGGATTATCTTCAAAAAAGAATAAATGTTTTCTTCGCAAACCGCAAGGCATTAAAAGAGAATGAATGCAAGATTTCAAAATTGAATTTCTATGAGATTTATCTTCAATGGTTTAAAGTGAGAATAAAAAAGAATAAGAATGAACAAATAAATTCAAAAATTAAGATTTTTTCCGAACTTCCGGTTTGTTTTTGGTGCAAAAAAGAAACAATTTGTTAGCATCATCGTCTCAAAAAAAAGCATTGAAAGCACTATCGTTTAGCCATGTCCTTTTTCAGACACTAGAGGGGGCTATTTAGACTGTACAAAGTTCATTCATCATTTACATGGCGTCTCACTGAGATTTCTTCGATCAGATTTTGTGAAAAGATCATCCGTTGCCATCCGTCTCGAAAAATTCATATGTGACCTGTTCCCACGAAACCCGGACAAAGTCGCATCCATTCATTTCGAGTAAACGGCGTCCAAAGCATTTTAGGCTGGATTCGTCCAAAAAAAACACATGGGATAATCTTACGTTTTACATATTCATCTATCATTTTACTTCAACAAAATTATAAATATGTTCAAGTAAACTACCTTTTTCACCTAATTTTGGAATGAAATTGATAAACAAAAAGTGATGACTGAAACAAAACGAAGCAAATTACTGCAAAAAGTACCAGTAAATAGCCCGTTTTCCCAAGTAGAGTATAAATCCCCCCCATTGAAAAGTGGTATCATCGTAAAGCTTGCCGCCTGCAGATTCTATTTTCGTTAATAAAATTTTTCAATGACGTCACAGTAAGCCAATAACAGTGATTCTTACAGAGCTAAAACATGTAAACGCTTATTTCCTTGTTGCCGTGGTCATCTCATACGGGAAATATGATTCGCCAATGCATACCACGTGATTGGTTGCGCCGTCTTGATCCCTGAACGTACATGTAAATTATTAGCACAGTTTGCACACCAATAACGGGAACCAGACTATGTCGTTTGTCGTTACGAGTCAATGCACGTCGTCCCTTCTTTCGACGTGTAACGAGAGAAATTTTATGTTCAGAAGCCAGTGTTTGACATCATTTTAGGCATTTTTATTAAGTTTGTACCCATGATATCCGAATTATTAGTATTTGTGTACATTGTTAAATCATTATTGTGATATTTTATGACGGAAATGTCATGAAACGAGACCGATTCGCCGGGGGAAAAGGAAGCATCATCGGCCATCAGGGAGTCTGCACCGTTGACTCTGACCGCGTTGAACGAACGAAGCACTCGTACTTCTTACTTGGCTTGACGTGTTTATTAGTCATTCAAAGACTGTTTTAGTAAACCTCTTATGTGATCATAATGCCACAGCACTGCCATTCCGACATGAGGAGGTACATAAATATTAATAAGCAAAATTTGACCAGTTTTAATACAGATACTAAGTGCGTGTATTTTAAAACTAAAACTTAAAAGTCCACATGTTTTTGTTGTACAAGTACAAATTTTCAGTCAAAGGTTAACTGCCATAACTTTTGAAAACTCTAATAAAAATTGTTCAAACGTTCTGAACATATTTGTCATGTTTTTTTATGTGTGCCAAATTTCAAATGAATCCAACAATAGGAACAAGGTGGTTACCATGGTTATTTGAAATGACCTTGTTGAGTGCGCTGCTGCGTGTACTATTCGCGTGTGGATTTTTTTCCTGTTCACAAACTGGTTTACTCGAAATAAAAATGTTGTGGGTCGGCATTGCTCGGGTCTGAATCCCCTCTCATGGGGCCATCGGGAGGGATAAACAATACAATCTATATACCATTGGAAAGCTGAATTACAGGACAATGTGAAAATACCATAAACTCAATTTTAGTTTTTTGCTACTTTGTCCGGGTTTCGTGGGAACAGGTCACATATTTTCTCCTCAAAACTTCGCTATGGCACCTAGAAAGCTTAGAAAACGTAGGCATGGAGTAAATAATAAATTCAAAGGAGTTTCAGTACAAGAAAAAAAGACGTAGATTGAGTGGAGTTGGAGGTGAAGTTTCCGATCCAGATTTACCATCAACTTCAAGCGTCACCGGTGAACGTCGGATTGATCATGGAGAAGTTCGTGAGGTAGAAGGGGCATTTTCACGGAAAATGAAGAGATGTGGCACTCCAACTGAAGATAAGAAGACCAAGACTCCTTCTCGAGCAACACAGAAAAGAAAAAGTCTTCCATCAAGGGCTATTGAGCCGACAGGCTACCGTCTAATCGACATGGGTCAACTGTCCAGGGCTGTATTGGAAGCTCATGTTTGTCCAGAAGGTATGCCTCCCTTGCTCGCTTCCTTTTATTTTCTTTCTAATTTATTGATAGTATAAAATTCCAAGCCTACCAAAAGGCCTATATTTACTACTACTTGTCTGTCATCATACAGCTTTGCCTAGTTGGCCTATTGTTTTCCTGGTTTGTTGAGTTATTATTATTTCTTTGTTAGTAATTTTTCATGTAAAAAAAAGAAAACGCTCATCAGCAATTGCACTTCGGCAAAAGCAAAAACAGTTCCGTGCAGATTTTTTATTTAGTTATTTTTTGTTTTGTTCCGTTCCATGTATCTTGGTGTACATGTAAATAAAAAGAAATGTAACATGATCAAATCAGAGAAATAATTGTAGACATTTTTATATCCATTTATTATTAGGTCAGTTATTGATACGAGAAGATCCTGTTGGCGTTGACGGTCTATGCAGCACTGTTTACTTTTGCTGTTCTGTGTGTGGCATCGGTACACCAATGAAGACGTCAGCTCGAGCAGAACAACGTGGGAAGTCCTATGACATCAATCGTAGAATGTCATTCGCTTGCACCTCAATTGGACAAGGACAGCAAGGACTTTTAGACTTGTGTGCTATCCTCGGCATGCCTCCTCCTGTAAATAGCAAGAGCTACAAGATGCACATCGATAGGATTTTTGAAGAGGTCAGCCATATAACAGAAGTGCATATGATGGAAGCTGCGCAACGCCTTCGAAAGCATCTAGTTGAAGAAGATGACAACATCCCACTTGCGCATCTAGTTGACGACAAACGAGTTATGGATGTTGCTGTGACGTACGACGGCACATGGATGAAGAGAGGCTTTACCGCTAATTATGGTGTTGGCGTCGTCATGTCAATCGACACAGGTGAGGTGTTGGACGTGTTCGTCTGCTCGAAAGTATGTGAGGTGTGCAAGAAGAGGGAGAAAGATGATCACACAACTGCAGCCTACATAGATTGGGAGACTCATCACAAGGCGAGTGGCGATTGCCAAAAAAACTATGAAGGGTCAAGTCCCGGAATGGAGACATTCGCTGCCCAAAAGATATGGGAACGTAGCATCGACAAACACAACCTAAGGTACAGGTGGATGATTTGTGATGGGGATAGCAAGTCGCATTCTTCGGTAGAAAGTGTGTATGGGAGCGAGGAGAACGATTTAGTTGTCAAGTTGGACTGCATCGGTCATGTTGGTAAGCGAATGTTCAAGGCACTTGACAAGCTAAAGAAAACAACCAAAGGAAAACTCGCAGATGGAAAGTTTGTGGGTGGCAAGAAGGGAAGGTTGACATCTGGACCAAAGGGGGCTATCTCGAACATTAGCGAGCTTTATCGCAATGCGATCCGTCAAAACAAAGCTCCGGATGCACTCAGTGACGACGAAAAAATAGGAGCTGCAGTGAAGAAGATGCAGGATGCCATCATGGCTATTCTGTATCATGAAGTAAAGATCGCGGACAACCATGAACGTCACCAGTATTGCCCCGATGGTGATGACAGCTGGTGTAGTTTCAAGAGAGATGGCGTCATGACCGACAAGGACCACCACTTGGACGCCATCTTCCTCAATCTTTTGAAACCAACATTTGAGAGGTTGAGTGAGGAAGGACTCCTTCTGAGATGTCTGCCCGGGTACACCCAGAACCAGAATGAGTCGTTCAACAGCTTGATATGGGCAAGATGTCCAAAGCATCGTTGGCGTGGACCAATTGTTCTGAACATTGCCGTGTATCTTGCCATTATGCAATGGGATTGTGGCACACAGACTTCAAGGCAGCTGATCATGAGAGCACTGAACTTACCAGATGGCACATATACGGAGACATTGTCGAAGAGAAATGACGAACTTCGACAATGTGTCCGATAAGGCAGCAACTGACGCAGAAAAACGCTTTCGACGTTCCAGAGCCCTGAAACATGCTTCCGCTGAAAAAGCTGCCAAGAAACGCGAGGGAACCACATATGGATTTGCTGCCTTTGCTGTTGTCAACAGTGACAGTGACAGTGACAGTGACAGTGACAGTGACAGTGACTAAAATCAATAAACATTAGAACATAGGCAACCTTACATCCTCTGGAAATGGATAAATTTCATAACTTTTTTGTAAAGTTGGTTTCACCTGTAAAAACCCTCCTTTCTACTGACTCCTCCCACTCCCACCCCCACCCCCACCCCACCCCACCCCACCCCACCCCCACCCCACCCCCTTTACTTTACAGGTCACCACAAATCTGAAATACAAGTCAGATATGCTCGATCAAACATAAGGGAAAAAAATGAAAAAATACACTGACATCTAAAAAGCCACGTAGAGAATATTTAGACAATCTCAAAACATGAAAGAAGATGCACTTTGTCAGGTTGTAGAAGTGAAGAATGTCTGCCTTACAGAAGATTTCTAGTGAAGTACAGTTAAGAGCAGATCTCCCTAAGGATGACATACAGGGTGTCTTAGAGATCAACTATAACTAAACACAACTCAAGAGATGGTAAACTTCATGGGAAAAACTTCAAGTTCATTCCACCAGCAATAATTATGTTTTCACACTCTAGCATTAAAAGAGCAGGGGCTGATAACACAGAGGGCACTGCTTCATTTGAAAGAGATGGTCGACAGAATGTCTTACAGCTAGCTAGCTGAACGGAACCATCACGAGTTGCTACTACGAAGAAGCAGAGGTTTCGCCTTGCAGAAGATTTCTAGTGAAGTACATGTACAGTTAAGAAATGAAACAGCCACTGACATCTAAAAAGCCATGTAGGGATTATTAGACAATCTCAAAACATGAAAGAAGATTTATTTTGTAAGGTTGTAGAAGTGAAGAATGTCCGCCTTACAGAAGATTTCTAGTGAAGTACATGTACAGTTAAAGGATCACGGAGATGATACAATATGGTATTTTGATTGGTATTAAACAAACAAGTTATTGATCTTTTGCACGATTTTGATAATCTGAAGCTTTTACGAAGTGCGGGTCCGTCCTGATTACCCCGCCCCCAAAAGGGGTTGTTTTGCACACTGGCTTGCGTCGGTAACTATGACGTCACAAAGAGAATTCCTCGACTGTGCACGGCAGGCCGGCTGGACACGTGCTTTGATCGGTTGGATGATCACAGCGTGGCCTATACTCTACAAAGTAACAACATAGTTTAGAAATGTCGTTGTCAGAAAGTGAATTTGATGCCGAAATTTCTAAGGAGGAGTTTTCAGATATGGATTCAGATGATCAAGTGCACATCAACGAAACAGGACAACAAATAGAGCCATAGAGCATCGACGAAGGTGACGAAATTCCTGATGTTGACTCGGGAACAGACATTGGTGAGCAATAAAACGTAACTTGGCTTAGACCAATATTTAACACCAAACACCTTGAATGTATTTATGACTCATTTTGAAACTAAAACGAATATGTCGGGAATAGACGCATTTAAGGCATTGATTACACTAAAATAACATGGGTAGCACCACCATCACTCTGCAGTGTGCTGTGTTACTGTTACATGTAGTTGTACCATGGGGGGAGGAATTTCCTCCATGGTTGTACCATACAAAGTTTGTTTTTCTGCCAGCAAAAATGCTTGACAACGTTAATTTATTGTTACTTCAATGAAGCAAGTAATAATTAATTACATATAATCCTTTTTTTAATTATTTTTAATCCTGACTCAGGTGTTCTTGTGATGGCTGCTTGGAAATGCCAATTTTGAAGGAGTCGGCTTGTTGCAAGGAGATAGACCAAGTTGTTCATAAAATGGACGAGTACGAGCATGACCTTAATTGCATAACTGACCATCCAGGTTTCAAGACCGGTTGCCTAGATAGATGGGTCCTAGACATAGCGTACTACCATTATTGTCAGGATTATGGCAATGCAAGACAAGATGCGACAGAAAACCAGTAAGAAACAAGTTCACAACAAGTACATGTTGTACTTTTTAAAACAAATAATTGTTTTCACTATACATTTACATAATAATTATACACGGTCAGCTTTTGTTTTAAAGAGCACCGTTAAACTGAGGTTCTGCTTATAGAGAATACATTTTGAAGAGGTGGTAAACTTCATGGGAAAAAAAGGCCAGTTTATTCCACCATCAATAATTATGTTTTCACACTCAAGCATAAACATTTATCAGCACATTTCAAGACAGGCATTATTTTCTTCGCCAACCGCAGAGCATAAAAAGAATGAATGCAAGATTTCAAAGATTTCATTATTTTGTTTATGTTTCTTAAATAAACTTCTTAATTCTATTTAATTCTATCTGACAAATAATCAAAGGGAGTGAAAACCCTAGTGTCAATTAGGATGGATGTCAGTTGCCGGTGGGGGCTTTGTAGCCACAGCTCCCCATCGGACCTGGATTCTGCCACAGCATTTCCAAGAACTGGTCTGACCATGAAACCACAAGAGGATGCTGAAGAGCAAAGTACAGTTTCTTCTGTGAAGGTACGGGACAATTTGTTTACAAAATTCTTTTTTTAAACATCTGATTTGTGACACAACTTTGGTTCCCCATTCTCATTTTTGCAAACTTGTAATATAAAATCTGAACATGACTTCTTGTGATAGCTGTACTTTCAGATCGTACTCAATTTATTGAGTAATTGCTCAATTACGCATTGAGACATTACTAGCATTATCCATTGAGGCTTTACTCAAAGAGGCATTACTCTAGGGAAGTTAAACTTCATTGCTAAGAAGAAAACAAATGATTTTTCATAAACTGTTGACTTTGTTGAACAAAATTGTTCACACGAATTCACAAAATGGCTTTCTTAAGCACAGATTTGGACTCCTCAGAGATATTTTTGGGGAGAGAACCGTGTGGATGAGACCGGTCGTATCTTTCTGAATATGTTTGAACCGGTGATAGAAAGTGGAGAAAGTGACGACGATGCCGATCATAAAATACCAGGAGTCCATGACGGGGAGGACCTGGAAGGATCGGCAATAATAATTGGTAAATAACATCCAGCAAAGACAGTAATAAAGCCTTCACTTGTTCCTACATTGTAAGGTTGTAGGAGTGAAGTATGGCCCCTTTTACAGAAGATTTCTAGGGAAGTGAAGTTAAGCACAGATCTCCTTAAGGATGAGTTACAGAAATTGACAATAAGCACAGCTCACAAGGTGGTAACTTCTTGGAATTCTAAGAAAAGTCGAGCGCATTCCACCAGCCAAAATTATGTATTCACATTCTAGCATAAACATTTATCATCACATATCAAAGCCAGAGAGTTAATCTCAGCAGTGCGACAGGGGTACCCCTGAGAAGCAACCTTGAAGGAAGACAGGATGCCACACTAGCGCCGAAGAATCCTGAGAGCCCACTTCTAGGAGCGCAACGCCATCAGGAGCTAATCGCAGCATCGCAGGATAAAAAAGAATCACCTTATTACTTTTTGATCCGTGTGGTGAGTCTCCGTCAAAAGATAATTTTCAACTCAAAAAGAACACCAATCCGAACTGCGATATGACACCGAGTAAAGTAAAGTACTGTCAAGCAGACACTGAGAACTGGCCTAAGCGGACATCTCAAAGAAGAAATGCGGCAGTACTTGCAGGACCCCAACATTTTAGATGAAGAACTTCTAGAAAAGTCGAATGCCGTGATAAGTCTGGAAGAAAAACGATCAATAACGAGGAGCCCAACAAAAACATGCTTTTTTCAGTTCTTGTTTCTTTCATCAAGCTGAAAAGTATGAGCCTAAATTTGAAGGCATTGGCAGAACTTTGAAAAATAGTGTCATCTGCCTACTAGTCCCGCATCCATTTCATTAAACCAGACTCAGTGTGGTAGTTTGCGTCTTTGAGCAAGTAGCTTTAACTGTTCCTCATTACCCAAGGGTTAATGGGTAATTGTGAGGCCAGAGGTCGTTCATGTGACTGATTACTTACAAGGAGTTGAGGTGAATTTAGGAATTCTTTTGATACAATAAACAGAGTAGGTATTTATCCGTCATGTTTGATTTTTCCCCGCTGATTCTAAGTCATTTTAGATTGAAGCCCCACTATTATAAAATCATAAATTTTAATACATGTATATTTACACCAATATATATAAGAAATTGGACGGAACTTAAAGCACTACATGTAAGCTGACGATTACAATAAATTTGACCTAAGACCTTTTTCTGTTAGAAATTCACTAGATAATCTTAAATTAAAATTCTGTATTATCAGGGATGTGATAGGGTGTTGAAAAAAAAACCCTGAACTCGGAGCGCAAAGCACCAAAGCTTGCGAGCACAAAGCCCACTAATAACATATCTTTGGTTTTAAAAGCCCTACTCTGCAATCTGGGGCGTTATATATGGTTTTATATTCATATTTTTATAAATTTCATCTTAAGTTTAAAAAACCCAAAACGGAATTATTTCTTTGTGTGGCAAAAAAAAAATACGGATTTCCGGTTAAAAACGGAGGAATCACATCCCTGATTATAAATTTTACTCTCTAATCAAAATTATTGCGTAGTAACTTAAAGCAGCGATTAAATAATATAGCTATAATTTTTTCAAACTTTCACTTAACTCTCCTCGCTTACTTCTGTAGTAATAAGCACATAATAGACATATGAGCTACATGTACATATACCCACCATGCATTGTCTGCATTTTACCTGTACATTTTTGCCCACTGTTATTGGGATAGTACACCTACAATTATAAACCCATGTCAAAGACTGAATATATTTACTACCATGAAAGACTCAGAGTAGACAGACTCTCAGCATAGAATAGAGGGAGGATGTACTCCGAACGTCAAACCACATGATATTTAATATGATTTGGTTTTACCCAAACACTGATGTGTGTAGAGCACTGTATACTCTCCTGGGTACTTTCCGGGGTCCAACAGGTATACTACTTGGGTGGGATTCGAACCCATAACTTCTGCCATTCTAGAGCAGATGTCTTACCGAGATTGCTCAGTAAGTAGAGGCAGCTCGAATCCTATATTAAAGCAGCGGATACCACATCATATTTATAGGTGTGAAATTTGTATCCGGGACAAAGAAAATATTTGGTTTTACCCATACACCGATATGTGTAAAGCACTGTATACTCGGTGCTTTTACTACTCTCCTGGGTACTTTCCGGGGTCCAACAGGTATACTACTTGGGTGGGATTCGAACCCATAACTTCTGCCATTCTAGAGCAGATGTCTGACCGAGATTGCCCAGTAACTAGAGGCAGCTCGAATCCTATATTTAAGCAGCGGGTTTATAGGTGTGAATTTTGCATCCGGGACAAAGAAAATAATTTGGTTTTACCCATACACCTATGTGTGTAGTAAAGCACTGGATACTCGGTGCTTTCCCGCACTGTATACTCAGTGCTTTCCTGAGTCTATGATATTAAGCAGGCAAGTGGTTAAAGCCCTGGACAGGCAGATGAGCATGTAGATAATAAAATTATACATCTTTTTTTTTTTTCTCTCCTAAAAATTAAGAAGCAGTAGTAACGGCAGTTTTACAAATGGATTGAAAGACTGTACAAATTTCAGATATTCCACCCCACTCTGTGGGGTGTACGGCAACTTTGGCAACAACAGCATTGATCAATACCTACATGTACAACACTTTCTTTTGAGTTATAATATTTACAGGCTGAAACAGTTAAAATATTTACCACTTTCCTTTCATTTCACGTGAACACTTCTTTACTATCCTTGAAGAAGTCCACCCCTCGCATACATTCTGGTAGGAATCCCTGATCACCAGCTGCGGCGCTATGAACGTATCCCTTACCGTAACCCAGATCCCTCATCAGCTGAGTAGACCCCGGGCGTAGGTGGAGGGGAACTCCTGGGACTGGCCCCTCGTACTCTTTAATGTATTTCTTGACTGTCATGAGGAGGCCTTCCACCATGGGAGACTTGGGGGCCCTTGACAGGTAGAGGACGCACTGAGCGAGAACCACCTGGTTGAGGAAAAAGAGGAAAAAGGATTGATCAGCTTATCTCTGATGAGATATGTATCATAGGAGATATTCCATGGCAACACCACAAACACTAGGTTGGATTTTTTTTCGAGTTTATTGCTCTTGCATGCATTTTATAGATGTCATTGCCTCAATGCATAGCAAACAAGACTGGTTTCAAACACCAATTTCTTGAAGATGAGAGCATTTAAGACAACTAATACTAGTACCGATTTTATAATGATAAGCTTTTTGGGAAAAAAATAAGAATTTGCAAATTTGGGTAATCCTTTTAATTTACTGCAAAGGCTTTACACTTTATGATTTTTATTTATTTAATCTTTTTCCAGGATGCACATAAAGAACTAACACAATAGAATAAGACAACAGAAAACAAGCCTAGGAATAACCAAAAATTGATAAATAATCACTATCTAAAGGCGATCCAGACAATAACAACCTACAAAGGCAAACCAAATAAAATACAAGGAAAAAACACATACATTTTTGTAAAATCACATACAAAATATCAGTTACAAATATAAAATCTATGGAAAATCCATTAAAATTTCATAAAAATGAACAGGAAGAAAAATTGTATATAAAAGTATGAAGGTGAAGATAAAAATCCTGGGTTAAGTTTAACATCTGTCTTTATGTAAAACAATGTTCATGAAAAAGGAAAATTAATTAACAAAATTCATAGGGAAAATGGTTTGAAACTCCAGAAAATAAGTTCAACCCCACTCAGGGATGAAATTTGAAATTTGCTTAATGTAAAATTTCCTGAACATTTCTTGAGGGCCTGGGTCCCACTTACTCTAGACCCACAATGTTACCTCCCAGGTGTTTCAAGGTGTACAGACTTTATTCATCACCAGAAATGCAAAACTACAAGTTTGGACACACTGAGGACTACCGTAATTTTCGGATTATAAACCGCCCGGCGTATAAACCGCACTGCTCCAAAATATGGAAAAAATATTTAGGTGTCAGCGTATAAACCGCGCGGGCGTATAATCCGCGGCCAAAATGTAAAAAAAACTAACCTCAAAACACGGAAGTGAAGTTCGCAAAACTGCGTTTTGGGTGATTTTTTGTCTCATACTATCAGTCCTGAATTATACTTTTTCCATCAACAACCATTTTCAAGAATTCGTGATTTGATGATCGGTTGTGTTGACCATGTTTTGAACTTCGTTGGCAACAAAATCTTCGTGAATCAACGATCGGTCGACAACACACACCGAGAAATAGTTGAACTTTGCCCTGCATCGCATCGCCCTCTGTTGACAAAAGCTGTTCACGTTTGATTAGACTTAGACTGGGCCCCGAGCCTCGAAGTGTGGCGTCAGTGCTGTACAATGTGCAGGCGCTATCTACTCGATCCGTCGGAAGTCTAGCCAAGATCTTATGAATGGAACTATCAACGGCCAATCATCATGCGGTCCTCTTTGTGGCGATGTGCAGTGACAGCGGGCGGCACATCAGTCAGTCATTGTAGTTGCCACAGTGCGAGTTGCGTTGTAATTAAAGTCGAAATGTATTGAAGTTGACACTATTGAACGTAATTGAAATGATCTATTAGGATAGCATTATTTTTGTAAGCAGGTACCACCCCCTTTGCGGGGCCACATTCCTGTTTATGTTGATAGTACGTTTATTATTGTGATACTGAAAAATTCCAATAACAATTATACAAATTAACAAAGTTAAATTCTACCTTATTATTATGAGAGTGAAAATATCCAATTATTATTACCGGTATACAATAAAAGTGAGGGAAAAACACCAGCCACCAACTTTTCTTTAATTCCCTTATTGAAAGACCCATATCCCGAATCAACCATTCAAAACCTTTTCACCCTTATTTCCCGTCTACTCCGATATTTTTATTTATAAGGAAGTGATTACCCTGTCCATGTGATTACGCAAACAAATAAGGTAGCGCATTTTTATTTCATTATTACCGGTATACAATCAAAGTGAGGGAAAAACACCAGCCATCCCCATTATTATTATATAAAATCCCTTTATTTAAAATCCCTTTATTTAAAACCCCACAAGATTTAATATTGAAAGAACCCTTTATTTAAAATCACGCCCAAATATTCTAAGACCAGTGATAAAAAGAAACACTGCCCTTCAGAGTTTACACAAGTGCCGCTACTTGTTCAAGGTGACTGGACTCAACAATGAGGGCGGTTGAAAAAAGATTTGACGGCATGGAGCAAGTTCGATCAACGACCACCATGTTAACCATAGTTCGACTAACTCTGATCGAACCCGCGCTAGTCAACGATAGTTGGACCAGTCTAGTCGACTATTCGCGACCATCCAATCGAGGCTGGTCGAGGTTGGTCGCATCGTTGGTTACCAATAGCAATTTGTCATATCGCAGTGTGCTGCAGTGCAGAGAGGACCAGTTATTCTTAAAATGGCTGAATCAACACAGAAGAAGTGAGTTCCGAAAACAAAAGTCAAAATAGTAGGAAAGCGAACAATGTTTATTTATTTCAATTGAAGCTTGCCGTAAATATTGGGCACTGTCCGTCTACTATCGCCCAACGCACACTTGTGAGATGTGCTGATGTAATAAGCAAATATCGTCCGTGTCACTATCATCCATGTCATCCAAAAACGTAAACAAATTACAGGTCGTCGTGGCGCGCGGCCTCCATCTTTTTCACAGACGGTCACTAACGACGACTAGAGAGTCGTTGGCACTTTTATTTCAGCGCGCATGCGCTCTGTACGTCACAAACTAACCACTAGTCCACGATTGTACCCTGATCGAACTTGCTCTATAGTATAGTTCTTTGTGTAAGTCCATTCACACTCATCTGCCGTGGCGGTGTCACGTGTATGTTGAGCTGAAGAAACCGCTGATCAGTGGCTGACACGAGTGTAACCTGAATGTCTGACGTCAGCATATGGAGATCGCTGGGATAAATAGACAGGGGACCAGTCTAGTCTAACTCGAGTTTCGCTGATTGTTCATCTGAGGGGGGACTGAACTCTAACAATAGGGCGGTTGATAAACGTTTTATAAAGGCAAAACGGAATACAAATGAGGTGGGATTTTCAACAGGCATTTTCAACAGGATTTTGTCATCACACAGGCATGTTTTGCAGGATTTGTTATCGTTTAAGAACATTGTTTTTATTTAGAATATTTGTGACCGGCTCTGGCAAAACCCGACGCTTCTCGGCATTTCCCATTACGTGGTATGGGCCCAAAACCTTAAAAAATGGCTTCTGGGACCAACTTGTAAATTTGGCAGAATCGACATCGGGATACATTCAAGATTTGTTTTGTTTTTTAAACTGACTCAAAATTCATCAGATTATTGACAAAAAATTGATTTGTAAAACATAGCTGCATTCCGATTGTTCCACTTTATCGCGCTAAAACAAAGAAAATGCGGACAATTTGCTGTTTTTCTCGCGTCGACAAAATTACAACTTCCATGTTGATCCCGTAAACGTTTGGCATGAATATGACCGGCATGAACCACTGATTCCAAATAAGGCAATTGTGGGCTTGTCCCGCCTTCACAAACCAATGAAAACAGCCACGGAACATGCCCATCATTCGTACCCTCTCGTTGTCCGGTCTGTAAACAACGCGGTTGCTAATCACGTGATTTAAATTGAACGTTTTCATTGGTCCATACACGATGGTGACGTGGCAATTCAGCTTCGCTTCCGGGTTTCTGACCTAGCGTGCTTCGACTCGCCGTCGTATGTGAACCAACATTTTGGTGTCTTTTGCTTCCAATTATTCGTCGTTAATTGCTTAAAATCTGTTACAAGTATGTCAGAAAAACATAAAGGTGTCGACGATCGCATCAATAGCTGCAATGCTTAATGATGTTAGTGCATGTGGAATGAAAAAACGGGCGTGGAGGACGTGTTTGCTGACTACTTTGCTGTTCCGTCACGTGGGGATAGTGATGTAAACAGTGACAGAGCGATGTCGAAAACAATGGTGGTAAGTCTAGCGTGGCTTTGCATTTTCTTTTTATGTTTTATAAAATACATTTTTATGGACGTAAATTAAATATAGTATGGCTATTATGTATGTGGTGTTAGCCCGAAGATGTACACATGATTTCAAAGACATAATAAATCCAACTTAGGAAAAACACATGTAGATTATTTTTTGTGCGGAACGCTCGCCCAGATTATTTCCTACTCAAGACAAATATTTTTTCCCCGCATGAATACTTATTAAATACAAACTTTGATATTAGTAGTACTAGTACATTGTAGTAGTACTACTACACTAATCAGTAAGATAAGGAATGATTTCGGATTGGTTTGTTAATACACCCCCACCCTATACTACTTCTGCTTTTTAAAATAAAACCCAGTTAGCACATTAGGCATTAGCTAATTAGCCTACTTTTACTTTTTGTTATTTATTTATAACTCTAAATATTGTTTTACTGCTTACGTGTGGAGATTTAACATCTACAACTCAAAAGAGTGGTGTTCCTGTAAATATTTACTGGAGCTGGTCACACTACCCATTTAACTACAGTCCGCAGTATTTTTATTAGTATTTATTTTGTTTTATTGATGTCTGCACAACATTTTGTAAAAAAAAACATAGGCCCAGCAATTGTTTTTCGAACACATTATTTAATACATGTTTTCCTCAAATAATGTTTTCAGACTCTGATGACGATGATGTCAAACAATCATCAGATGAGGATGCCGCTGGACCTTCGTCACTACCAAGCTCGACATCAGATGAAGATGATCAAGAGGAGTCTGAGGAGGAAGAGCCGATGTCTCTTTGCAGGAGATTTGTGATGTTGTAAAGGAGTCGACTGTGCAGGGCATCAATATTCCTCAGCTGGTTGGGATTGAATCGGGAGAAGTGTTTGTGCCAGTGTATGATTAGGTTAATCGTCTGTCTCCACACACTACAAACGATTTCCTGGAGTGAGATCGTACCAGCACTTCAGTTTTTCTGAAGACAATTCTGGTTCAATTTCATTCCAAGAGCATTCAGGTAGTGATGAGCAGACTTTTGATTTTGCCCGCTCAGCTCCGTCACCAACACTTCCACCAGTTGTTCCCCCGCCGCCTGGAATTGATGCTGCTCACAAGCGCTACCTTTTCCAACAAATCCGAGAGTTGTGGATGAGAGGAAGAGACAAGGGACTTAGTATGTCCTGAACCAGAAGTTTGAACTGTGTACAACTTTTTAAATGGGTGCCAGTGTGTAAGAATTTAATTTCCCCCCGTACATGTACCTGTACTAAAGTAAAACAAAACAAATTAAAAAAATTTGACCCAAAAAATCATATGTAAAATCTTGAAAAGGATTTGAGGAAAAAAATCTGACGTGGAGAATTATTTTTGTTTTTTTCTTGAACAAAAATTTTGCATATTAATTAAGTTATTAATTTAATTAAAATTCAGGTCGCCTTTTTCTTATAGCAAAGTCAAGGGGTAGGGAAAACAACATGTTAACTTGATTTGCAGTTTTACATGTCGACTAAAATGAAGCTTAGTTGTTTGATAGTTTGCATAATTATGCATTTCTTAGTAGTTGGCTTATTTGCATAATAATTATGCATTTCATATTAATTGTACCAGCATAGTTTTATAACTACAAAGTGATTTATTTTGATAACGGGGTCATTATTTCTAATATACAATGGACCAAGTATTTAATTGCAGAGTGGACGCCAGACATAAGTATAACCTTTAATATAAGTCGTTTCCTTTAAAGATAGATTTTTGTTTAATTTATGATTTTGCTCATTTGCATATCTTGAAATAAAAATATTCAACTTCAATGAAATTTGTTTTCCTGTTTATGTAAGGTGTTGTAAACAATTGTGTGAAGTTTCAAGTTTTAACTCTTTTAGGGTAATGTCGTTGCTAACGAGTTAGTGCTGGTGCAACTTGTCTTAAAAATAACCAACTGGTTTGTCAAACTTTAAAGACCATTAACTCCATTTCACCTTTTCTGACCCGTCATTCTTTAATTGGTCATAACTTCGCCAAATATTATCAGAATTTCCTCAAACATGTTTCAAAAGAAACCTTTTTGTATGCACATTAAGCTGATACCAAATCCTCAATTTTGAATTTTCATCACAAGTGTTGGGTTTTGCTGGAGCCGGTCACATTTTACAAACGATTTTTCTTTATAAAAATGCTGTTTTTTCTCTTCAATATTTATACGTTGGCGTATAAGCCGCCCGGCGCATAAACCGCTGGAGTTCAAAAAAGGTCAAAATCAACGTATAAACCGCGGTTTATAATCCGAAAATTACGGTACTTCTTTCACCCTGAGGGATTGCTTCACTTCTTCCAAGAAATTCTAAATGCTCAAGGAGATTTTGAGAAAACCATTATTGCTTCGTCCTTCGGATGGGACGTAAAGCCGTTGGTCCCGTGCGTTGTGTAATGTGTATAAAAAGAACCCAGTGCACTTATCGAAAAGAGAAGGGGTTCGCCCCGGTGTTCCTGGTTCGATCGGCTGCATATTGCGCCACATCACCTTGTAAACCATTACATGGTGCTATGTAAAAGGAATAGGTCTCATACTTCAAAACGTAGCACCACATATATACCTTGCAGGAAAAATACTGACTGTTGAAGCGCCTTGAGCGTCACTGAGAGACTGATATGAGCGCTATATAAGAAGCCACTATTAAAATCCTGATAAATCAAATGCCTGCTCACTATGAGGAATTTAATCAAAGTGCAACAAAAACTGTTTTTAAACAAAAATCTGTTCATTAGGGTGCAACACAAATTTACTTTCTTGTTTATTCTAAAAGTAGTAATTTCAACTTACCTCACAAGCTGGTCTCCCTAGGAACTGGCATGCTTGGTGGGTAGACACGGCTTGCGTCAAGGCCTGCGGGTCCGCTAAACCTGGAATTAAATAAACACCAATTATAGACATTATGCTTTACGCAAAACAGATAATTTGAAGCGTGTCGTGGCCAGGCGGTTTAGAGCATTCTACTCAAGTTCACCAGAGTGTGTTTTGAATCCCGTTCACGACACATGTGTTCTTGGGCAAGAAACTAATCTGTTGCTTTCAATTCAATTCAATTGACTTTTATTGCTTTTCATCACCCAGGAGTAAACAGGTATCTTTGAGGGTAGAGAATGTTATGTGGCTGCCGGTGCTGGGTACTCCTAAGGAGTTAAGATGGTTTCAGGAATGCTTAATGCCAAATGAATAGGGGTAGTAAAAATGTAAGGTGTTTTGATACAATGTAAAAAGCGCCTAATAAATGCCTACTAAGGGGCCGTTCAGAAAAGAAAATCTTAACAATTTCAAAATAATTGAAAAATCTAAATTCCATTTTTACCAATAAAATAAAGTATATAAATTAACAAACCAAAAGAAAACGAAAAAGTACCCAGTTGGCCAAGATCATCAATTTCAAATTAAACTACAAAGTTGTTTGTTTAAACCAGAAAAAGCCAGTGAAAACTACTGATGTTGGAGACCTTTGATCTAAAATATCTGGTTTATTTTAAACATTACTTTGTTTTTTAGTTTATAGATTGTATTATGAAGCCAATCAATATTTAAAGATCGAAATTGTTTAACATTGACTACCCTGAATGGCCCCTAATTTTGTTTACAATGCAGGCACCAGTGCATTCAGACCAAAGGGGTTGATGAACTGTTATCTACTGCATTTGAGAAAGTCTTGGGATCATTCTTACCAACATCTTCACTCGAGAAGGCAATGAGTCTTCGTGCGATAAACAGCGGGTCTTCACCTCCTATGAGCATCCTTCCCAGCCAGTAGAGGGCGGCATTGGCGTCACTACCACGCATTGACTTATGCAGTGCTGATATGCAATTGTAGTGTTCCTCACCTGAAGGAATCCAAACATTATATTAGTAATTTGTTATAGTAGTAAGCACTTCAAATGACTGTTACAGACCACGGACTAATAACTCAGGCGAACAACTGCAGTTTCCATCACCCCCCCCCCCCCCGACAATCAAGTTTTCCCATTTTCAATAGCACAGCTGACCAACCAAAAACAATAAAATCAACAGAAAGTTGCATGCCTAGTAACTCTAGTTCCACAAGCTTTTGGCTCGACATTTTCAACATAAAATTTCCTGAACCCATCAGTAAACATTTTTGAAAGAGCCTGCTCCACACAAAATTTTGCTTTGCGTAGTAGAACATTGCGCAGCAAAATCAGGTTGAAAAATAAAATATACCGTTTGGGAATGGTGCCTCGCTAATTAATCCCGAGCAAATAATTTTTACACCATTTTCTGTTTTAGAAAAGTGGGCCCATAACTCAACTGTGTAACCCCATAAAACAGCATGTCTGGCCTTGTGCAAAGCATGATTGGTTTTGCTTTGCAGCACGAGTCTCAAAAATCAACCAAACCCGGTGAGGGATTTTAGGAAGTATGGACCAACCCACCCGCACTTCATCATTCTCAGCACTTAACCACACAAATCTATTTAACAACGTCGGACATACAATGTACTGTAACAACAAAAGAGAAAATGGCCACTGGCCAACCAAACTTAACTTTGTAGTGTTTTTTCTGATCTCTATGACACTGTTATAAAATTTTTAAAAATAGGAAATCAGCTGAAGTATTCACTTTTTTTTAAAGCACTGATATTTTTGAATAATTACCCTCTCTGTCATACATGACATGTGACCTCTGCAAGGCCTCCTTCACATGGTCCGTTGAAATCACAACCACCTCATTTTCCACATTGTTCCCTTGTTCCACTCTCAGTCCAGGCAGATCATTGCTGCCCCGACGATGCAACGGTGATTGTGATTGGTCAGCGTTGTTGCATGCGTGAAGAGTGGGAGCCTGCGATTGGATGATCTCTTGTAAGGTATTGAGGGCGCTTCGTGCGTCCCCGTCGCAGAGATTGGCAAGGTACGATAATGCAGTGTTTTCCATGTAAACTGGACAGCTGAAAACAGTATACAATTAAGAATCCATTTAAGACCTTATGGATAATTACAAACTACAATGTAGCATACTACAGCAATTCAGTTCAATTTGAGGCATACTTAGTTTCATAACAAAAAAACCCAGTAATTCTATTAATAATGTGAAGTTGTTCTCAAGTTTTTTTCTCCACAAACCACTATTCAGAAGCAGCATTATTTTTTTTTTAAATTAACCCTCGAAGGTACCTCCTAAGAACTGCTTATTTAGAATAAAATAAATAATTGATTGTATAACAAGGTGTAGCACTAAGAATCACCTTGATTCCGATTGACTGGTACCTTCTTGATCATTGTCACTTCTGCAGGCTGCCTTTATCCTCCCATCTGACGTCTCTCCCTCCTTGAGCAGCTCCACGCCTAGTTGGTTAGTAGCTCTCTTGAGAATCAACAACAGGTCCTCTGTGCTTAGCTTGTCCAGCACCACAACCCGGCAACGACTCAGGAGGGCATTGTTTATCTTAAAGGAGGGATTTTCTGTGGTGGCCCCAATGAGGGTGATTGTTCCATCTTCAACATGTGGAAGAAATGTGTCCTGTTAGTAAAAAAAAAAAAAAGGTAACATTTGTATTTGTATTTAATGTCCAAACCAACAGCGGACGAACCGCCAATTACAGGAAAGGGAAAATATAAAATAACTGAATCTTAAAATTTACAAAGACAAATTTAATACATAAAATATATTTTGTTTAAATGAAACTAGAAAAGATAGATTAATAAACAAATAAATAAATGAAAACATACATACATTCATGAACAATTTAAATATAAATAAATAAAATAATCATATAAAAGCATAAAGTTTGACAAGAAAACAATATTTACTACAACAACAAATGCAATGCATCTTTTAAGGATAAAGACAGTAATAAACTATCACATATTGTTTGTAACTTTCATGGTTTCATTGGGCAAGATCATATTGCATGCGAATTAGCATGTTAGGCAGGTGTAGATTTATACATGTTTTCCTTCATACTGTTTATGTTCTGTCCTTGAACAGTTTCTCAGTATTAGCACCCCTTCAGTTAATTGCTTAGGGATTTGTTGTAATAAACAATTAACCCTCTTATGTAATCATTGGTAGCATGATTAGTCACCTTATCCTAAAGTATGTCTATGTCACAGTCCACCAGGAAGCAGCCTAACCATGCTACTCTTGCTAGGGATACACCTCATTCCTGTGCTGTTCCACAATGTCTTTTAAACATTATACAGTCGACTCCCGTTATTACGAGCTCGCATGTTACAAGGTTCCAGTTAATACGAGGTTTTTTGCCGGTCCCGAACTGCCCCGTGCGTGTTTCAATGCATTTAAATACGGCTTATACGAGCACGGCAGTAACGAGAACACGATTACAACGAGGTAATTTTGTCAGCCCGTTACGAGCAAAACATTGTTTTCAACCCTTTTGAAACGAGAATAATAAAAACCCCAACAAAGGAAATACCTTAAACAGCCTGAAAATCGTTATTTATGGCTTGTAAGACAATCAATAGAGGTGCTAACTGGATGCTATCACTAGCATGCAATGACTCATGACTGCAGTCGCGAGTCAGCGAGCAGGTTGTTAATTCCAAACTCCGGACAATGGTGGGATTAGGAGGCTTGCATGTTTCAAAAAAGGAGCAGATTCCATACTAAGTCAGCATTCATCAATTCATGTGAAATCTTCACAAAACATACTGATCCATTGAGTTTTACAAGTGCTTGATGTGCATTTCTAGCAGAAAAAGCCCCACCGCAACTGAAAACTAAAATATTTGCGTGATCAATAGTTAATGCAACAGCAAGATTTCCCTGGTATCCCGCGTTAGCAATGAACCATCTAGCATTACAATGGTGGTTACCAATCAAAATCAAGATTCAATTTTTTGACTGCTGCGACTGAAGTTTTGCAAGGAAACTTCGCTAAACAAGAACAGCAAGTTAAAATCTCAGACATTTGTTCAAGCATGTAAAATGTAAATTGATTTTATAAATTAACTTTCAAGCTAAACTAACTAAAATAAAACAGTTTTATTCGCCCAATTTTGTGCTCGTTTGTGCTGTACATGCACACTACTATCCACTGTATTGCATGCAGCATGCAGCCATGTGTACACGTGCGGCCCATATGTCATGCACTTTGTGCATAGTGCATTGATATTACCGCGATCGGATATTGCGAGCTTCGGATATAACGAGGAAAACGGGCTAGTCCGGCGGACCTCGTATTAACGAGAGTCGACTGTACTTATAAGCAAACAATTGTGACAGTTGCAGGGTTCTGCCCACGGTGGTCGGTGCCGGAAAACCCGACCGGCACTCATGATTCCCCGACCGGCACTCGCAGAATTTTTTCTTTTTCCGACCACCACACATTTTCCCTTTTTTTTGCCCATTTCCTTCAAAATATTTTGAACAACGTGTAAAACAAATTATTTACCAGTAAACAGTTTTATCCAAAGTTTCGAGTAGCCTACTTCTTTGGTTTGAGTCTATTTTAATGATCCAGGATCGAGCATTCCTCCCGCCTGTACGATGTATATATCCAACGCACGAAACCCGCATTGATTTTGCAATGGTTTCCAGTCACGCTGATTATAGCTTTACGCTTGGAATAACATGATACCAGTTTCATCATGTTGCGAACCCTATTCTACAGCGTTTAATACAACGGAAATGAACTGCAGAGTAAGCACCATGCTATAGATGCTGTAAATTGTTTTCCCATGGCGGTAAAGGCGTGCGCGCACTGAGGGCCAAGGCACAGCTGCAGGGTGCACGTGTGTAACCACTCCGTGCACGATCGAAAGGAAATTGACTTGACTGTACTAGGGGAAAAAAAATTTCCGGCACTAAACAAATCCTGGGCAGAACCCTGCAGTTGGAGCAGAATTCTGAAGTAAGCAGAACCATGAAATTGGGCTCTAGTCTTTGAAAAATACATTTTTTGAAGCAAACTTATTTTTTACAAAAATATATTTTTTTTTTTTTAAATGAGAAATTGCCTAACATCACAAGGCCACAGACAGTTACTTCAGGCTATCAACCCAAATCCACAGCCACCAGGGGCAGGGGCAGGGGCACGTTGCCACCTACTCTTTGGGCTGAAACAGGGTTACACCCTTCACAGTCTGAAGGATGTAGTCATGGGTATCATCCCCTAGGAGCCTGGCTGGTTACAGCAGAAAGCACTACCTTCCCAACTTTTTACGAAGCAATTATGAAACTACTACCCTGTCACATATCCAAGATTAAAGGGTCTGTATACGTTTTGTAATGACTCTGAAAATTAATGGCAATAAAAATTTACTGGGTAAAAAGTACAGCAGCTTTGGATAGTACAATGCATTTTGAGAAACTTTTCACCTCAAAGTACTACGGTTATGTAAAAATATATCACTTTTTATCCCAAAAACTTTGAATCTGAGAAGCGTTATGGCCGTAACGCTTCTCAGATTGTGTATTCCTATGGGGAATATTCTTCCTGCGTGGAAATATTCGCTCCGGGTTTTTTGTGATATCTCAAAAACGTGACCACTTTTTGAAGTGAAATTTTCACAGGTTAGTTTTATTGTATATACCTTCATTTATATAGGATTGACACAATCAGTAGGCTCCAATTACCAAACGTATACAGCACCTTTTACTCACCTGTTGTGTCTTATTGAAGCGATGGATCTCGTCAATGAAGAGTATTGTCTTACGTTTGGTCATCCTCTGCTCATTGGAGGCAGCTGTAATGGCCTCCTTCACTGTCGACACATTTGCTGTTGTGGCCGACATCTGAACAAAACGCATCATTCTACTCGCCTTAGCTCGTTCAGCTACGATGTAAGCTAAAGTAGTCTACAAAAAATGAAGACAAAATTATCATGCTGTTTGCATTTTTGTTTTTCCGGTCGGCGGTTGGGATAAAATAAAAACATGTTTTTAATGGTTAATAATTGTATTTGTTTATTTAATGATTTCTCAAGTATAAACATTGCTTCTGTGTACTTTGGAAGAATTAGCACAAATGCTTTTTTAATGTTATCCTTACCAAACCTACTATTCCATCAAGACACAGTAGACATTAGGATGGATATACAACTGTAAGATGTTCAAAATATTAGTGATTCTCAGTCTAAATGTTTCAAAAGAATCAGCTGATAGCAAACTGTTAACCAAACAAATGTTAATGGCCCAAGCATTTTGACCCTAGAGGAGTTTTTCTCAAGCTCCTCTTCTTCTTTTTCGTGAGCTGCAAACGGGGGTATGGACTTAGATCTGGAACTTTGTTTTGAGCAGCCAATCCTGTGTGGAAACATCTTTCCCAACAAAGGCCAAGAACATGTAAATCCAAATACTTACTTTACCGCATCCTGGTGGACCCCATAGTATCATAGACGGGATTTTGTCTGCCTCCAAGAGACGCCTGAGCATCGACTGAGAACCAACTGCCTTCTCCTGGCCTACAAATCCTGTGAAGTTCCGAGGACGCATCCGTTGAGCTAAAGGCTGGAACTCTGTTTTGGTAGATGGCTTCCTGGATGACCCTAGTATCCCAAACGTACTTGAAGTTGTAACTGAAGCTGATGACATTGAAGGTGTAGATGCAATTTTGGATGTTGTAGCAATTTGGCTACCTTCAGATAACTTGTCTGATCTACTACCTGCTGTCAGTGAGCCCATTTTGATCTTCTTGCCTTGTTTACAGTCAGTATCTACCTTTGATTTTTTGCTGCTGGATTGAAGTAAGAAGTTCCAGTTTTTCCTCTTCTTGTCTTGACCTTTGCATGTTACGTTGTCAACCTGTTCATGGTTTTCTTGCTTATCTTGCATGACAGTCCTCTCGGTAGGCCTGTTTGTATGTGCCGATGACTCCAACTCTGTGTTTGAACTAGAAGCCCCCTTAACCCCATCTTCACTGTCGGAGGTCTGGCTGCCAGTCGAACCCTCGTCTACCTTAAGGAGGCAACCATCAATATGTTTGTTGATTGTCCTCATTGGAAATGTCTCGTTACAAATTGGACATGCAGCACTTTGAGATGACATTGTACTGTCGAATTCCCTGTAGGATCAAATATAAACAGAAATCAATTGAATAATGTATCTTAGGGGAATTATGACTTTGAATTGATGGTCTACAACAAGTAAAGGCATGAAATTTGGTACGCAGTCAACGTATGTCATGAGAAAAATATTTGGCTATAGGGCCAGCAAATAATTTGATTTTTGAGCAACAAAATATAGGTAGATGATTTTTCTTAAAGGGTGTGTACAACATTGGTAAGATTGAAAATATAAGTGCTTACAGATTTGCACATAACTTACATGGTATAAAGATAGTCATGGTGGAAAACTTCCATTCAAATAGTTTTGCTTCAAATGTCATAGTTTTTAGGAAATGAGTAAAACAATAGTCTTTATCCTGCAGGATAAATCCCGATGTTTGAAAATAAGTTAAAACATACATGTTTTTTTTTCCCCACTGTTTTCTCATGACTCCGAAGACTGATTGAGCTTAAACTTTTACAGGTTTGTTGTTTCATGTATCTGTTGGGTCACAAGTGTGGATACAGGTCTTTGACAATTACCAATGTTGTACACACCCTTTAAATGGCTGCAATTGCTTGTTATACCCCTACCTCCATGGTTATACTACCTATATTTTTGTCAAAGGTCAAACCCCAAGTCAAGTATATCCGTCTCATAACATACTCTGACTTTGTGTCTGAATCCATCGTTGTATCATCAAAGGCACAATCCAATCACCTTTCTGATCTGCAGTACAGAGCAGCTTGGCAAAAATGGGATTTAGAAGGATGTGGGTTTTATTGGAGGTCAGTGGTGATATGATCCTTCAAGTTAGTCTACTTCTACTAAAAAACTACTTCATTAGTAATACTCAGCAGGATCCCTAAGCTTGGACATATAAACGCCAAGGAACAATTATACTTTCTAGTTAAGTGTCTTGCTCTTGTCAGGGTTCGAAATTAGCGGTCGCCCAAAAGCGAGATTTGCTAGATTTAATGTGGCCGCGATCGCGATTGGAATTGCAATCGTTCATTTCTGTATACAAAGGTGAAATTACAATGCACATAACCACATGGTGCTGACTGCCGAGTACCCACCGTGCGTGCAACGCCGGCCCCACACAACGTTCGGTCGCCCACCGGTAGTCCATGCATAGCGCATACACAACACACAGTACACGCATAGTACAACACAGCAGGGTCCAAAGTCCAAGCTAACCAACATTACGCACGCTGTTGATGGCCGTTGATAATTACCATATTCATAAGAAAGGTTGGCTAGACTTCAACGCAGTACACAGTCACGAACTGAGTAAAGAATTGCCGCACATTGTGCCGCATGCCTGCAGATTGTGTACAATACACAGCCTTTGCCGATAGAGGGCGATGCTGGGCAAATTTCATTGAATGTTTTTCTCAATGTGCGTTGTCGACCGATCGTTGATTCACAAAGATTTTATTGCAAACGAAGTTCTAAACAACCGATCCTCAAATCAGGAATCAATGAAGATGGTTGTTGATAATGATGGAAAAAGTATAATTTAGGGCAGAAATAAAGGGATAAAAATCGTCCAAAAACTCAATTTTGCTAACTTTTACGTTTTGAAAATTGTCTTCGGTAATACATGCGGGCTAGTGAAAAAACCTGTGGGCGACCCAAAATTTTTGTTGACTCACCCAGCCGGCGAGTTAAAAAAAAGGTAAAAGGGAAACCCCTGTCTTGTGTTCAGCATGCAGTGCAGGTGGTCCGATTCATTTTAAATTCTAACCCGGATTTTGTTAGCCCACCTTGTTGGGCTGTATAATGGCTCTCTGTTTATGACATTCAGAGTCTTATAAAATCATAATTTCACACAGAGAGTCTGTAATGTTTGGAACAAATTACCGGCTGCAGTTGTCATTCTCAATCGACAAATGTCTTCAAAAATGGCACTGATGACTACCTCACCAAAAACATTGACATAGCTTTGCAGGATGCTTACCACAGGATATGGAAGTATATTTAAGTACTTTATTTCTGCTTTGCACATTGACTTTGCTACTCCCATTGCATTCAGTACTTTTGCAGTAGGATTTCGTGTGAATATGGATGGGCATTTATTAAGGCTGCATTTAGCCTTCATTATACAGAGCCCGAATCTACAGTACAGGTATACAGGTATAGTCGCCATTGCAATGGCAAATTATTTTTTTATACGATAAGACCGATGTAAAAGAGAGCCATAACATTAACAGCCTAACAAGGTGGGCTAGGATTTTGTGTACACCAGACAGACCACCATACCACCACTGAACATGCATATCAAACAATTGCAAGCCCACCACACATGCTCATTTGTAATGAGTCTGTATTTATATTTAAATGGAAGAAGAAGAAACATCAGGCTACATGCTAGGGTACCCATGCTAGCCCTGGTATGATGTCGAGTCGAGTTTCTGCTGCACTGCACTGACTTGTAAATTGTATTGTATGCAACGGAGGAGTCCAACCTGGGCTAGCTTACACCCGTTTCATACAGGCGCTCTAGAGTCGCGCCGAACCAAATAGAATAGGCGCGACTCTAGGTCGACCCAATTAAATTTTGGTTTCAGACAGGCGAACTTAACAAAACATTTACAATAGGTTCGGCTCATGACAAGATCGACGTCTGAAACCAAGGCGATCCAGAGTCATTCCGAACGACTGCAACAGTCGATCTTTCGACTTCTAGCGCATCCAGTCGCTCTTAACTGTTTCAGACGTCGAACTTTTCATGTACTTAATTCAATAGTTTGGTTCGGCGCGCCTGTCTGAACCGGGTGTAATTCTACCTCCATGATGGTGGTACATATGACATAGTACATGTATATAACCTAAATACAACAGACACCAAACGCATTCCTCCACATGCAACCCAGTGGCGTAACTAAGGGGGGGGCACGTGTCCCCCCAATTGATGTCAGTGCCCCCCGGGTGCCCCCCCATTTGAAATCTGAACCTTGAGACTATATAATAATTACCAGAATATAAAATGTTAAGTTTTATAAACTTTTATGGAGCACTGGTGGCGTATAACTCAATGTTTCAAACTATTTTTCTATTTACACATATTTGTTGTACCTTTACAATGGACAGTTGTTATTTTTACCAACGTCTTCAGAGTACGGTAAATCACGTCCGCAAATTGTATGATGACTCATCGACCGCGCGCGCCCCATTTTGCCACAGTCTGCCACGTTAAATAAGGCACATGCTACACGACGTGCTGGGTGCCGTTGCACTTCTCGTAAGTACACGAGGAAAAGCCATAGAAAACTCTTGAGCTGTGAGAGCATTGATCTAAAATATCTGCTTCATTTGAGACATTACTTTGTTCTTCAGTGTATAGGGTATTGTAACGAAATATTGATTGCGTGCTGCAGAGTTGCTGGGCGCTGGTGCGCGGGCTGCGGTCTGTGCATCAGCGGGCTGCGGTCCGTGCATCAGCATGCTGGCTGGTACCCTGCGTGGGTGGTATAAAAGCGCGTCGCACGTGTGCTGCGTGCTCTCTCTTTCCCGAACTTCTCTCGAGCGCTGTGCTCGTGCTGGTTGTGTTGCGGGCACGCTCTGAGCGTTGGCTGTTGCTGGTTGGGCTTCGGGGACGCTGCAGGCCGGATGCTGCGAGGGTGAGTAGCTGCACCTCATGTGTAATCAGTCCCGATGTCCGTTTGATTAATTGCTAGATTAATTCAGTGATTCTTGATTGAGATAAATCCCCGCTGATATATTGTTAGTTACAATTACAAACGGATCAACAGATAGCCAATACACCTGTATTATATAACCACCTAATAAGGAACCTCTAATCAACGCCTAGGAACACCTATTCAGGAAACAGCTATTTATCTAATTATCTAATAAACCAGTCACGGATAGCCAATCGACCTGTAGTACAAACACCTAATTAGGAACCCCCAATCAACGCCTAGGAACACCTATTCAGGAAACGGTTAATAAATAAACCAGTCCAGACAAGGTATATGATCGGTGTAAGGTGCATAATCATTTAAGTGTCAGCCCCTGTATGGTGTGTGGTGTGTGCGTGGTGATCGACTTAGGCGCCTGGAGGTAGACTTTCCCCCAAAACGAGTCCGCCCCTCAGGTCTCTGCGGTTACCGCTCGTCGTAGAGGCCGAAGTCCCGTGGTACCCGGCGGCCCCGCCGGGAGAATCCGTTACAGATTATTAAATAGTTTGTCATTATGTAAAAATCAAATTTGGGGGGGGGGGGGCGGATGGGTCAAAACAATTTCGAAAAAAGATCAAAGTTTTAAACATTGATTAGGCCTACTGTGCATGGCCCCAAGTGTGTAATAAATAAATACTAGTGCCAGTCCTCAAATATATAAATCCCCATAAAAAGGGTCTCGCAATCCCTTGTTAAATAATAGTTATGATTTATTTCTACACATTCAAACAGTAACTGCATGGTTCTAAATGTGCAAAAAAAAGAGAGAAAAAAATAACGAAAAAATAAAAATAAATCTTAAACGAAGCGCTGAAAAAGAGCATAGAAACATGGTCACCGAATCATTGTGCAAATTGACCACATTGAACATTCCCTTTGGTTTAATCATGGAGGTAGGAACTATTCCTACCTCCATGGTTTAATTGAGGGGCTGTTTGGAACCTGCCATTGCGTAGATTAAAATCCAGTTTTTAAAAAGTGCAAAGGAATCTATAGTTGATTTGCCAGCAGTGCCCCCCTAGAAAAAATTGTGCCCCCCCCTAAAAATTTACCTTAGTTACGCCGCTGATGCAACCACCTCCCTTACAATCCGGCGACCAGCACAACTTGCTGACCCCCAAGTCAGTATCACCCACTGCTCTTCTGCGCTAGCACTGTAGTAGTACTTGTTGCAGTAGCACTAGCAGTTCTCAAAAACTTATCAAACTCAACTATAAACTACAGTTCGTTTTCCAAGCATGGTTTCACACATAAAGAATTAGAAACCTCTATCAAATGCCTTTACTGAACTGCCTGAAATCACGATTTACTCACTCCAAAATGTCACGTTGATTGATCGTTGACTTGACCCATGATGGAAGGAAATAGTGACCAAAATTTGACCACCAGATGAAACAACTTTATCCACCGCAAGGCCCGAACCATGTGTGTGCAAATGGCGCGCACATGTCAGAAAACCATGCCCAGCTAGCTAGTACACAGTAAATGGCCGTCCGTCCCCGGTCCGTACGACGCGTGTTTTGGGTCAAGAGTAGTCTTGATTGGCGACGTTCATTTTGTTTAACGTAGTGCGATATCACAACATGAATTACTGGAGAAGAGATATCTGTATCACACGAACATCTGGATCAAAACGAACTTGTTTTGATCCAGATTTATAGACTTGCCCAGTCCTTCTGAGTCAGCCCGACCAAACAGTCAATGTAGCGCCCTCTACCGGTGGCTAAAACAAAAAAAAGCGTCGCCAATCAAGACTAGGTCAAGAGAGTAGAGGTAGGTGGAGCTTCTTGTTACTCAAACGTCTGGGGCTCATTGCTACACTCCAATAGGTATCCGAAATAAATATTGCAAGTGTCGTGCGTTATTGCTAAACTTCACCGAGTCCTTTGAGTTTAACAATATTTTGAATTTATTTCTTCACAGAACCCGCCCCCACAGTATCTAGACATCAACGGAATTTCTTCAAATCCTTAGAATCGATTATTGAAGAGTCTAGCTTGATGAAGAAAAAAAAAGTCAGAGTTTTCCCATTTATAATTAATGTCATCTCAAACGTTTTGGGCTCATCGGTTTCCGATGCACAATACAACATACATGTACAGTCAAAACCCACGCTGACTACAAGACTCCACTATTACAATCCTCGCAGAACCCATCCTCAGTCACAGCATGGAGGAATAAGAACACAAATCCTCCACGGCCTTGTTGCAGCACGGCCTTGTTGAAGTAAAAATACATAACTTGTAAAAAGAAAGGTTGTTTTTACTGAGACAGCGCAGATTCGAACCGATCACGTTTCCTGTTGAGCTAACTGTTCTGCTCATAATAAACACTTTTCTTTTAAACATATACATTAATAAATTAATGTTTTGTAAGAGGTAAAAAGAAATCGCCTTTTTAGCCCACTCAGATTCGAACCAAGGACTTGCGATGCGCTCCACCAACATCTAACCAGTTGCGCTAACTGTCCTGCTCGAAATAATCGCTTTTCTTTTCTCTTCTCTATACAGTCTTAAGTCAAACATTTCTAAAACATAAAAAGAAACGTTTTTTCTATAACGTAAAAAGAAACGTTTTTTTTGGAGCCCACTCGGATTTGAACCAAGGACTGGTGGTGATATCCACTAACAACTTCTAACCAGTTGCGCTAACTGTTCTGCTCATGTAAGGAACGCTTTTCTTTTAGATATATACAGCTACGTGTTTTTGTTTTTTCGTAGAGGTGAAAAGAAAACGTTTTTTGAGCCAACTTGGGTTCGAACCAGGGCCTTGCAAGATGCTCTACCACCACTTATCCAGTTGAGCTAACTGTTCTGCTCACAAGAACACTTTTCTTTTAGATAATTATATGCATTATTAAGTGATTTTTTTTTTGCTATAAGGGGTAAAATGAACTATCCAGTTGCGCTAACTGTCCTGCTCATAAGAAACGCCGTTTTCCCATATTTATACGGTATTGAGGTATTTCTTCTAAAGAGTAAAATGAAAAGTTTTTGTTTGAGCCAACTCAAATTCGAACCAAGGCCTTGCGATAATGCACTACCATATCCAGTTGGGCTATAACTGTGCTGCTCAAAAGAAACGTTTGAGCCAAGTCAGATTCGAACCCGGGTCTTGTGATGTGAATTGCATCAAGTACGGCGTTAACTGTTCTCCTCATGGAAAGTGTTCTTTATTATATCAATATAAGGAATATTATTTCCTTTATGTTATATTAAAAAACACAAACATTCCAGGATTCCATCACGGATTTTTGTGTTTTTCGCCACATAGACCACCTCCGGTATCCAGATGCGCTAACTGTTTTCCCGCTTTTTAAAAGTTTTTCTAAATTATAATACCTTATACCTTTTACAGTTGTACAAAAAAATACACTGAATACCGCGAATCGAACCGGTCTTGTGATGTGCACCTCGATGAATTATCCAGTTGCGCTAACTGTTCTGCTCATAAGAACAGATTCTCTCTTTTATCTAGTAATAGGGCTGCAATATCAAGTTTATTTTTCTAACAGGTAAAAACAAATAATCTTGGGCTAGTCGGATTCGAACCCGGGTCTTGCGATCTGCGCTACCACCACCTTTACAGCTGCTCTAGCTGTTCTACTTATAAGAAGTGCTCCATATTTTAGATATAAATAACACGTTAGGCAATAAACAAGATGTTAGATTTGAACCCAGGTCTACAGCTCTGCACAATAGTCACATATCCTGTTGCGCTAACGATTCTCCGCGTAAGAAGTTGTTGTCCTTTTATTTTATTTTTAAAGATACAACTACTAAATAACCATTAGGCTATATCTAAATTATCTTTAAAGTAAGATAAAAAACATTCGATCATTTATCAGGAATAGCACCCCGGTCCTGTTCTTTTGCAATGTGTCACGTATCAATTTGGGTGGGCTAACTGTTCTCTGCGTAAGACACAAAACTACCTTTATAGTATACTAGGCCTTTCTTATTATACTAGGCCTACATCACCTTTATTCAGTTTCAAATTAAAAACAACCTTTGGTAAAAACGCAACACTTGTATTATCGACTCAAATTTTGATAGCAGAGTCAGGCTTTCCGTCTCAAACAAACAACGCATGCACAGGCCTACGTAATGTACATGAGCTGTATTGTAGGTGCAACAGAAGTAGTCAGGTGTAAGTAAACATCGAGTATCAGGTTGCAGTCGGAAAAAGAAAGGGATGAAACAATGGAAAAGGAAACATTATGGGGTGTTCCCCGATGTGCTGTCTACAAATAATGCATTTGTAAGTGTGCTATTTAAGAGCACCTGAAAGCCTGGGAGATTATGAAGTGATCATGAGGGGTCGGGGGAGGGGTACGTCTGCTCGAACATAGACCCGTCTGACTGGATGGTGTCTGTTGGCTGCCTGACATTAGCCTTTTGACAAGGCCAGCGTGGCTTGGACAACAGCGGAGCTACTGGAAAGGGAGACCACGGGCGCGAGCCGAGTGGCGAAGCCACGAGGGCCTTTTCCAACTTGTTTGCGTTTTTTAAAAATGAATTATTCATTAAGCATGAAACATGTTATTCGCTTCTGATTGGTTTGGACTTTTGCTACCGTTTGGGTAGCAAAAGTCGAGATTATAAAGAAACACATTAGAAACCGCAAACAAGTTGGAAAGGGCCCTCGTGGCGTCGCCACTCGCGTGCGTGGTCTCCCCTTTCAGTCGCTTGAGATCGCGGCGCTACGAAGCTGTCCAAGCCACGAAGGCATTTGACAAAAGGCTAGCCTGACATAGGCCCTATTCAAATCTTAATTAATTATTTCTACGGCCACAGATCCACAGTCAACACCCAAAAGCTGGATATACATGTAGGACGCCACTTCAATCTTCCTTCATAATACCAAATAGCCTATCTCGTTAGACTTAGTTCGTCGTCTTGCACACGTGGTTGGGATCAACTGGGTCCCGGAGAAATTTGAACGGCGAGCTAGACTTGCCGAGTATTATTCTGTTACATCATTGAACCTCGTCAGGTGAAGCAAGAAGTACTGACACAAGTATGCCAGTTCGTTGTTGACTTCATGTGGATGTTGTAACTGCACGTCTCAATTATTTCAGCCTGAGCCATTATGTGAAAATAAAACATTGCATGTCAGCCTATTGGGACACATTGCCAAAGATTGGGGGCTTTGGCCTATAAAAAGGCGTATATTTGAAATTAATATGGTTGGAAGGAGGTTTTAAAAGTAGAATTAGCTGATTCACACAAATATTCCTCAAAGTTTTTCTTTTACTTTATGAGCTTACACAGTCCGCCATTTTGTGGAGTCAAACATTTTTGAGAGCGGGTTCTGTGCGAGGGGTGTACTATTTGTGGAGTGTTCTTGCATGCAGTCAGTGTGCGTATTGACTATCACGTTGTATTGTAAACCGGTGAGCCCCAAACGTTTGAGACGACTTAAAATTTAAATAAGTCAGTAATTATGCATGAAGCGGACAATTTTGAACAAAAACATTCGTGATCGAGCCAGACTCTTCATTAATAGATTCTGAAAATTTGAAGGATTTCCGTTGAAGTTAAGATAATTTGAGGACGGGTTCTATGAGGAGTGTAATAGTGGAGTCTGTTCTTATGCAGTCAGTGTGCGTGACAAACTGAATAGGTGCCCCAAACGTGGGAAGTGGGAGGGCTGTTGCTGCCAGTTTAATGTCGCGCAATCAGTGATTATTATTTCGGATACTTATTGATGTATAGCACTGATACAGCCCCAGACGTAAACATGTGCGGGTTCTGTGGTTCTGAATAAACTGCTACTGCTAGTGGCTTTCTAGTGGAGTGCACTTCGAAACGATCTTCGGGTATCTTTGCAAAAAAAACAATGGCTAAAGTGCGACTGAGTACGGGAGAAAAAACATTCATCGTTCATAGTGTGCAGGTAAACCACTTTTTTTTTTAATACGCCATTTGTGAGTTAAACAATAGTCAAGCATTTTGCATGATTTTCCTTCCTCCAGAGTCCATGTCATGATCGGTCATTAATTAATATAATTATAGTAGGTGTACTGATTTAGGCAATCAGAATCTCACGATCTTCTTCTTCATATACGGACGTAAGTCATTGGTATCGACCTGATGGAAAGCTTGTAAAAATTAATAATAAAAACAAATAATTATAATTATATTAAATGTCGTAGGGTAGCTTCATTTAATAAACTGTACAAATAGTTTTGTTTTACCATCAAACATTGACATAAAATATGCATATTAATTATTATTTATTAACTAGATTTGCATTGTTCATTTGCTGGAGGTAGAAATATTTTTATCTCCATGGTAGCACTAGTTGTATGAAATAAATATCTGGTCGGGTTTCCCCCCCCCCCCCCCCCCCGTTTTTTCATAAGCTCTAATTCTAAGGTTTTATAAAATTTGCCCTAAATTTGTATCTTTATTAATATTTTTGAACCATTATTTTTCCACAGGCATTTTTTTTCCTACACTTATTTTGCAGATTTCATAATACATGTATGCAGGGTTGTAGCTAGAACTTTTTGAGTGCCGGCTAATTTACAATCAAAATAGAGCGAAGCTTTTAATTTTACTGCTTTAAAAATGGATTTGTATGGGTTTTCTGAGACATGATTATGGATTTTTGTAATGCATTTTAAGGTATGTAAATCTGTTATTTAAAACTTCATTACAGTTTCAATAGGCTTTAAGCTGTAACAACATTTTTAGGGCAAGGCCACTTTGGTCTTGGAGCAAACAAAATTTTGGAGGGCTCCAAAGCCAGTAGATAGAGCACAAAGGCCAAACATGTTATTTTAACAAAGGCCTGAAGGCTATAAATAAACTATTAGTTGTAAATCAAAATAAAACCTTAATGCATTAGTTACTCTGAAAAAAGCAATTTACAAAAAAATACTATTTTGAAAATTGGCCAGGGGTTTCCCCATGGGTGGTAAACCCAATGGAACAATTTGCATGAATAAAATGTTAATAAATCATATCTTATTCAAAAACAAACATTAAATCTAAAAGCCAGCAGATGTCAACACACTTTCCAGGTTTAAAAGAACACGAAACCCACTCCTAAGAGTCACAAAACCGGGTTACAACACCACACAGACACCGCGCACGCATCTCGCTTTGGAGTAAAGCAAGAGTATTACAAAGTAAAACAATTGTATAACAACTGTAGAGGATTAGCTACAAAGACACCGCGCACGCGGCTTGTCTTTTGAGTGAAGCAAGAGTATTGCAAACTAAAACAATTGTATAACAAACTGCAGAGGATTAAGATAAGAGTAATTGGGTCTCAATTGGAGGGTCAATCATTCTCCCTGACATGTCTGGATAGTGTCCAGCTGTCTGGGGCTAACATTAAAGAAAAGGACATCAACTGTCGGCTTCCTTTGGGTTGAAAATGTGTTTTATTTAATCATTGACAACTGGGGGAAAACAAGTTTACCGTTCAAACTGAACAAGCGATCGACTGTGTAAAAGAGGTAGTTCATTTTATTGTAACTTTGTTGCATTTTGTGCCGGTCGGTAGGATGTTCATCTAGTCTGTGTGGCGGTCGGCAATAGCAAATGCCGGTTACACCCGACCGGCGCCGACCGGCGTGGCTACAACGCTGCATGTATGGCGCAGTTAATACCGCATAATTTTTTATGATATCCGACTTTTTAGGATGGCTTACGGACTGATGGGCGTTGTAATGAATCCTTTCGTCCTATGGAATTGGAGTGCGGTGTTGTCTCCAACACAAGTGGATCTTCTCGTCTCCGTTTGTCAAATACGGAAATCCTCGTGGGTGTTAAAGCTGAAATGGGAAAGCCTAGACCAACAAGACCTGATGAAGGCTTTTTAGAATTCTTCATTGACTTGTCTGCAAATGCATCTCCTGAGTTTGAGGGTCGCGGAGGTGAAGAACTGGCAACTGAGATTGCTTACACACTATCAACAGCCTATGACTTGAAGAATGTATTGGACTATAGGACACTCTGTGTATTGCCCGGACAGTGCTGTTGGGTGCTGTATGTAGATGTAGTTGTTTTAGAGTGCGGAGGAAATTTGTTTGATGCAATTGGAATTGCTGTCAAGGCAGCATTGTTCAATACCAGGTTAGAACAAAAACCAGTTAAAACAGTTAATAGACCCCTTGCATATGACATCACACACTCAAAAAGGGCCCTCACTGAGGCCAAAAAGCGCCCTCACTGAGGCCAAAAAGCGCCCTCACTGAGGCCAAAGGAGGCAAATCATTGGACTTAAGCTGTTCTTTGTGCGTAAAAAACGTGCGCATGACCTCAGCGTCCCTGTAGCCTTCCGCGTTATGCAAGGGGTCTATTGGTTAAACAGAAGAAGGAAGTGTGAATGTATTACTAGTATGAACAAAGAGCATCTATTCGAGATCGGAAAGTAACAGTTAATTAACTCAAAGTGGTGGGCTTGATTTTAACAACTTTACCTGCAAACTCTTATAAAAGTGCATGTAATATTCTACAATTAGTTTTGTACACAACAAAGTCTTTGTTTCAAATGTGACAAAGTTTCTCAAGCTATGTTGCATAGTGAAAGGAGTATTGGTATGTACTTGAAACCCTTGCTTACCAGGGCTCGAATTTGGGCTGAAAATCCACGAGACTGCAGGGCTTGTAGCTCAATGTTTTCTGAACGTGAATTTATTTTACAAGACCAGTATCAAAATGAGTTGAACAAACACTAAGAGAAGATCTAGATAGATCTCGTATGTCTTATGTGTTACTATAAAGCGTACTTTGATACTCAAGACAATTGAAAGATATTTTCAGATTCACAAAAAAAAAAAATTCACAAAAATATTACACAATGAGGTAGCCTATTGAAAAACACAAGACCACTGGGCTTGTTCAGTTTTGAGTTACTGGCCCCGTGCTTTAACCCTCTTGCTGTCTGACCATTCAATACCATTCACTGTGGTTTTGAATGATAGATAAGCTATGCCAGCCTTGCAATATGATACCATGAGGGAATGCATGTACACAGTACACAGTTAGTTCTGTGCACAGTTGTGCCACCATACACAACTTTGGCAGTTGAATGGTTTCAAATGGTTGGTCAACTCACTTGAAAATGTTGCGAACAGTAGGAGGGTTAATCACTCTTGCGGCCCAGTGTTAATTTCAAGCCCTGCTTGCTTACATGGTTTTTATACTTGTTCTTTGCTTCAGTTTGCCGACACATGTCAGAACTATTAAACTGTTATGTAGGTTTATTAATCACACACAGATCCTTGTCATTTGGTAAGTGGATGAGTCACTTATCAATCATCCTTTATTTTGCCATGTGATGCTCCAAAATGTAATATTGGAGTCCAGTGTTTATAGTCAGGGCTCGAATTTGGGGAGAAAATCCACAAGACTACAAGGCTTGTAGCTCATAATCTTCACTGGACCAGACATTTTGTTACAAGACCAGATTCAAAATGTGAAAATAAAAAAAAATTGCCACAGTTTAACATGCATTTGACTGCTTTTATATTAACCCGAACTGAGACAAGTAAGAGAAGAGTATACTTGATTACTCATAGAATCGAAAGATATTTAATCAGACCCAAAGTCAACACTTGAACATAATTTGTTTCTGTTATTCAATTGAAAAAACACAAGACCATCGGACTTGTTAGGTCATAAGTTTACTGGCCCAACACTAAAATTACTGGCCTCTAGCCTGTGGTCCAGTGTAAAATTCGAGCCCTGATAGTTATTTGACACTTTGCAGCAGTGTTTCCAAAATAATTGTGCCCTTTTGTCCAAATGAAGCAAGGTCTTGTCATGGAGTCATCCAAGTTGTCTAGAAGGGGACTTTGTTTATTGTGAACAAACTTAAAAGACAAAGATCTAATTCTTTGTGTGAATTATTATACACATATGGACTGTCATGATTCGGTCACTAGAGCACGTCTATTCCCCCGAGGGCCCTGTGAGTGACCAGAAGAGGGACCTATTTCCTGAGGCCGAGGGAAATAGGTCCCTCTTCTCACTCACAGGTCCGAGGGGGGATAGACGTGCTCTAGTGACCGAATCATGACAGTCCATATGTGTTTTATAACACACCTCAGTCCAAAGTATGATAAGAAAATACATTTTTCACTTTCAGGGTTTTATAACTCTTGAGGGCGCTGTAACCAGTCAAAAATTATAAATCTAGTGCCCGCTTCGGGAAATATTTCCCGCAAATTACGCGCGTGCGATGTCTAGTTCACGCTGGCGCAAATTTCATGCACTAGATTATATTAGTTCACCCCCACGTGACTGTGTTTCAGCCAACCAGAATACAGAACTAGCAAGAGGTGTGTAATAAAAAACACATATTGAATGAATTTCGTTCGTGCATTGTTGCAGAATATAATCACTCGGTGAAATCTGGCTTGTTCCATTTTACTTGACTTCACCTTGTGAAATGGAATAGTCCAGATTTCACCTGGTGATATATTCCATGACAATGCACTCGCACGCATTCAATATTTGTATAATCTTGTCACCACAATGTCTTTGTCTTTTTATGACAGGATTCCAAAGGTTCGAGTTGAAGATGATGGAGAAGGCCAAGAGGAGATCGAAGTGTCTGATGATCCCCATGATGTAGTGTTATTAGACACTTCTTATATGCCTCTATTGGTAACAGTCAGTAAGGTCAGTGTCTTATAATGTGTATCTTATCAAACCACATTTCATTTTAATTCACTGAAATAAGTCCTGTGTCAAGTGTCTATAAACAACGTATAGCGTGTCGTAGCTCGGTCTAGCGCACTGAATTCAAGTTGTGGTGGCTGAATCTCGGTGTCCCGACACTTGTGTTTTGAGCAAGACACTGAACTATAATTGCTTCCTGGCGTTTATGTCCTAACTTATGGATCCTGCCGAGTAACGAAGTAGAAGTAGAACTGTTTGCTGTGAGGTTGTGGTATGTGATGTTTTTCTGTGTACATCATCACTTGAAATCATTAAACAGTGTAGTTACAACAAAAACTACTGGCCAGTTGACTTTTCTGACAGTGTTCTCCCTTAACAGTGGTCCGTAGGCCAAATGCCAGATAAAACACCTGAGGACCAGTCAGAATTCTCTCCAAGTGGTCCGGCTGACTAGTTCAGAGTTAAAAAGTGTCCATATATCATTTGAAATGGTGTGTTGTCACAAAGCTTATGGACTAGTGAAATGACGAGCTAACAGGTCCCGCTAGGTAGTCATTAAAAAAGGTTTAGGGCAAACCCTGTCTGAGATCAATTATTTTTTAACTTGTGTAGGTTGGTCAGCGGCATATTGTAGATGCCACATTGGAAGAGGAGGCTTGCTGCTTGGCTTGCATTGTAATGGCCGTTACACCAAATGGAGCCCTCGTTGGCATGGAGAAGAAAGGAGTTAGTAGCCTGACAATGGACAGCATACAGGGAATGATAGCTGTAAGTAAGCAAATCAAGTTTATGAAGTTGGGAGTCTCGAGTGTCTAACACCCGGTTCAGACAGGCATTCTAGAGTCGCGCTGAACCAAATTAGGAGCGACTGGACGCCGAAAGATCGTCTGTTAAAGTCGTTCAGAACGACTCTGGTGCGTCATGGTTTCAGACGTCAATCTTGTCATGAGCCGAACCTAATGTGAATGTTATGTTCAGTTTCCCTCTGAAACCAATATTTAGGTCGACTTAGAGTCGCTCCTAATTTATATGGTTCGCGCGACTCTGGAGCGCCTGTCTGAACCGGGTATTAGTCTTAATGTCTCAGTACAATGTCTGTGTTCATATACATAATAAAGTGTTAGTACATACATGTAGAGACAAAATTAGATGAATACAAGCTTCTTACCCAGCAATCTACATCATCGTGTATCAATTCCAGTCCAAGTAGTTGCTACGGGAAATAAATCGAGTCCAGAGAAGGCATAACATATAAATGTTTCATATTCTTATCTTAGTCAATGCTAAAGAATGAACTCAAGGGTCCAAGTGTCATTAAGCAAGTACACGTACCAGTAAAATGTTGAAAATGTACACTGAACAGAACCACTTGTAAGTTCAACAAACATCAAGTTTTGGTTTTCAATAGGTCAAGAAGATGTAAGTCGTTAACAATTTACCATTTTAATTTCAGGAATACGAACTATTTAGTTGGTTGTGTAAATAGATAGTTAAGCAATACCCTAAACAAAGGGAAACTGACTCCGTAAATATTAATTAACTTTAGGGTTGAACAAACAAAAAATTGACTAGAACAGGATTTGAACATGTGAGCTCTGGATTAACATGCCGCCGCTTCAACTTAGCTATCTAGTCCTGATGTCTGTTGGCGGTCTCCCTATTTTGTCAAGATCTATGTTCAAGGGGTGACAGTCAGAGGCCATTCAACCTGAAACTGCCGTATAACCAGGGAAGACACCCAAGTTTACGACATAGTGTTAGCCATAGGGGTGTCTGGGTGTCCTTTGGACACCCAGTTTTTTTTAATTTACAGCAAATTTGGACACCCTTTTACAAAATCCTGGCTTAAACCTTGGTTTACGATACAACCCGGGTAGTGGCAGTACAGGGGATGGAACTTTTTATTTCAAATATCAAGCAAACAAATTATCACCCCCATAAACATTACCCCTGAATCAAATAGATAGTTCTTCCTTACTGTCTCCTGCCTACAGGGACATGGTTGAAGTCTTTGCTTGCACAAATTAACTCCATAAGTGGGTTTGAGTTTTTTAATGACAACATGCATGACATGTCAGGCCACTTTTAGTGTTATTACATGTAGTTGAATGGTCATTTTGTAATGTTAATGAGGATACTTGAGTTAGTTACATGTAAAACAACGATAGGCAAATAGCATGAAAATGGGTTCGGTATTCATTTTGGTAACTTTACTAAGCAAGTTGTTCATAATTACCTTAATATTTGATTTGGCATTTTGTAATGTTACTAAATCAGTATATTATTCTAAATTTCAGACTGGCAAGAAAGTTGGAGTAAATTTGAACAACAAGCTGTCCTCGCTACTTAAAGAGATTGGACAAAACTCATCCAGTGATGGCTTTCTGTCATGATCTTTCAATTTAAGAAATGCGGAGAATTGATGTTTCCAATGACCTGTACTCCTGGACTAGGTGTAATATTGTTCACATAAAGCTGTGTTTGAGATGTTAGGTTTTTCCCAAAACTGTGGGGCATTCTGGGATTTTTAGCCAAAGCGTGCTAAATTGAAACAAGGTCTTTGGAATGTTTTCTACTTGGTTTTAAAAGCCCTGCAATCTGGAGCATTCTTTATGGTTTTCTCTTGATTTTGTGTGTGAGACTACCGTATTCAAGAAAAATGGGCCAAAATTGGTGCGTATTGGTATGCAATTTTTGGCCCGATATGGGAGCACCCAGTGTATTGAACAGTCTTCATGCAATTTATGCCTGGACAACTCAAAGATAGCCGCATTTCATAATCGCTGGCGATATCATTTGAACACTTGCTCATAAATATCTTGGAGATTTTTTAACGATCTGATTGGTTGAAATCTGATATTAAGACTGGCTTCTAAAACTAGCAGATAACTGGTCACTGAACCCAGCATATAATATCTTAACAGTTCCTCGCATTGTTATTCCCTTCGTAGTATGTAATTGTGCTGGATGTTGCTATTGTTCACGGTGTATATAATACCGTGCTCAAGTGGAAATGTTTCTCTTTACTTTCTCCATTCAGTTATCTGACACATGAAATAAGGTTGTTGCCACTGGTCTACCTTTTTAAAATTTTATTTTCCTTCAATTACTCTCTATTAACATCAGCCTGTTTCAATACATAAATAAATGATATACAGTAACAAAAAAAAAGATAAAGAAGAAATAAATGTAATTTACTCATAATTTTTTGATCAAATAACGTCTTGAGTTACAAGCACCGACTGTAAAGAGTTTTCATAATAAGTATTGTGTCGTTTTCCTATTCATGATAATTTAATGTCTGTTTCAGTGAGCTGTAGACAATCTATCGAAGGACTTTCCAGTCAAGGATGATCGAAATAAAAGGTTTAAAACCAGAAAAGGAAATTGAATTATTGTTTCCAAGTGGATTCTGCTAAGTTATAAATAGTCTGTTTTCACACTTTTTCAGATCAAATAAATGAGCATATACGATTCACAAGTTTCCTTCTCTAAATTTGGGGTTTTAAACCTGATGATTCACATGACTGCACATTGAATGAGTAGGTTGTGCTACATATCTAGGAGTTGAAATCTTTGTGTCATAATTACCCTTGTAGGGCGTCAGTGTCTGTTGCGCTGCACTCAACGGAGGAGTCCAAACTGGGCTAGGTTTCATATAGCTGTCTTGTTTTGACAGTACTAGCAAATATTGCATCATGAAATTCTGCCCAATCACAACAGCTTTATCAAAATGAAGTTATAAATGATCGTCTGTCTTGAATGTCAAACATTTTACTGACTGATCATCAGGCCACAAGAATGTGGAATAAGTCACAAATTTCTCTTTTAAATAGTCACTCTTGTGTCAATAGACCTTATGAGTAGGGCGCCCTCGCCTAGAGGTCAAAAGGAGGTTGTTCATTGGCCAAAGCTGTGTGCCGCGCGTACAAATCTGCGTTCCCATTGTTTCATCATCAGTTTACCTCTAAGATGGCGGCTTGGTGACGTCAACGCATAAGGTCTATTCCCTACATGTACATCAAAGTGTGTTCCAAGTGTAGATACATGAACAATGGGGACGGTTTATTTCATCGGTTCATCAAATGTATGGGATATGGAAAAGATGAACTGATCAGGTGCACTTTGCCCATGATCTTAGGTGCGTTGCTGCAGCATCTGTGAAATACAAGAGTGAAGCAATTACTGAAAAGACAAGCTATTCTAAAGTAATGATCCAACCTTACTCCCAGTGCTTAATCTGGTCAATAAAAAATCCACCAGCATTATCAATGGAGTGTATTTGTGTCGTGCATTCTGTGAAAATGGCAGATATACAAATCCAAATCGATGAGCTCAGATGCCTGGACTCCCTGGAGATGTATTCATGTATTAGGGTATCAAGGCCTATCGATTTAGAGCATTGAACTAAAGTTCTGGTGGTTATGTCATTGGGTTGTAGGTTCAAATCCCGGTCATGACACTTGAGCAAGATACCGGACTATAAATGCTTCTTTTTACCCAGGGGTATAAATAAGTACCTACAAGAGTTGAGGTTGATTTTGTGTCAGAAAAAGCCTTTGTAGCCTTTCTGGGGATGTATTCATGTATTATGCCTTTCGATGATTGATAATGTACAACACATGAGATGTCATTGTTCACAGGATCGGACCATGTCAAGACAATTTGCTAATTGCAAACAATAATAATAATAATAATAATAACTAGTTCTTATATAGCGCATTTCACAATACAATGTAACGTCTCAATGCGCTTTACATTAGTGCCCTGGTCACTGGGCCAATAACATTCCTTTAATCTTTCTCAGCTCCCTGGGGAGTATACAACCCTGTGCTGCCGTAGCGCTCCGAAGGTTTTTTCAAACACAATTTCAACCTCTACCCTTACAGGTACCCATTTATACCCCTGGGTGAAGAGAAGCAATTATAGTAAAGTGTCTTGCTCAAGGACACAAGCGTCATGACCGGGACTCGAACCCACACCCCGATGATTAAACCACCAGAACTTGAATCCGATGCTCTTAACCACTCGGCCACGACACGCTAATTGCAAACAATCAAGGTGGAAAAGTGATTGTTTATTACAGAACTGCCGTCTCATGGAGATTTCTGGACTTGCCTACATACCAATGACATGCTATTTACATAAAAACCAAAAATTTTCAAAAAATACTGCCGCGTTATAACAATTTCCTCATACTTTGACCAAAGCTATGGCCTTCTATTGTACTCTACATTCCACTATTTTCTGCACCTGAAAGACATAGTGGCATAGTTGTCTATTATGAAAGAACAAAACCAAAAGTACATTGACCTATACATTGCTGACCAGGGCCTGATTTCATGGCTCTTCTTTACATAAGCAAAGAATCTGTGCTTACGGAAGCAGGGAATTCCACGCTTACGTCAAGCATTTTCACGGGTTAGCAGGGAACCTTTTGCTTGTGCGCGTGCGTACACCAAGTTACAAGGCATTCTTTGCTTACACAACTTGCGCAAAATTTCGGCGCTTGCACAGTCAACAGAGAATGGTGGTCATAAACGCAGAATTCGGCGGTAAGCAGAGCCATGAAATTGGGCCCAGTCCCCAACTACTTCTACTAGAAAATCTTGAAATGGCATCTAAGCCATTAACAGTGAAATCAAATAAATCATGACAGACCATGAAGGATGTGTTTGCACGTACCTGTTTATATTTTGTAATGGCAAGATCTTTTATTTGCAAAGCATTCTGTAGTTCAACACTGCCATCACGTTTGATGAACACCTACATGCAGGAATCAATATAAACATTGAGATTACCTGATAACAAAACATTTCTGAGAGTTATATTTGTACTGAGCATGCCATCAATCACATGGGCCAATCATCTAAGTAGTGCTTTTATGCCAAAAGTTACTGTTGTAGCACTGTCATGGATTTGTAATCATACAATTCTGGGTTCTCCCCATAAGATGCACAAGCTAGCGTGTCAGGTCGATACGCTCAAATTTTGGCCGATTGACAAGAAATTAATTTGTTTTTTTTGAATAATTTTGTAAAATTTATATTTTCACTAAAAACATGAAGAGATTGCACAGTAAGGCTTTTCAAACCAAGATAAACACCAAGTAGAAAACATTCTGAAGACCTTGTTTCAATCAGTGTGCTACATCCAAACATTTGGGTTCAGAATGCCCCACAGTTCTGAAAAAAACCTTAGGAGAACCCTGCATTTTACAGTAAAAAGCTGAAAATAAGATACAGTGTTCACAAGACATGGCAGCAGAAACTTTACCTGGTGATCCTTGGTCTCAAAGATGTCAGTTAACGCTCCTGCTTGCACAGTTATCTCAATGACTTTATGACCATTGATTCTACGGGCTCCATTTGGTGAAGTCAAGGGTATCAGACGTACACTTCCAGAGAAAGAAACAAGAATACAAAATTACTTTGCCTGATTAACTCACAGCTTAAAGGGTGTGTACAACGTTGGTAATTTGCCAAAGACCTGTATCCACCCTTGATGTGATCTAACATATACATGAAATAACAAACATGTGAAAGTTTAAGCTCATTCGGTCTTCGGAGTCATGAGAAAACAGTGAAAAAACCCATTATATTTTAAAACTTTTTTTCAAACATCAGAGTTTTTTTCCTGCAGGATAAAGACTATTGTTTTCCATCATGACCATCTTTATACCACGTAAGTTATGTGCAAATCTGTGAGCATTTATATTTTCAATCTTACAAATGTTGTACACACTCTTTATACAGTGTTGTAACCAAGTAATTTTTTCTCAAGTCAAGTCAAGTCAAAAGTCATTTTTGCTCAAGTCAAGTCGCAAGTCACAAGTCACATAATGTCCTGAAATAAGCCCACTCCCATGATGTTGTGACAGACTAAATACAATCAAAGGGCCTTTAACAAGAAGCTACACTATTATGGGTGGCCTTTGGTCAAGGATACAAAGATTTGTGCACTTACAAGCATGAACCCCTTACAAAAATACTTTGCCGAATTAATGCCTCATCGGGCTGCAACAGGCTTTGCACTATGTCGTCTCAGGACTTGTCCCCCACCCACACCCCTATCTGAAAATCCTTGTTTGGTCTATGCATGGAGGTAGAAATAGACCTCCAACATGGTCTATGGGAGTGTTTAAACTTTTCGTGTGTTTTTGTAAATGTTTGAACTAAATAGACTAGGGCTACTCAATACTACATATTTGCATGTGAGTGATTACCTTATTAACCCTCCTACTGTTCGCAACATTTTCAAGTGAGTTGACCAACCATTTGAAACCATTCAACTGCCAAAGTTGTGTATGGTGGCACAACTGTGCACAGAACTAACTGTGTTACTGTGTACATGCATTCCCTCATGGTATCATATTGCAAGGCTGGCATAGCTTATCTATCATTCAAAACCACAGTGAATGGCATTGAATGGTCAGACAGCAAGAGGGTTAATGATACAAATAACAAGAAAAATATAATTTATAGCAATTATTGTTTCATCTATGTGTTAATGATAAGTCCAACTTACCTATGTGATGGTGTTCTTGGCAGAAAGCCACTCATAGACTTTTGAATGGTGCGTAACACCCAGTCCTCTTCTTTCAATGTCATTTGTATGCCCATTATGAAACCTGTAATGATTAATAATTTCTATATTCATAATTGTGGTTTTTATGTGTATTCACTTCACAGCATAAATTTTAAATAACAAAATAGTTCTTTTTCAAATTATATAATTTCTTCTTGCTGTACCAGGGCCCAATTTCATAGAGCTGCTTTTTTAAGACAGAAAATATTGCTTAAAGGCACTGGACACGTTTGGTAATTGTCAAAGACCAGTATTCTCACTTAGTGTATCCCAACATATGCATAAAATAACAAGCCTGTGAAAGTTTGGGCTCAATTGGTCATTGAAGTTGCAAGAAAATGATGAAAGAAAAAACACCCTTGTTGCACAAATTAGTGTGCTTTCAGATAGGAATAAAAGGCTTCTGGCCAGAAGTCTTTTATTATTTTAGTGAGAATTTACCTCTTACTCAAAAGCTACGTTACTTCAGAGGGAGTCGTTTCTCACAATGTTTTATACTATCAACAGCTCTCCGTTGCTCGTTACCAAGTAACTTTTTATGCTAATATATATTTTGAGTAATTACCAAACGTGTACAGTGCCTTTAACAGTTTCCTGCTTCGCAAAAATGAGCAGGATACCAGTTACAAATGGTACATGTAGCACGGTATTTTGGCTGGCAAACGTATTCCAGTAAGCATAAGTTTGTTGTGCTAAGCTAAGTTGTGTGTGCTGAAGCAGCTTTATGAAATTGGGCGCTGGGCTTAAACTCATTGATGAAATCATTTCATAATGTACGTGTCTACTCGAAAAATATAAATAAAATAAAAGGTTTCAGTTGTATATATATTAAAACTTTGGGTTAGAAGTTTGAAGCTTTGAATGGAGAGGGTAAAAGGACTGGAATCTCATCTTAGAGAGGGCAATGCCATTTTCATTTTGCAAAGGGGCACTTCCATCTTAAAGTCTATTAGTTCTTTCGTATGTGCTTTATGTGTGCTACCTGGGAAAAAAAAATTTGATTGAAGTAAATCTTCCTGGAGAATTACCATCATCACGTATCCCAAGGTATAATGTTCCTCCTTCTCCATTGGCAAATGCACAGCAATATTTATCAACTGCAGTTGGCAAGATGTCGAAAATATATCTCCCTTGACCCGCCTTAAACTCTGTGTTCCTGTTTTCTCTGGTATCAAGGATGCCACCGAAATTGAAACATATGGATCTGTAAATGAAACAATTAGTTGGATAAGTGAAGTTACACAATCAAAGTACACACATTCAATATTGCCAAACAATTCGTCACATTTTTCTCATAGTGACGAATCAGAAAAAAGTGTATTTTGAGTAAATTCACTTTGAAGTTGGACATGTATTCATTCGTTGCTTTCATACCTTATTATCCTACGTTATCACTTGCCAATTAGAAGGTATGTTTTTAAGTAGTTCTTCTTCACATTTGTTTATGTTATTCAAAATGAAACGATCTGAATAAACAATTATAACCTCATAAACCTATTCGTCAGTATGTAAAAAATATTGTTGTCTTTTACACGCTTGTTCGTCACTTTTTGTGCCCAATTCGTCAGTCTGTAAAAAAACAAATCTACGCTCTGGGGCTTATTCGTCAGTAATATCACCATTAATGCAGGTTTTTTTAACACACCTTAATTTTTCATTTAGTGTTAAACATGATATTTCACGGTTAAAACCTGAGTGAAGCACTGATCTAGAATTCCTTCTTTTTTGGGTGGGGAGGAGAGAGTGGGTTTTGTGGGGTGGATGGGGTCGGATGGGATGGGTGTTGTTGGCATGTGGATTGGAGGGGAGGGGAGCTTTAAAGTAAACTTAGACCAGGTTTAAAAAAAACACAAACGAACAAAAACTTTCAACTATTTAAAGAGGGAGGAGTACACATGACATTTTCCCATTTCCTTTCGGACTGGTTAACCTCATTGCTCAAATGGGGAGGGACGAAATAGGTAATTTTTCCAAGTTAAAGTTGTACCCCTCAAGACACCAATTGAAATAACAAGTATGTTTATTTTGTAATTGAACTGATTTGTTGTATAAGCATACACAAACTTTAAAATGTTTTGTAAATCAACTATGTTTGCACTTTTGGAATAATTATTTGATTTTGTTGGCACTAGTTTTAAAGGACTTCATTTAAAACATTGTTTACACCAATAATTTTGTAAATTCTGATTTACAAAATAGGAATTTTATTATAAGCTCCAAAACATTTATTGGTAAAGCCACTGATTTATAAGATCATATTACTGTAGAATTTCTTCCACCCAGACCAGAGGTTTTACTCAAAGTTGCCACTAATTGTATCATAAAACAGTAAAAACATTATTCATTCTTAAGTAAAAACAAATCCTGGCAAAAAGTACCGGTACACATCATGAGCATCATCATTTAGACTTAACCATGTAAATGATTGTGGTACAATATTCAAAATTAATTTTTTCGTACTCAAAATGTGTGTAGTTCATGTGAATACTAATTAATACAAATTTGCATTTTATCTACATAAGTACTGATGTCAAAAAAAAATGCACTTGAATCTGATCAAATTGAATTGGATTTCACAAATTTCTTTATGAAAAGATTTCAGGGGCACAAAGTTTTTCTCGGCGCGATTGGTACCTGAATTACCTCTAATAAGATTAGCTTGAGACAAAAACTTGAAGATTGAACGAACTGAATAATACAAACTATTACGTCAGTTTGAAATAATCAGCTTATCAGAACTATGCTTACTTCAAGATTTGTTCCTTTTATCTAAAATTATGTTTTAGTTTCGTTGACCGGCATTATGAAACCGAACAACTGAACTGACTTCATGAAAACCTACGGTACGACCAAGTATATTTACAAATCAGATTTTGGTTGTCATTTTAATCATAACTGTAAACCAAATAAAAATGTGCTTGGAAAGTAACCTGTACTATGTTAAGTTTAATTTATGACAGAAAAAATTGTGAGATTTCGGGTTAGTGGAGTCGGCAAATCTTACTGTTGATACCTGGCATTTCAGTGATAAGTCACTCATGATTGGAGTGGTTACCAGCGCAATTGCTTATTCGTCACTTTGTAAAAAACAAAAGGGTCTATTTATGTGTGTTTACGGAGTGGCGAATCACTTATACGTCAGTATGTAAAGAAACATTTATTACTAATATTAGTATATTTAGTATTTATATTAGCCTTCAAACATATTCGCCAACATTGTGTCTTTATATCTTTAAAATGAGACATTATTTTGGTTCCAAACCTTCAGAAATGAATTCAGAAGACAAACTAACCCTAAAACTGCAAAAACCTCAATTTGCTAAAAATTGCTGATTCGTCACTTTAGTTAAATATGAATATGAGAAAAATGCGACGAATTCTTGTCACAACTCACAGTCACAGTCACAACTAGCCCACCTTGTTGGGCTGTTTATGGCTCTCTATTAACATCGGTCTTCGTAGTCGTCATTACAATGCGACTATTGGCGACTAGGACCGATGTTATTAGAAATAAGAGAGAGCCATAACACCTATACTACACTACAGCCCAACCAACAACACGAACAAGGTGGGCTAATTTTATAAACTGTCACAACAACACTACACTCACACAGTACAGGAGGGAATCTAGACGTCAGACAGCTCCGTCCATGAACTAAATTATATCAAACTGACATTACAATTGTTAGTATCGACATGGAGGTAGAATTAGAAGAAAGCATGATATCCTGACAAAGGAATTTTCCCGAGTATTGATGTAAAAAAAAATTACCTGTTTGAACAAACCGCCATCATTCATTCTCGACGGACGGACGGACGACGACAGACGACGCATGCCACACACGACGTCGTACCATTCTCTTAAGCAGTCAGACAGTACAGTCTAGTCCAGATCCACCACATCCAACCGGCCGTGGCTTAGACTTGATTTCAAGTCTGAGATTGCGGTTATTTCTCTGTATCAGCCACGCAAATTTCCCCCGCAGATTGGCTATCACACGCTCTATGTGATCGTATGTTAAAGACGGAGGTTTATCCACAAGAGGGCGCTATTTCAGGCAATAATGTATCGGCTATCAGCACAGACATATTTCACGAAACGCTAGGATTAATCCTATCTCGAGTTAGGACGAGTAACTCGTCCTAACTTAAGACTAGTCCTATCTCTTAGCATTGCCTAGGACTAGTCCTAAGTTAGAAAGAGTTTGGTGAAATCGATCACAGACGTGGAACCAAGTCTAGCCGTGGCGGAGCGCCCCGGCCCTACCTCGCCCCGGCCGGCGGCGGGTAGTCTTGATTGGCGACGTTCATTTTGTTTAACGTGGTGCGATATCGCAACACGAATACTATACTGTCCGCAACACGAATTACTGGAGAAGAGATATCTGTATCACACGAACATCTGGATCAAAACGATCCAGATTTATAGACTTGCCCAGTCCTTCTGAGTCAGGGGCGCACCCCTCTAAATGATCTCCCATAGGAACCAATGCTAAATGATAATTATTCAAAAATACTCAAAAAATCGTGTAAGTCTCTCAGCCTCTTGAAAACCAATCAGACATATTTCCGGACAACTAAACTTCAGAATTCTTTTCAATTTTTGGCAGGTCAGCCGTTTGGAATTTTTGCTAACTACCCCAGAAGAAAAAAACACGATTTTTTTTTTTTTTCCAAAACCGACTTGCTGCCAGTTTTCGTGAAGCACTTCTCCACTTCCCCGGTCAAATAGGGCCAACTTTAACGCCTAAATTTATCAAGTCTCCTCAAAAGTTGAAGCACAGAACCCCCAGGTTGTGATAGATTTTTATATTTACACAATCTATTAATTGCATGACCCCCAAAACGTTATAATTAAAAATAAGTTGTGGGTTTACAAATTATGATAAGTAGCTTGGCGCATTAATTCTGGCTTATTTAGTGTGGTGCACCCTATAAGGGCACTTAATTATTCTTTATGGTTAAAAAATTATGCTTAAATTGTTGAGAATAAGTCACTGACTTGATATCTGGAAAAAAAAAAGTGAAATGTTATTGCGTTCGTCTACAACAAGGTCAAACATGTTGGAGCATTTACATGTACTCTAAGCACTATGCGAGAAGAAAAACCTGCACGACACACTGTGTACATTCTAAGGACAAGTCAGAAGTTATATCCAAGTCCTCACTCAAAAAGTTATTAACATGTCTCTTTTTTATCACAGGATCATAAAAACCTTACAAGTTATTTAATTAATCATTAAGAAGGGGTTAATTGGCATGAACAAGCTGTAAACATGGAAGGGGGCTGGCCGGGGGGGGGGGGGGGGGGTCACATTTTGCTTTCCCTTAAATTATTCTAACCATGCATTCATATTAGTCTAAAATGGGGAGCTTTATAAAATCTAGAAAACACATAGGTCACTTTTTGTACATTTAACTGCCCTTTCAAATTGTATTCTACCTCTGGAACGGGGTAAAAGGGGGAAAGGGTGGGCGGGGCGTGGGCGGGGCATGTTGAAAAAGGCCAAACCATTATGATTGTTTCTGGTTGATGGGGACAAGTTATAACTCTATCCAGAAACAGATGGCTATTATCTTAGACAATTCCCCTGGGATGGGGGCCTTTTCACAGGTCCTACTGTCCAATATGGAGCATTGGCAATGGTTTTATCTTGATGAATTTTTGTGAAATTTATCTGAAATTGAAAAAAAAATAAAAAAAATAAAAAAAAAATATTTTGGCATATCGGCCGAAATTTGTGCGTTCAGCGTAGTGTCGGCCCTGATACGCTAGCTTGTGCATCGGGAGAACTCTAAAAGTATTTTTGCTTTAGACCACAATTAATGTGAGATCACTTATGATGGATGCCATTCAATGTTTGTAACAAATCCATTGCCATAAAAATGGGTAGAGCTAGACGCGGCATTTTCAAGATGCAAAAAACTTGGTTCAAGCCGAAAAATAAATTTAATTCACTACAAGACAAAGGCAGTGAAACTCAAAGTATACCTACACCACGGTATGTCAGGCCAACCCATCAGCAGTTGAGTTTAGCCGCCCCAAATACGGAGCGAGGAGATTTCTGCCACATTGCAGCACAGATGGAACAAGACAACCGCAGAAATGTGATGCTCCTTCGCCCAAAAGTTGTAGAACTGGCTCCAGTTGACAAGATCCAGCTCAAGGGAGTGATCCCAATAGCCAACAAATGTGGCCAGCCACTGCCCAAGAGAGGAACTGATCACCAAGGAGGAGGTTATCGTTTTGTAGACATCAACTCAGCTCTAGAGCTGGGTGCACAAGCTGTACTTGATCATCAACAAACACATCCTAAGTGTGATGGTCAACCTAAACTATTGGCTGAGGCAGAAGAGCGTAGAGGTTTAGCCGTCTCAGAGGTAATGTCCTGCAAAAAGTGTGGTTTTAAAACACAAAAGACAAAACTTTACAGTGAGATAGCTAACGAGGGTAGGAAGCGGGGACGACGCACTGCAACCCCAAACATGTCTTTCCAAGTTGGCCTGCAGAACACTGGCATTGCAACCGCAGGTGCGAGGAGGCTCTTGACATCAATGGACACAGCTGTACCATGCACTAGTGGGCTGCAAAAAATTTCGAACAAATGTGGTGAAATTATCAAAAATGAAAATATCAGAGACATGGCAGACAAGAGGAAACTAGTGAAAGACATCCGTGAGCTCCAAGGCTTTGAACGAGAAAGTCCAATTGCAGTTGAAATGGACAGGCAGTATAATAATCCCCTGCGCAACTGTAGGAAAAAAAACCCATTTGTTCCTGCAACACAGACAAGAGACACCGTGTGCGAGAACGCAACTACTTCAAAGTTTGTTATAATGTACCATCAAGAAAACAAGCTTTGTAAAAGTGGTGAAATGTCACCATCATCATTCGGTCAACAATGCACATCCGCTAAGCACGGCGACAAGTGCACAGCTACTCGTCCAGCGCATTTCAATATGGGAGATGAGAGAGAAGGGGGTGTTCGATGTGCGACTAAACTTTTGGAGTGCACGGAACCAGTTCTTGTGGATAGAATAACAACAGACGCTGACGGCTGTCTAGCAAAAGGAATGAATTCTGTCATGAGAAGAAGAACGGGAAAGGAAATGGAAAGTCTGCTGGACCCATCCCACTTGAACCGCTCGCTTTGTGCGGCAGTCAGCCGAGCAAACTTTAGCAGTGACATGTTCCCTGGGAACAGTGCAAGAGACCGAAACAGAGTACAGGACCGATTTGCTGATGACGTGAGTCACAGAGCACAGGCTGAGGCACACCATATTTCCATTAAATGCGGAAATGACACAGCAAGCATGAAAAGACTGGCTGCAAAGGCGATTGATGCAATTCCGAACTGCTACATGGGAGACCATGAGAAATGCAAACAAAATTCTCATGTTTGCAACGGTAAATACAAGTACCCATACCTCTCTCGCTATGTCCGCGGCAGATTTATTTTAACATCTAAAGATGAGGAAATCTTAAAAACAATTTTGGAAAAACGCATAGGAGACGAAGCGATAGAGAGAACCAAGTACAGAACAAGTTCCCAGAAGTCTGAATCCATGAATCATGCCTACGCCATGACAAATCCAAAAGGAACACTAACCTTTTCAAGGAACGGAGCTTCAAGAGATCACAGCGCCATCCATCTGGTGAACAACCAACATGCAAACTCTATTATCAAAAAGTGTGAGGCAACTCATTGCCCCATTACTGCTGGATCACCCGCTGCAAAAGCCCTCGATGCAATGGACAAAAAACAACAATATCACAAAAAACGTGTTATGGGAAAGATCTACAAAAAGCGACGAGCACAGTGTCGAGCTGAACGATATCACACTTACTATGCTAAAAAAAATTTGTATCAACCTGGCCAACTAAATCCAAAGTCACAGGACACTAACTCATCGTATAACTATGATGGGCCAAAGATTCACAAGGAGCACAATTACAGCAGAATGTTCTCAAAATGGAAAAACCGATAGAGTGTAACTCTAATTGAATCACTTGACTTTTCCGGAAACTTGACATTCATAATAATGCAATGTTTACACCTCCCCCACTCTTCTTGTTCAGTTATTAGTTAATACCAACCATGCCATGTAATGTATGATGATGATGTTTACAACATGTTTATTTCTTCCTAATTGAGGAAGCAACCAGCCGCTGTTGACCCATGATTTTCTTGAAAGTGACTTACCATCACAGTCTCATCAAATAGTCATACACGATAGTCGTACCGTCGATCGTAGTTTGTCCCGTCTTACACACTGTATACTGACTGTTAAGTGTGTAGGAATAGGATGCCTAAAAAAAAAGCAAGCCACTCTTTGAAAACGTTGAATTATTCTGTTAACAAGTGACAATGTTATTGCTATCTATATTTTATTATAATTACTGTTTGCAGCCAGAGGAGTGATGTTTTCACGAACAATAAAAAAAAACGGCGATAACTGACGAAAGAAGTCTCAAACAACTCATTTCTGTCACGCCTGCAATTGTAAACAAACGGCAGACATGTTTAAATCCCAACAAAAATGGCTGCAAGGGCGCCACCATGTTGTATATATAGGGCGCACCCCTCTAAATGATCTCCCATAGGAACCAATGCTAAATGATAATTATTCAAAAATACTCAAAAAATCGTGTAAGTCTCTCAGCCTCTTGAAAACCAATCAGACATATTTCCGGACAACTAAACTTCAGAATTCTTTTCAATTTTTGGCAGGTCAGCCGTTTGGAATTTTTGCTAACTACCCCAGAAGAAAAAAACACGATTTTTTTTTTTTTTCCAAAACCGACTTGCTGCCAGTTTTCGTGAAGCACTTCTCCACTTCCCCGGTCAAATAGGGCCAACTTTAACGCCTAAATTTATCAAGTCTCCTCAAAAGTTGAAGCACAGAACCCCCAGGTTGTGATAGATTTTTATATTTACACAATCTATTAATTGCATGACCCCCAAAACGTTATAATTAAAAATAAGTTGTGGGTTTACAAATTATGATAAGTAGCTTGGCGCATTAATTCTGGCTTATTTAGTGTGGTGCACCCTATAAGGGCACTTAATTATTCTTTATGGTTAAAAAATTATGCTTAAATTGTTGAGAATAAGTCACTGACTTGATATCTGGAAAAAAAAAAGTGAAATGTTATTGCGTTCGTCTACAACAAGGTCAAACATGTTGGAGCATTTACATGTACTCTAAGCACTATGCGAGAAGAAAAACCTGCACGACACACTGTGTACATTCTAAGGACAAGTCAGAAGTTATATCCAAGTCCTCACTCAAAAAGTTATTAACATGTCTCTTTTTTATCACAGGATCATAAAAACCTTACAAGTTATTTAATTAATCATTAAGAAGGGGTTAATTGGCATGAACAAGCTGTAAACATGGAAGGGGGCTGGCCGGGGGGGGGGGGGGGGGGTCACATTTTGCTTTCCCTTAAATTATTCTAACCATGCATTCATATTAGTCTAAAATGGGGAGCTTTATAAAATCTAGAAAACACATAGGTCACTTTTTGTACATTTAACTGCCCTTTCAAATTGTATTCTACCTCTGGAACGGGGTAAAAGGGGGAAAGGGTGGGCGGGGCGTGGGCGGGGCATGTTGAAAAAGGCCAAACCATTATGATTGTTTCTGGTTGATGGGGACAAGTTATAACTCTATCCAGAAACAGATGGCTATTATCTTAGACAATTCCCCTGGGATGGGGGCCTTTTCACAGGTCCTACTGTCCAATATGGAGCATTGGCAATGGTTTTATCTTGATGAATTTTTGTGAAATTTATCTGAAATTGAAAAAAAAATAAAAAAAATAAAAAAAAAATATTTTGGCATATCGGCCGAAATTTGTGCGTTCAGCGTAGTGTCGGCCCTGATACGCTAGCTTGTGCATCGGGAGAACTCTAAAAGTATTTTTGCTTTAGACCACAATTAATGTGAGATCACTTATGATGGATGCCATTCAATGTTTGTAACAAATCCATTGCCATAAAAATGGGTAGAGCTAGACGCGGCATTTTCAAGATGCAAAAAACTTGGTTCAAGCCGAAAAATAAATTTAATTCACTACAAGACAAAGGCAGTGAAACTCAAAGTATACCTACACCACGGTATGTCAGGCCAACCCATCAGCAGTTGAGTTTAGCCGCCCCAAATACGGAGCGAGGAGATTTCTGCCACATTGCAGCACAGATGGAACAAGACAACCGCAGAAATGTGATGCTCCTTCGCCCAAAAGTTGTAGAACTGGCTCCAGTTGACAAGATCCAGCTCAAGGGAGTGATCCCAATAGCCAACAAATGTGGCCAGCCACTGCCCAAGAGAGGAACTGATCACCAAGGAGGAGGTTATCGTTTTGTAGACATCAACTCAGCTCTAGAGCTGGGTGCACAAGCTGTACTTGATCATCAACAAACACATCCTAAGTGTGATGGTCAACCTAAACTATTGGCTGAGGCAGAAGAGCGTAGAGGTTTAGCCGTCTCAGAGGTAATGTCCTGCAAAAAGTGTGGTTTTAAAACACAAAAGACAAAACTTTACAGTGAGATAGCTAACGAGGGTAGGAAGCGGGGACGACGCACTGCAACCCCAAACATGTCTTTCCAAGTTGGCCTGCAGAACACTGGCATTGCAACCGCAGGTGCGAGGAGGCTCTTGACATCAATGGACACAGCTGTACCATGCACTAGTGGGCTGCAAAAAATTTCGAACAAATGTGGTGAAATTATCAAAAATGAAAATATCAGAGACATGGCAGACAAGAGGAAACTAGTGAAAGACATCCGTGAGCTCCAAGGCTTTGAACGAGAAAGTCCAATTGCAGTTGAAATGGACAGGCAGTATAATAATCCCCTGCGCAACTGTAGGAAAAAAAACCCATTTGTTCCTGCAACACAGACAAGAGACACCGTGTGCGAGAACGCAACTACTTCAAAGTTTGTTATAATGTACCATCAAGAAAACAAGCTTTGTAAAAGTGGTGAAATGTCACCATCATCATTCGGTCAACAATGCACATCCGCTAAGCACGGCGACAAGTGCACAGCTACTCGTCCAGCGCATTTCAATATGGGAGATGAGAGAGAAGGGGGTGTTCGATGTGCGACTAAACTTTTGGAGTGCACGGAACCAGTTCTTGTGGATAGAATAACAACAGACGCTGACGGCTGTCTAGCAAAAGGAATGAATTCTGTCATGAGAAGAAGAACGGGAAAGGAAATGGAAAGTCTGCTGGACCCATCCCACTTGAACCGCTCGCTTTGTGCGGCAGTCAGCCGAGCAAACTTTAGCAGTGACATGTTCCCTGGGAACAGTGCAAGAGACCGAAACAGAGTACAGGACCGATTTGCTGATGACGTGAGTCACAGAGCACAGGCTGAGGCACACCATATTTCCATTAAATGCGGAAATGACACAGCAAGCATGAAAAGACTGGCTGCAAAGGCGATTGATGCAATTCCGAACTGCTACATGGGAGACCATGAGAAATGCAAACAAAATTCTCATGTTTGCAACGGTAAATACAAGTACCCATACCTCTCTCGCTATGTCCGCGGCAGATTTATTTTAACATCTAAAGATGAGGAAATCTTAAAAACAATTTTGGAAAAACGCATAGGAGACGAAGCGATAGAGAGAACCAAGTACAGAACAAGTTCCCAGAAGTCTGAATCCATGAATCATGCCTACGCCATGACAAATCCAAAAGGAACACTAACCTTTTCAAGGAACGGAGCTTCAAGAGATCACAGCGCCATCCATCTGGTGAACAACCAACATGCAAACTCTATTATCAAAAAGTGTGAGGCAACTCATTGCCCCATTACTGCTGGATCACCCGCTGCAAAAGCCCTCGATGCAATGGACAAAAAACAACAATATCACAAAAAACGTGTTATGGGAAAGATCTACAAAAAGCGACGAGCACAGTGTCGAGCTGAACGATATCACACTTACTATGCTAAAAAAAATTTGTATCAACCTGGCCAACTAAATCCAAAGTCACAGGACACTAACTCATCGTATAACTATGATGGGCCAAAGATTCACAAGGAGCACAATTACAGCAGAATGTTCTCAAAATGGAAAAACCGATAGAGTGTAACTCTAATTGAATCACTTGACTTTTCCGGAAACTTGACATTCATAATAATGCAATGTTTACACCTCCCCCACTCTTCTTGTTCAGTTATTAGTTAATACCAACCATGCCATGTAATGTATGATGATGATGTTTACAACATGTTTATTTCTTCCTAATTGAGGAAGCAACCAGCCGCTGTTGACCCATGATTTTCTTGAAAGTGACTTACCATCACAGTCTCATCAAATAGTCATACACGATAGTCGTACCGTCGATCGTAGTTTGTCCCGTCTTACACACTGTATACTGACTGTTAAGTGTGTAGGAATAGGATGCCTAAAAAAAAAGCAAGCCACTCTTTGAAAACGTTGAATTATTCTGTTAACAAGTGACAATGTTATTGCTATCTATATTTTATTATAATTACTGTTTGCAGCCAGAGGAGTGATGTTTTCACGAACAATAAAAAAAAACGGCGATAACTGACGAAAGAAGTCTCAAACAACTCATTTCTGTCACGCCTGCAATTGTAAACAAACGGCAGACATGTTTAAATCCCAACAAAAATGGCTGCAAGGGCGCCACCATGTTGTATATATAGGGCGCACCCCTCTAAATGATCTCCCATAGGAACCAATGCTAAATGATAATTATTCAAAAATACTCAAAAAATCGTGTAAGTCTCTCAGCCTCTTGAAAACCAATCAGACATATTTCCGGACAACTAAACTTCAGAATTCTTTTCAATTTTTGGCAGGTCAGCCGTTTGGAATTTTTGCTAACTACCCCAGAAGAAAAAAACACGATTTTTTTTTTTTTTCCAAAACCGACTTGCTGCCAGTTTTCGTGAAGCACTTCTCCACTTCCCCGGTCAAATAGGGCCAACTTTAACGCCTAAATTTATCAAGTCTCCTCAAAAGTTGAAGCACAGAACCCCCAGGTTGTGATAGATTTTTATATTTACACAATCTATTAATTGCATGACCCCCAAAACGTTATAATTAAAAATAAGTTGTGGGTTTACAAATTATGATAAGTAGCTTGGCGCATTAATTCTGGCTTATTTAGTGTGGTGCACCCTATAAGGGCACTTAATTATTCTTTATGGTTAAAAAATTATGCTTAAATTGTTGAGAATAAGTCACTGACTTGATATCTGGAAAAAAAAAAGTGAAATGTTATTGCGTTCGTCTACAACAAGGTCAAACATGTTGGAGCATTTACATGTACTCTAAGCACTATGCGAGAAGAAAAACCTGCACGACACACTGTGTACATTCTAAGGACAAGTCAGAAGTTATATCCAAGTCCTCACTCAAAAAGTTATTAACATGTCTCTTTTTTATCACAGGATCATAAAAACCTTACAAGTTATTTAATTAATCATTAAGAAGGGGTTAATTGGCATGAACAAGCTGTAAACATGGAAGGGGGCTGGCCGGGGGGGGGGGGGGGGGGGGGTCACATTTTGCTTTCCCTTAAATTATTCTAACCATGCATTCATATTAGTCTAAAATGGGGAGCTTTATAAAATCTAGAAAACACATAGGTCACTTTTTGTACATTTAACTGCCCTTTCAAATTGTATTCTACCTCTGGAACGGGGTAAAAGGGGGAAAGGGTGGGCGGGGCGTGGGCGGGGCATGTTGAAAAAGGCCAAACCATTATGATTGTTTCTGGTTGATGGGGACAAGTTATAACTCTATCCAGAAACAGATGGCTATTATCTTAGACAATTCCCCTGGGATGGGGGCCTTTTCACAGGTCCTACTGTCCAATATGGAGCATTGGCAATGGTTTTATCTTGATGAATTTTTGTGAAATTTATCTGAAATTGAAAAAAAAATAAAAAAAATAAAAAAAAAATATTTTGGCATATCGGCCGAAATTTGTGCGTTCAGCGTAGTGTCGGCCCTGATACGCTAGCTTGTGCATCGGGAGAACTCTAAAAGTATTTTTGCTTTAGACCACAATTAATGTGAGATCACTTATGATGGATGCCATTCAATGTTTGTAACAAATCCATTGCCATAAAAATGGGTAGAGCTAGACGCGGCATTTTCAAGATGCAAAAAACTTGGTTCAAGCCGAAAAATAAATTTAATTCACTACAAGACAAAGGCAGTGAAACTCAAAGTATACCTACACCACGGTATGTCAGGCCAACCCATCAGCAGTTGAGTTTAGCCGCCCCAAATACGGAGCGAGGAGATTTCTGCCACATTGCAGCACAGATGGAACAAGACAACCGCAGAAATGTGATGCTCCTTCGCCCAAAAGTTGTAGAACTGGCTCCAGTTGACAAGATCCAGCTCAAGGGAGTGATCCCAATAGCCAACAAATGTGGCCAGCCACTGCCCAAGAGAGGAACTGATCACCAAGGAGGAGGTTATCGTTTTGTAGACATCAACTCAGCTCTAGAGCTGGGTGCACAAGCTGTACTTGATCATCAACAAACACATCCTAAGTGTGATGGTCAACCTAAACTATTGGCTGAGGCAGAAGAGCGTAGAGGTTTAGCCGTCTCAGAGGTAATGTCCTGCAAAAAGTGTGGTTTTAAAACACAAAAGACAAAACTTTACAGTGAGATAGCTAACGAGGGTAGGAAGCGGGGACGACGCACTGCAACCCCAAACATGTCTTTCCAAGTTGGCCTGCAGAACACTGGCATTGCAACCGCAGGTGCGAGGAGGCTCTTGACATCAATGGACACAGCTGTACCATGCACTAGTGGGCTGCAAAAAATTTCGAACAAATGTGGTGAAATTATCAAAAATGAAAATATCAGAGACATGGCAGACAAGAGGAAACTAGTGAAAGACATCCGTGAGCTCCAAGGCTTTGAACGAGAAAGTCCAATTGCAGTTGAAATGGACAGGCAGTATAATAATCCCCTGCGCAACTGTAGGAAAAAAAACCCATTTGTTCCTGCAACACAGACAAGAGACACCGTGTGCGAGAACGCAACTACTTCAAAGTTTGTTATAATGTACCATCAAGAAAACAAGCTTTGTAAAAGTGGTGAAATGTCACCATCATCATTCGGTCAACAATGCACATCCGCTAAGCACGGCGACAAGTGCACAGCTACTCGTCCAGCGCATTTCAATATGGGAGATGAGAGAGAAGGGGGTGTTCGATGTGCGACTAAACTTTTGGAGTGCACGGAACCAGTTCTTGTGGATAGAATAACAACAGACGCTGACGGCTGTCTAGCAAAAGGAATGAATTCTGTCATGAGAAGAAGAACGGGAAAGGAAATGGAAAGTCTGCTGGACCCATCCCACTTGAACCGCTCGCTTTGTGCGGCAGTCAGCCGAGCAAACTTTAGCAGTGACATGTTCCCTGGGAACAGTGCAAGAGACCGAAACAGAGTACAGGACCGATTTGCTGATGACGTGAGTCACAGAGCACAGGCTGAGGCACACCATATTTCCATTAAATGCGGAAATGACACAGCAAGCATGAAAAGACTGGCTGCAAAGGCGATTGATGCAATTCCGAACTGCTACATGGGAGACCATGAGAAATGCAAACAAAATTCTCATGTTTGCAACGGTAAATACAAGTACCCATACCTCTCTCGCTATGTCCGCGGCAGATTTATTTTAACATCTAAAGATGAGGAAATCTTAAAAACAATTTTGGAAAAACGCATAGGAGACGAAGCGATAGAGAGAACCAAGTACAGAACAAGTTCCCAGAAGTCTGAATCCATGAATCATGCCTACGCCATGACAAATCCAAAAGGAACACTAACCTTTTCAAGGAACGGAGCTTCAAGAGATCACAGCGCCATCCATCTGGTGAACAACCAACATGCAAACTCTATTATCAAAAAGTGTGAGGCAACTCATTGCCCCATTACTGCTGGATCACCCGCTGCAAAAGCCCTCGATGCAATGGACAAAAAACAACAATATCACAAAAAACGTGTTATGGGAAAGATCTACAAAAAGCGACGAGCACAGTGTCGAGCTGAACGATATCACACTTACTATGCTAAAAAAAATTTGTATCAACCTGGCCAACTAAATCCAAAGTCACAGGACACTAACTCATCGTATAACTATGATGGGCCAAAGATTCACAAGGAGCACAATTACAGCAGAATGTTCTCAAAATGGAAAAACCGATAGAGTGTAACTCTAATTGAATCACTTGACTTTTCCGGAAACTTGACATTCATAATAATGCAATGTTTACACCTCCCCCACTCTTCTTGTTCAGTTATTAGTTAATACCAACCATGCCATGTAATGTATGATGATGATGTTTACAACATGTTTATTTCTTCCTAATTGAGGAAGCAACCAGCCGCTGTTGACCCATGATTTTCTTGAAAGTGACTTACCATCACAGTCTCATCAAATAGTCATACACGATAGTCGTACCGTCGATCGTAGTTTGTCCCGTCTTACACACTGTATACTGACTGTTAAGTGTGTAGGAATAGGATGCCTAAAAAAAAAGCAAGCCACTCTTTGAAAACGTTGAATTATTCTGTTAACAAGTGACAATGTTATTGCTATCTATATTTTATTATAATTACTGTTTGCAGCCAGAGGAGTGATGTTTTCACGAACAATAAAAAAAAACGGCGATAACTGACGAAAGAAGTCTCAAACAACTCATTTCTGTCACGCCTGCAATTGTAAACAAACGGCAGACATGTTTAAATCCCAACAAAAATGGCTGCAAGGGCGCCACCATGTTGTATATATAGGGCGCACCCCTCTAAATGATCTCCCATAGGAACCAATGCTAAATGATAATTATTCAAAAATACTCAAAAAATCGTGTAAGTCTCTCAGCCTCTTGAAAACCAATCAGACATATTTCCGGACAACTAAACTTCAGAATTCTTTTCAATTTTTGGCAGGTCAGCCGTTTGGAATTTTTGCTAACTACCCCAGAAGAAAAAAACACGATTTTTTTTTTTTTTCCAAAACCGACTTGCTGCCAGTTTTCGTGAAGCACTTCTCCACTTCCCGGTCAAATAGGGCCAACTTTAACGCCTAAATTTATCAAGTCTCCTCAAAAGTTGAAGCACAGAACCCCCAGGTTGTGATAGATTTTTATATTTACACAATCTATTAATTGCATGACCCCCAAAACGTTATAATTAAAAATAAGTTGTGGGTTTACAAATTATGATAAGTAGCTTGGCGCATTAATTCTGGCTTATTTAGTGTGGTGCACCCTATAAGGGCACTTAATTATTCTTTATGGTTAAAAAATTATGCTTAAATTGTTGAGAATAAGTCACTGACTTGATATCTGGAAAAAAAAAAGTGAAATGTTATTGCGTTCGTCTACAACAAGGTCAAACATGTTGGAGCATTTACATGTACTCTAAGCACTATGCGAGAAGAAAAACTGCACGACACACTGTGTACATTCTAAGGACAAGTCAGAAGTTATATCCAAGTCCTCACTCAAAAAGTTATTAACATGTCTCTTTTTTATCACAGGATCATAAAAACCTTACAAGTTATTTAATTAATCATTAAGAAGGGGTTAATTGGCATGAACAAGCTGTAAACATGGAAGGGGGCTGGCCGGGGGGGGGGGGGGGGTCACATTTTGCTTTCCCTTAAATTATTCTAACCATGCATTCATATTAGTCTAAAATGGGGAGCTTTATAAAATCTAGAAAACACATAGGTCACTTTTTGTACATTTAACTGCCCTTTCAAATTGTATTCTACCTCTGGAACGGGGTAAAAGGGGGAAAGGGTGGGCGGGGCGTGGGCGGGGCATGTTGAAAAAGGCCAAACCATTATGATTGTTTCTGGTTGATGGGGACAAGTTATAACTCTATCCAGAAACAGATGGCTATTATCTTAGACAATTCCCCTGGGATGGGGGCCTTTTCACAGGTCCTACTGTCCAATATGGAGCATTGGCAATGGTTTTATCTTGATGAATTTTTGTGAAATTTATCTGAAATTGAAAAAAAAATAAAAAAAATAAAAAAAAAATATTTTGGCATATCGGCCGAAATTTGTGCGTTCAGCGTAGTGTCGGCCCTGATACGCTAGCTTGTGCATCGGGAGAACTCTAAAAGTATTTTTGCTTTAGACCACAATTAATGTGAGATCACTTATGATGGATGCCATTCAATGTTTGTAACAAATCCATTGCCATAAAAATGGGTAGAGCTAGACGCGGCATTTTCAAGATGCAAAAAACTTGGTTCAAGCCGAAAAATAAATTTAATTCACTACAAGACAAAGGCAGTGAAACTCAAAGTATACCTACACCACGGTATGTCAGGCCAACCCATCAGCAGTTGAGTTTAGCCGCCCCAAATACGGAGCGAGGAGATTTCTGCCACATTGCAGCACAGATGGAACAAGACAACCGCAGAAATGTGATGCTCCTTCGCCCAAAAGTTGTAGAACTGGCTCCAGTTGACAAGATCCAGCTCAAGGGAGTGATCCCAATAGCCAACAAATGTGGCCAGCCACTGCCCAAGAGAGGAACTGATCACCAAGGAGGAGGTTATCGTTTTGTAGACATCAACTCAGCTCTAGAGCTGGGTGCACAAGCTGTACTTGATCATCAACAAACACATCCTAAGTGTGATGGTCAACCTAAACTATTGGCTGAGGCAGAAGAGCGTAGAGGTTTAGCCGTCTCAGAGGTAATGTCCTGCAAAAAGTGTGGTTTTAAAACACAAAAGACAAAACTTTACAGTGAGATAGCTAACGAGGGTAGGAAGCGGGGAC
>JAZGTN010000254.1:600000-859178 GCA_037783415.1 Leptasterias polaris
TCATGCCTAAAGCTTGTTGGATTCAATTGTTTTGGTGAAAAATTACCCCTCTCTCTAAAGAAACGTTACCTCAGAAAGGCCTTTCTAACAATGTTTTTATAATAGTTCTCCAGTGCTCTTTAACTATTAAGGTTTTATGGTCATTAAGTTGTGGAGTAATTACCAAAAGTACACACACTGCCTCTAAACTACACATATCAAATATTTAATTTGCGCCATCAAAACAGAAACAAAACCAATAATGAGGAAAGTAATAGTTTTATTAATACCGTACTTGTATGTAAGTCTGTTTTGATGGAGACTGTTGATTACGATGATAAGCCATAGACAGTGCAAGTCAGACGTATTCAATCAGTTTTGGGACCACTTTGATCCCATAGAGGGCGCCCTACTCAAATGACGTCATATGCATAAGTTTGCTTTAATGCATTAAAGTAAACAAACTCACACGTTTTAAAAGGTCCCAATGTTAGAGTACGCGCAAGATTTGCACAGTCTATACCTGTGTGCCTATAGACTCCTTGCGTATGACGTCACACTCTAAACGCCCTCACTGAGACCAAAGGAGGCAGATCATTGGACGATAGGTGTTCTTTGTGCGTAAAAATGTGCGTGTGACCTCAGCGTCCCTGTAGCTTTTCACGTTATGCAAGGGGTCTATTGGGTTGCTGTACTGCACTAGAAAAAACGCATTGTCTTCACGAGAATCAATCATCAGGCTTGTATTGCCTTTGCAGTCATTTGTTACTTTATTTACTTCCTAGACTTTGTACCAGTCCCCCAAGAACACCAATCGATTTGGATTTATCAACCCTCATACCCACCAAGGGCCTATTACAACAGTGAAGTTGGATGACTGGCACATTGTATCTGGGAGCAGAGACGGCTATGCCTTGGTGTGGAGTGCAATAGGAGATCATAAGAGATGTGTTACTGCATTGAGACATCCAAAGTAAGAACTTTATCTGACACAGTCAATTCTTTGCGTAGTTCTGCAAAAGACATGAATGAATGTGTATGACACAAAATGGGTACCAAGCTTTGCCCATCTGGGAGGTTGCACATCAGAGCTGCCAACTCTCCCTGATTCTGCAGAAAGTTCCCTGAAAATAAACCAATCTTTCTATGTTCTGAGGAACAAATTCAAAAATCTCCCTGATTATGGAAAATTTTCTCTGTTGATGTTGAATGTAGTTCTAAATATCTCCCAGATTATTGTACAAAATCTCCCTGATTGCAAGATGCAAATGTTTTCAGCTCTACCACATACGCTCACACATTCTATACTTCTGGTCATTACAACAGGGAGGTCCTGTGTTTAGAGATGTCCTATCTACGAGTCATCACTGGATGTGAAGATGGTAAACTACGCATCTGGAATATGTTGAGCAGTGACTGCCTTAGGGTCATGAGAGGCAATAGCAGATCTGATCCTATAGAAGATATCTACCCATGTGGAGAGAGGTAAGTTATTCCTAGAGGACATAGGTCATAATAATAATAATAATAATAATTTACATTTATATAGCGCATTATATGAATGAACATCTCTATGCGCTTTACATTACAACAAATTACAATTACAGTATTATAAACATATATATCAGATTTCAGAATCATTATCCCTATGTAAGGTGAAAATCATGACAAATTTAATTTTTAAATAGTTGGGTTTTTAATAGTTTCTTGAAAGTGTCCAGGGTTGGTGCGGCACGGATGTTGGATGGGAGTTGATTCCACAGGGTTGGTGCTGAGATACTGAAAGCGCGTTGGCCATAGTGTTGTGTGTGTGCTCTTGGGACTTGAAGAAGTTTCTGGGACTGGGATCGTAGGGAGCGGGATGGGGCGTATGGTTGGAGGAGTGCAGAGATATACTGTGGTGCCATGCCGTGGAGTGCTTTGAAGGTTAGGAGTAGTACTTTGAATTGTGTCCGCTTGTTTATGGGAAGCCAGTGTAGATTGGATAGTATGGATGTTGTGGAGGTCCGGGAAGTAGCTTGTTCAGTTATTCTTGCTGCGATGTTCTGGATGCGTTGTAACTTGTTGATGTCGTTTGCTGGGAGGTTCGCAAGAAGGGCGTTGCAGGTGTCTAATCTAGAAGTGACGAAAGCATGTATGAGAGTGAGTGTGGATTTTCGGTCAAGGCAGTTGCGGATGTGACCGATTTTCCGTATTGATGACATGGCAGAGCGACATACATTTGCTACGTGGGATTTCATGCTAGCGTGTTCATCGAAGATTACCCCAAGGTTTCTGGCTTCAGTCTTTGCTTCGATGACAGACTCACCAACAGTAATGGAGGCACGTGTTGACGGCATGGCAAGGAATTTGGAAGACAGGTGCAAGACTTCAGTTTTGTCATCATTTATTTTTAGTTTATTCTGAGCAGACCAGGATCGGATGTCTCTGATGCACGCATTTACGCTGGTAACTGACGTGGCACGTTCGGATGGTTTGAAAGTGACGTAGACTTGTGTATCGTCAGCGTAGATCATGGATTTCAATTTATGAGCCGCAATGATGTCATGAATAGGTGAGGTATATAGTGTAAACAGCAATGGGCCAATCACGGACCCCTGTGGTACACCGCATGTATCGCTTTGAAGTTGACTGGAAGTGAACTCTTTGACTTTCAAAGCATGGCTTCTTCCAGACAAGTATGACCTTATCCATTGAAGAACAGTTCCCGATACTCCAAATCGATCCTGGAGACGTTGGAGCAGTATGCCATGGTCCACGGTGTCAAACGCCGCTGTAAAATCCAGGAGGACGAGGATCATCTCTTCATGTGCATCCAACGCACGAAGACATTCGTTGTGGACATGGAGAAGGGCTGCCTCGACGCTGTGGTTTCTCCGATATGCCGATTGCGTTGGCGACTGTAGATTATTGTCCTCTAGATATGATTGAAGTTGCGATACTACCGACTTCTCAATTACCTTTGAGAGAAAGGGGATGTTTGAGATAGGCCGAAAGTTCTGAAGATCTGCCCCAGACAAACCGGGTTTTTTCAGCTTGGGTACTATTAGAGCTTCCTTGAGGGATGAGGGAACTTCACCTGTTTGTAGGCTTAAATTAACGAGCTTTGTGATGGCAGGAGCTAGTATTTCTATGCACTGCTTCAGTAGTCTAGTGGGGAGCGGATCAAGATCACAAGATGACGATGACGCTGCTTTCACAATGGACAGGACTTGATCCTCAGCAACCGTGTCAAAGTTTTGGAAGCGGGATAGGCATGCTTCGGAGACATCAACCGAGAGATCGTCATAAATCTGTAGCTCAAGGTGATCACGTATCCGCCGAATCTTTGTAACGAAGAAATCAGCGAATTGATGAGCTAGTTCAGAAGCGCTCCTCTTTTCTGGCAGGCTAGAGTTGACATCTGGTGACGTCAGATCACCCATTATGCGGAAGAGCTGTCTCTGATCTGCATCCTGGATCTTGTTTTGAAAGTAGAGTTTCTTAGCTGATATCAGCAAGTCGTTGTACATCTTGCACTTGCTGATGTAGAGTTCTCTGTCAATCTGTAGAGCTGTTGGTTTCATTGCTCGCCTTTCGTAGTGTCTACGTTCCTGCTTCGCCTTGCGTAGATGGTCGGTATACCAAGGTGCGTGCGGGCGGAGAATGATGTTTCTCTCCACTTCCGGAGCATGATAGTCAAGAAGGGAACGTAGTTCGTCATTGAACATTGAATTCAAATCGCGAAGTTCACCAGGAGGGTTGGAAACTACGTTGGATGCTTCTAAGTCGTTCTGAAATGAACAGATGTCCATGGCTTTCAAAGATCGGGACTTGATGCGTTGCTGTAGAGGGGGCGGGCGCTCCAACTGAAGATCGCAGAATACCACTGAGTGATCAGATGGTAAACTCTTGCTTGTAGATATGCTTTGTACGAGTTGATCGTCTTTCCTGGTAATAATCAGATCCAGTGTATGATTGCTGGTGTGGGTTGGACCAGTAACACAGTTTTGAAGGCCGACCAGATCCAAGAGTTCAAGAAATACTTTGGCGTTGGCATTGTCTCCATTGTCTACATGGAGATTAAAATCCCCAGCAAGCAGCAGTGTTTGGTTGGAAGCTTGCAGGATCTCAAGCAGCGACGAGAGTTCTTGGCAGAAGGCTGTAGGAGAGTGGCGGTTCTTCTTGCTGGTCGGGGGTCTATATACGACAACCAGGCGGATGTGCTGAGAGGATGATGAAGATATTGACAGGTCCATGTATTCGAAAGAAGAAACTGGACGAGTTTCATTTATAAAAAGGTTAAATCCCTTATGGATGATTACACCAACACCTCCGCCAGTGGATCCTCTTCGTGGGACATGGTGTATGTCGTAGTTCAGCAGTGTATTGCGTATCGTTGCCAGAGTGTGATTATCTTTGTCGGAGTTGGTCAGCCAAGTCTCTGTCACAGCTAATACATCGATGTGATGTTGAATGGCAAAGTCACACATAGACATGCTTTTCCCTCTAGCCTTCAGGGACCTGGCATTCCACAATGCAAATCGTGTGCGCTGATCCTTTGCAAGTTGTCTTATGGTGAGTTGAATGTTGATTAAATTCTGTGCATTGTTCCCGCGGTCAGCAGTACGGTAACATCGGTCTTCAAATGATACTTGAGGGAGGATAAATTTTGGTCGGGCAGCCAACGATGCTTTCCATAACTTGGCACCAGCTCTGCTTTTGCGACGTTTAGGGATGTTATTGTCACAAAGTTCTTTCCACAATTCATCGTCGACGCGATTCAAAAGAGTTTTTCTAATGCTCTGTTTGATACTAAGAGTTGTCGTTTGCTGTATCGAAGAGGCTGAATGTGGCTTTTGTCAATGGCTATGTTAATGGTGCTCGGGCTGAATGGCATCGATGCAGTGAATGCCCAGATTAGTAGGACCGTGATCAGCATGAGTAGGTCCAATCGAAGCCGAGTGTAGCGGGGTGGTTTTCCCCAGAGTCTCGTATGCGTGTAACTCCAGTTTGAGGGGCTAGTGGCATAGTTCACACCATAAATTGATGAAATTTACTCGAAACTTCAAAACAATCAAACTTTGCTGTTGAATGTAACAGAGCTCGGTATGTCAAGAGTTGTATATTCACAATTCACAGTACGAATAACTCGCAATGACAAGAAAGATATTCAATAATTTAGAGAGCGATTATGAAAAACGTGCTGCCCTGTTGGTGGCGCTACATCATAGTTTGTACTCTTGTCACACTGTAGATTAGTTTATGGTAAATAAGGCCATTGTGCTATTTTAAAGTTGTGTTATAAGGTAAGCAGTGTGGAAACAATTGCCTGATGAGCTAAAACTGGCACCAAAATATGAATTCATAACTTGAAGGTCTTGTGAAAAACATGCACACAGACCAACTGCATGCACATTCTACAGCCTACAAATGCAGTCCACAAGTAGCTGTTTGAACCTCCTAGCAACATTTTCTCATTGTAACAGGTGGCCATCATCAGCTGTTAGTCTCCTTAAACTTAACCCACCTTTTGAGATAACAGTTGCTGAATTTGTCTGCAACGCTCACACAGTTTAGCTCCACTAGCGGGATGCAGACTCTTGCCTTCGCTGGAACAGCTGATAGGGATATAAAGATAAACCAAAGGCTCTATTTGTGTTCTAGAAAACAAAATTTGCAGATCTGTTGTAAAGATTTCTGTTTTGAACGTGTCCATGATTTTCTTGTCAACTTATCAGTTAAATTTGAAATTTAAAGAATATATTGACATTCAAGAAAAATATCGTCACTGTGAAGAGTTTGAAATCACACCAGTTGAAATTATCTAAAACTAATAAGAACTCTCTCATTTATTTCAGGCTTGTCTTACACACAGTGAACAATCTTCTTGTCCTAAACTTTGAGGATGTCCAATGGGATTATGAACAGGAGGAAAAGATTGAGCTTCTTCGGTACAAGAACCACTACGGTGATGCTCCACTTAGAAAACACACCTACCCCTTCATCAGGGCGAAGCGCAGTGAGAGGGCAGGGGCTAGCAACCCTAAAATCATCCGACATCACCGAGCAGCATCGTCAGGTCAAGGGTCACAGTTTGGTCATAGCGCTCGCACTTTACACGCCAAGAAGTTAGAGACGGCAAAGAAAATACAGAAACAGGTTAGGGATGTTTCGTTTGCTTCAAGCCTGAAAGGCAGTGTGTATCATAATGTACAGGGTTTGAAGGATGAAGCTCCTGGGAATGTAGTCCTTCCTAGGTTTAAGGATGGTTCATCAGTAGCTTATTCGCAGTCCTACATGAAATCTTCAAGGCCACCTACTGCTGCTTCCAGGCCACCAACTGCTGCTTCCAGGCCACCAACTGCTGCTTCCAGGCCACCAACAGCCTCTTCTAGGCCGCTGACGGGCTTGTCAAGAGCTGTAACTCCTCAGTCTGAGGTGGGAAGAACAATATCACAGCAAGATGTCAGGGGAAGCCCAACTCTATCTCGACCGCCCACAGGAAGCCACAGAGGGACCAGGCCACCCACCGCCTTCTCCACCAAGAGTGGGATCGTAAAAGGAGCCAAGTTTGAGCTTCCAATGCGAGGACACAGTGCTCCTGTAAGGGGAAGTCAGACGCAGAATGCTAATGATGCGATGACCCTCTCGGAGACCAAAGCTTTAATTAGATCCCATCTACGCACTAAGGATGTACCAACGCCTCGGGATAAACTCTTTCTAACAATAAACTGTATTGAGAGCTCAAAGAAGAACTCTCAGCTTGTGCACAATACAACAGCAAATGCTTTAGAAATTGACTACAAGAGCCGTCCCCCTATTAGTCCAACTCTTTTTTCAGGCGATAATAAGAACAAATGGCACAAAGGGAGGAAGCCTGGAGCTGCCTGTCCCTCAGAGTCATCACTTATTTTGAAACTCAAGAGTTTGACAAGAAGCCTCATAATATGACACCCTTCAGCATTCCCAAAGAAACTTTGACAAAACCAAATAAGTCTGTACTCATTCGGCCAAGCTCTGGTCGTGCACCCTCAGCCAAGAGACCGGACATTATCCGTAGAAGTCACAGTGCAAGCGCTATCCTCACATCTTCTCCCCATCCAAATCTGAAGACACAAACAGAAGCTGCAGTCCGCAAGAAGACCTCACACGGCTGGACCACATCGCACACTCAGCCTGTTGTCATTCCTCCGATGCTGATGCATGGCCTTAGCAGCATTGATCCAGGCAATCAGTCCCAACCAAAACACCACCGAAGTGTCACCAAAATCCTCATGGGCCCCCCTGTAGAGGTCAAGGATCCGTTGAAGAGTCACAAGGAGTTCCAGATTCGTACCTGGGAGCAGACAGAGCGGTACATGAATCAAGTAACGCAGATTCAAAAGAAGGACTTGTTAGAAAAGAAAACTCAAATGGAAGCACTACAAAGAAAGCTGTGGCTTGCAAAGGCCAAAGGTCAAGTACACCATGACTACAGCAAGAAACCAAGAGCTTTCGCTCCAGAGATAAGAGAATGATCAGTTAGTAGTTCTTCCAAATTCCTGCTGGTGACTATGACAGTTCCACTGCAAGCCATGCCCATTGGAGCTGCCAACTGATTTGCCAAGCCACTGTAGTTTATAAGCGAGCCTCCAGGCATGACCGCTTTGCTTATAATCCTCCCATGATACTATTATGGTATCATGGTATCTGATAGTATCTTTATAAAGCATCCACTCTTATAAGCCAAGTGGATTTGGAACAGGGCCCAATTTCATAGAGCTGCTTAACAATTTGTTGCTAAGCAGAAATGAGCAGGATACCAGTTACAAATTGTACATGCGACGTGGTAGTTTGGCTGGTAAGCATAGTTTTGTTGTGCTTAAGCAGCTCTATGAAATTGGGCCCAGGTTATTAAGGAGAGCATTATCATGATACTTGTCTGCCCCGCTTATAAACCAAAATGGCTTGTCGAATTGGTTGCAGTTGCATCAAGTTACTTTTGTGTGTGAATATATTTACCTGATTTATCCAAGGAAAGTTGAATAGTTGGACTTGGCTTTTACGTAGTTCTTCACCACAAAGAAGAGCTGTGTAATTGGGTACTGGCTTGACACTATGCCATAGTGCCATATTTACATTTCCATGATTTATTGCAGTGTATGGATGAAATAATCAAAGTACATGTATATTTTTCTTGCCATTTTGCTGTGTGCAGTTTCAGCTTAAAACCAAAGTCCTTTCACTCAAATTTGTTGTGATATGTATTTCTATTCTGAAAGAAAAGTTTATTTTGTATCGAGTGGTTTTCAGATTTTTAATAAGTTTTTGTTAATTTGAGGTTTGGTGAATTAATATTTGCACTTGTTTGTTATAAATGCCAATTATATAGCGGCTAATGGACCATTCCCATGAAATATTTAAATTGCACATCACGCGTGCGCACTTACACCGCTGGTTGGCAAAATGATGGGGCTGATGGTGGCGTGACGCAGACGCGCTTGTGCGTCTACTTAGTGCACAACTCTATGGCGTTTGCCAACCAGCAGGGTCTGTACGCATGCGTGAATGTAATTGGCATATTTCATGGGAAGGGTCTATTCATGCATGTTACATGGTTTTATGCACTGACTGAGTGTTTATTTGTAGATCTGGGACCATGTCCGATTTGGCCGCTACGGTTATGGCTTCGACTGTTGCTAAGGATGTTTGTATACTTAATCGCATGATGACACAGAAATCTAGGCCAACGCAACCGGCGACTTATTCGTTATCATTTTTTTATATAAATGGTCCACTCTGCACTGTGCTATGCGACCATGCCCCGTAGGCTGGTTCCAAGTAGTCGACTAGCGTAGTCCAACTATCGTCGACTAGACAGAGTTCGGGCTAACTTAGTAGAACTATGGTCAACGATAGTCCTTGCGAAAACTTTGCCCTAGCTGTAGCTGTAGAAACCAATTTGAACATGGCCTTAACTAAAGACCCTTGTGACGTCACAAGCGGCTACATTGTACATTCTGCCTATGGTCTGCCTTTTTTTATGAGTCAAATTGTCTGTAGAGATATGATGAGAATCTAACCATGCACGAAGGTGTGAACATGAATTGTAATTTAAACAATAGTTTTTCCAGAGCTTTCTCATACTAAATACTTAAAATTATATAACGTGAAAAAACTCGTACTATTTGGACTTTGCCCTTACACCGATGTGTGTTAAGCACTGTATACACTGTATACTTTCCCCAAGTTCTGTGAAAAATATTTACTATGCATTTCACTCAGGTGGGATTCGAACCAACATTTTCTGCCATGCTAAAGCAGATGTCTTACCATTAGAACACTGAGCTAGCCTGGTGGCTAAAGGCAGTTTCAATCCAAACTTTCCATAAAAGTACATACATTCAGACCAATTTGAGCAAATTGCAACAATGTTTGTCAGATTGACGACATAACTGATACTGTTTTAGAGCGAAATTTTGAATCTGATGTCATTGAGTCTGTACATTCCACATTTAAAATTTGTTGTGAGTCACAGGGTCCAACTCCTCACCGTTCTGATTGCATATCATGGAAACTCGGGAAAAGCTCAAAATTTCCTATCCAAAAGTGTACAAGCAGCCACATGTGAAATGTGACGTCATTGGTGTTTTACAAATTTCGCACTGGAAGGGTATCAATTACAAGCTGGCATTTTATCTGTTTTTTTAGGCAAAGTATACCTTTGGTTTTTGGAACCGTTCGATTGTTTTAATCCTATATAAATTTAGATATATACAAAAAAACTAAATTCACTTCAAAAGGTGGTGGCGTTTTTGAGATATTGCCCCAAAACCTGACTTGGATTCAAATTTTAGGGCATAAAACCTGAATAACCACATTACTTTGAAGTGAAATGATTATCAAAATGCTTTATACAATTGAAAGCCGAGTGTATTTGTTGTAATTAAACCAAGTAAGGTGTTACTGCCATTAATGTTTAGTGTGATTACCAAGCGTACACCTTCCCTTTAAACTGAGGTTAAAAACTTGTCATATGTGTCCCACCTTCATTAGTACTCTATCTATTGGAAAATGAGTGTATCCCAACACTGAACCTTTACAGCCCCTCTTTAAAACTTATGAGATTTTATTTGGGTAAATTCAAATGTTTACTGCCATAACAAACATATTTTTGGAGGAGTTATTTAATATGAGAAATAAAACGTGGTGATACTTTCTTTATTTAAAAAACAGTAAAGATATACATATAAATATAACAATTTCAACAGTAAAATTATCCATTACAGATTTCGTAACAGTATTTTAAACCACGTTGGTGTGTGGTTCTTACACTAGTTTTAATCGAAAGTTTGCATTGCTGTGTGATTCAAAAAAGTATCTACATTACAAAATCCTCTTAAGCTTGGAAAAACATGCATCCAATAATAGTAAAAATAATAGTGTACTTTTTAAATGCGCCATGTTTGTCATAAATGCTAAGCTGCCAACATTTGCATCTTGCAATCAGGGAGATATTTAGAAACATTCAACATAATAGGCGAGAGGTTTCCATAATCGGGAACATTTTAACAAAATTTCATCAGAATATGGACAGCTTTCTGCAGAATCCGGCAGAGTTGGCAGCTCTAAAAATGAAACTCTGGGCCCGAATCATCAAATCGAGCAGAGCTCATTAAGAATGGTCTTTTGAGGGGAAGCAACAATAGCAGTAACACCTTCAACAGTTGAAAGGGATAAAAAGTGCTGCCGGACACACCAACAACACAGAGGCAAGCCCCTTTTTGTTACGCCAAGTGCACTGGGTTCTGTTATGTTCACCACACTTGAATCTACAGATTTCCGTCCCATCCGAAGGACAGAGTAGTAGACTGTTCAAGTCTTGCGTGTACTCAAAATTTGGGACCTGTTAAAGTGTGCGAGTTTGTTTCCTTCACGCATTAAAGCAATGTGCATGGGACCAACGTAGTCCAATTTATAGCATGAGACTCGCGCAGTTTATTATGGTAGTGTGTTTTGCTCAAGGACACAAATGCTACCGGGACCTGAACCCACACTTAAGCAACAAATATTGCTTAACAAATTTCTGCTAAGCATAACTGAGCAGGATAGCAGCCACAAATTGTACATATTAAAACAGCTGGTAACCTTATCCTAGTTAGCTACTTTTTGTGCTTAATGCTTAAGCGGCTGTATGAAATTGTGCCATGACATTTCACTAAACTACTAACCATATCTGCTGAATCAAAAATGAAGCATTGAATATTTTCTAACCAGATTTCAGTACTTCCGATCTTTTTGATATTATAAACTGTAGTGACAAGGAAAATACATAAACCAGACGATATATTGACTTCCACTACTATAAGGAAAGACTACATCATTTTTAAAATGAAGGCTTCAACAAAAAACGATTACATAGTAAACAATTCAAATTACAAATTGATATTCTTACAAACAAAAAAGAGTGAAGTATGAACCAATAACAAAACACAACCACTTCACAAATATTATTAATAATAAGCGGTTCCAATGCCGCTGTTGTAAATTTTTCTATAATTAAAATTTACCCAGTCAGTTGTAAACAGCTCAATGGAAGAAGACATCAAATTTGCATTTTATGGAGATCGCACCGTCCGATTTGTATCAAATTTTGATATGAAGAAAGGGGGCGGCACATCATGAAACTTGTTCAGCTGTTATTTTTATAATTCTTGAAATTATGTTAAAATTGTACATGTACATTTCCCATATGACCATTATAATATATCGCCTGCAAGAAAGGCCCTGGAATGTACACGGTTGCTCTTTTTGTGAATACATGTTCTGTTGCCCAATGTTAGTGTGTCAATTGTTCTGATTGTCTACATCTATCATCTGTTCTTGTTCGTAACATTCTTTGACTAATCTGTGCAAAGAATCTGCATATTGGAGTTATAGTAAAACGTCTTAGTTGGAAAAAGGTATAAAAAGTGTATTGCACGAGGAATTTACAACCCAAGTATTTGAGAATGGTTCTGCAGGGATCAGCAGAGCCTAACTGTATCCAATCTAGCCTAACTGTATCCAATCTAGCATAATTTGAATTGAAATGCATAGTAATATTATTTACATAATAATTAATAATTTCAACAAAATTCATCACCCCCAGAACTTAGAATACTATTTGGCAACAAGTTTTCCATTATGCTAGGGACTTAGACTGGTCTTTGATCTGGACTAAAAACAGTTTTAGTAATTACCTGCTCGATCCAGATGATAAAAATTTCTGGTTCAAATTAAAGCATATGATCCTTCCTACTAGAGATGTTTTGCACAAAATTGGCATGATTCTTGATTTGAAATGTCCTTTGTGTGAAACTGAACCAGAATCTCACCAACACTTGTTCATGTACTGCATTCACACATTTAATGCCTGGGTCTTTGTAGAATACCTTATAAGAAATTACACCGGTAACAAATTTTTTCATCTAAGTAATCCAAATAGAATTCTTGGATATATATGACCTTAAACCGGTCCAAGGTGTTTTAATAGTCAAGATGCTTCGGCAAATTTGGAACATCAGGTGCAAAAAAGTCTTTCAAAGCCCCTCTGATATCGATATTATTTTACAGTTCAAATGTACTCTCAAGCACTTTCTCACTTAAAGGGAACGAATGGACGGTGATAAGTTTGTGTCTGTATATGCTAGAAATAATACCCTGTGCTATATTAATAAGGATAATCAAATGGAATTCAACTATTGATTTTATGATCCAATTGTACATACTCAATCTGTATTATTTAATGACTCCTCTCTAATTGTATATAACCTTTGTATATATTATATTAATTACTTTGCTCCTTTAAAGGTATTATACAGGATTGGCAGAGCTGACAAAATAATCACAGACAGTGTTTATGTTTTGTGTAATCAACCACATACATGAAATAACAAACCTGTGAAAATTTGAGCTCAACTGGTCATCGAGGTCACGAGAAAATAGTGAAAAGAGACCTATGTGTTTTCTGTTTTTCAAACATCGAGTTTATTATCACGCGTGATAAAAACTATTGTTTTACTCATTTCTCAGAAACTATAGCATTTTAGGCAGAAATATTTTAAGCATGTTAAGGAACCCTTTCTACCATTACTTACTTTAAATCATGTAAGTTGTGTGTGAATCTGTGAACATTTGTGTTTTTCGATCTTACCAATAGTGTACAGGACCTTTAATTAGTAAATAAGATTTGGTGTTTGTGAATGATGTGATTTTTGGAGTGTGAAATAAACGGAGTCGTATAACTCCAATCAAGAGAAAAAAAAACATAACAAAATTAATAATATAAAGGCATTCATGAGAATCATGATAACTTTGTGTATTTTACAAACTGTACATGTTAATTATGTACACAACTGACAAATCGTGCAATAATATGTGTACATAAGACCAATCCAAGAAAACTTGGATCATCAAAAACTAACCTCATCATTTCTTGTGACTAGACCTTAGGGGCTGTTCACCAATATCAAGATTATCACAAGTGTACAAATCAAGCACTGGGGTTTGGTTTTTTAAATAAAATAAAATGCAGATTTGTTTTCCAATTTGTCTCATGCCGGAAACAGACAAAACTTGCCATAGGAGTCAAGTGAATCATAACAAAACAAAGCAATGCGCAGTGAGCATTGAAATGGCCGTTTCAAAGTGCTCCTGCCATGAAAAAGTGAATAGTATGTATGCTCATGAAAATGTTGATAGTTGTGAGTGACCCCTTTAAGCATTTTTGTCACTCCGATGCCATCTTTGTGGTAAAACGATGATGAGACCTAAGTGTACATGGGGCACACGTTGGCATCTCGTGGCCGAGCAGATAAGAGCACCGGACTGAAGCTCTGGTGTTTCTGTTCAGCAGAGTGTGGGTTCGAGTCCCGGTCATGACACTCGTGTCCTTAAGCAAGACACTTAACCATTATTGCTTCGTCCTTCAGATGGGACGTAAAGCTGTTGGTCCCAGTGCACTTATCGTAAAGAGAAGGGGTGTGTTCCTGGTTTGATTGGCTGCATATTGCGCCACAGCACCTTGTAAACCATTACATGGTGCTATGTAACAGAATAAGTCTCATACTTCAAAAAACGTAGCTTCAATATGAAGACGGCACAGTTGTCATTACGTCATGATGACGTCATCAGGTGTCGAATTACAAGGTTTTTAAAGTTGAAAATTGAGCATTTGCTTTTTGCTGTATCTCAACGAATATGAAAGCTATGATGTTAATAGTTTGGCATCTGATAGACCAAGATTGGGGCAACATTTGAAAAGTTAACGCCAAAATCGTACGATCTTAACTTCCGGGTCGTTACCCTAGGTCGAAGTTCGCCATCATTTTTTTCCGTCAAAAAACAACTTTGGAGCTTATCTACGGAATAACTCAAGATTGAGCTCAACGTTGAACCTCAGTATCAAGACAATACAAACCTAATGACGTCATGATGACGTCATCAGGTATCGAATTACAATAAATCAAAGTTTAATATTTGTAAAAATCATAACTCATTAACCATAATTCGGATTTTGACAATCTACACATCATCGGATAGGTCGTTAAGAGCTTGACAAATGCTACACAGAACCTTTACAACATTTGAACTGACTTTTGGTTCAAACCGGAAGTTGAAAATTTCTTTATATATTATCTTATTCATATCTTTAAAACTACTGATCATTTCAGCATGTTGTTTGTATCAGGTTGTAGAATGTTAAGCCTGCTCAAACTTTTGCACAGACATGACAACATTTTGCCTTTTTCATCTGGTCAAAAAAGGACAATTAAAGACGCACTATAGCATATTAATGTGCAAGCGGCCTTGCCCTGGCCACTCAAACTTTATATTATGTTTCTCAAGCGTATTTTCTTTGAATTCACGTTGCAAGTGTATTGCCCTTGCCCTGGCCATTCGAACTTTAAATTATGTTTCTCAAGCACATTTTCTTAGAAGTCAGATTGCAAGTGTGTATGTACTTGTGCTGTATACATGTAGGTAGGCCTACATGAAGGAATACATTTCGCATCGATCGGTGTTACAACTTATATTGCACCCCAGAGGTAAAATGTTATCACCAATTAATTCAATCACTCACCACGAACACCTTGTTTTTGTAATTAACAAAAACTGAATCACTAGTTATTATTATTATTATTATTATTATTATTATTATTATTATGTTGTGGGGAAAAGAGTAACCTCCTTTTGACCTGCACGAATGTGCCCTTCTCCAGTGACATCATGAGCATGAGGTCTATTGCATAAAGGAATTCACAGGGTTACTAAAACCCTTGATGGCTATTGCTCAATATAGTTCCTGTTTCTCAGAATCATAGGGCAAAGCTATGAGACTCTCAATGTCATCCACATTCTCATACACACAATATCCTCTTGATCCCTTTGGCGAGACTTGGTAAAATAGTCCGGTTTATCATAACATCCGATTTTTGTCTAAGTCTTTGGCAAGGGGTGTGTCTTCCTTCCTTGTGCTTGGCTTACGGCGTAGGGAATTCTGGAAGTCAAAGTTGGCGACCTCAACATGTTTATTTGCCTGTTTCCTGACGTAGCTGGTCAAAATGGCAATACAGAGTAAGCAGAATACAATACCAACCAAGATACCAAGGGTAAGACCGGTTACTTCCTCGGGAACCAATGCTATAGGGAACAAACATAATAGAAAAACATGTTACAGTTTTCAGTATAGATAAGTTGTAATATGTCGTAAAACAGCCATCTTTACGAGCAATGAGGAACACAGTCATGCGTTTAACGGCATGCAGCATGCGCACAAATCACAAAACTCAATGCAGATTGGTACAAGCCTGCAAGCCAAAATGCAATTAATTAATAACAATGCATACAAAATTTTACAAAATCACTCGAACAAATATTTGTAAAGTATCAAAAAGCATATGTAATTAAATCTTGATAAATTTTGATAACATATTCTGACTGTGAAATAAAATTCTTCACCAAAATAAAAATGCATGGTTATCTTGGGTTTATACGATAAAACAAAAAACACCTTTATGTTACATTTGTACACATACCAGGGATGTGATTTCTCTGTTTTTTTTGCCCTCCATAAAAAAGAAATCTGGTTTTTTTGCCCCCCTCCAATTTTTTTATTATTTTTTATTATTTTTTTTAAAAAGATCAAATTCATTAATAAATAAAAAAACAAAACAATATATATCGCCCCAGATTGCAGAGTAGGGCTTTAAAGGCACCTGGCAGTGGTATTTTTCAAAATAAAGCTTTTGTCATTAATATATACATTTTTATGAGTGGAATCTGAATAAACAATTAACTAAGGTTAAAAAATTGTATTTTTATTTTAATTACAAATTAAAAAATAGGCCCCCCTTTACATGGCGCTGTTTGTGACGTCAATCGAGGCAGGAGAAAATGTGTAGTCTGGCCCCGTACATTACGTCTGGGTACCTGATCAGTATGATGCGTTTTCGTATAGACCTTATGCATTGACGTCACCAAGCCGCCATCTTAGAGGTAAACTGATGATGAAACAATGGAAACGCACTGATTTGTACGCGCGGCGCACAAGACTGGCCAATGAGCATCTTCCTTTTGACCTCTAGGTGAGGGCGCCCTACTCAAATGACGTCATATGCATAAGGTCTATTCGGACGTCACCACCCAATGCAATCCTAGGACAGTGTACAGTCGACTAATACGAGACGCCAGTTTATACGAGGTTTTTCACCGGTCCCGACTCCCTAACTGTCCCATGCGCGTTCCTATGTCTTAAAAACGGAAGATACAAGCATGGTCATAACGAGAACACGGATAATACGAGGTATTGTTTTTCCTACTTTGTTTTTCCAAACTATTTATCGGATCGGCGTGCCGCGGCGTGGCATACAGCTCAAGTCGATCCGAACACCAGAAACATTTCGCTGGTAACCTAAGCTTCACTGCAACTTCCCTTGCACACTATACTACCAATGAAAAAATTTCCGGGTATCCAAGCACGACGGCTCGAAGTGTTCGCTGCATAGCGCTGAAAACGACGTCGGACCGGACCACTTTGCCCTCGTTAGCCTGACTTTTGATGCCCGTAACTGCCTATATTTGGGATCTGCAGGAAAAAAATGCTGGCTGACCCCATCTTTAGTCGTTTTGCTGCATCCAGCAGCAATACACCTGGTCGGCATTGCCGGAAAAATGCAAGAAAAATCCCCTTTTTGGATAACCAAACGAAACGTACAATCTCACCACTTGCACGTGTATATAAAACGTAAATGCAGGCAAGTTCGAGGGGGGTCGGAGTCGCCCCCAAACAACTTTATCTATTTTTTTTAACATATAAATACTGACAAACAATTACTCAAAAAATTGTTTTATTGTTAATATATCTATACTCTTAAATAAAATAAAAAAAAATTATATTTCCAGGTGACTTTAAAAACCAGAGATAAATGTTATTATTGGGCTTCATGCTAGCAAATTTTCGAGCTCACATGCTTTCGCGCTTTGCGCTCAGAGTTCAAGTTTTTTTTCAACCGCCAATCACATCCCTGACATACTTACAGATTGACTTGACATTCTTGTAGGTTTTGGAGAAGCTGACAGCATTTTGTGCATACACCCCGACACTGTAGCTCCCTGTATTGCTGAACTGTGGATAAAACCCTAGCCTGGTTCGATTCGTCAGAACTACCTGTTTACATGGGTGAGTAGTAGAGAGGCCCAGCGGAGAAGGATGGAAAGTTTCCACCACAAACCAACACAGAGAGATGGGTAGGCTGCAGAAAGGAGGAAAGTCAGGAATTTGTTATAAAAGGAATGATATTGAGCCAATTCACCAGGGATCATTAACCACTTCATGTCGGTATTATAAAAAAAATGCTGGGCCTCTGGGCGGTATTATTTTTCGACAAAAATTGAAGTTTTTTCCTCGATAATAGATCAATACACCCATGCCAAGAATGTTGGCATCGGAATTTTCAAAATTCCTTCGATAGAACGCCCGTGGCGGGCGTTTTCATTTCGCCGTTCGTGGACAGAAATTTACGTCAACCGGCAGGGTGGAACAAATGTCCATTGCAAAACGGACATCAGGGAGTACAAGGACAAGTTTTGACTGGTGACAAATGGAACAAAGGTGTGCAATCATTTGCATGCTGGAGCGCAGAAAGAAGAAACTTGGGGTCAAGGGTTAGGTATTTGAAATTGCAAAGACATTGTCCACCAGCCCTGGTACAAATTTCTATAGGTATGTAGTCAGCCAGCAAGGAGACAATGAAGACAGAAGCCAATAAGCTGATAAGCTGATAATCCTCATTGTTTGGGGCAGACAGCATGAACAAAGATGCTTTAGGAGTAGGCTGGATTTATTGCAAGTCAAAGAAACATGAGACTGCAGTTTTATTTATTATGTTACATCTTTATTTTATTACAACAAAGAATACGAGAATGAGGTAAGGGGATTCCACATAGACAAGTGATGATAATGCAAACAGGATGGGAACTTTGAACAATGAAAAATTCCTAAGTGTAAAAACAACGATGATGTTATGATGTCTTTTTACATCAGCCGGACTGAGAACCAAACCACTACATCGTAATTTTACGTCAACCGTCGCAATGTCATGACCTTTTTATCATTTATAAACGTCATCCGGCAGCCCTAATGTTTTTGCGGTACGTCTTTTTACGTCATCCGTCTGAAATGGATGCGCTAATTTGACGTCTTTTTACGTCCGTAGGCAGCACTGTTAGCAATTTTCGAAAAGCTGCATGACGGATGTCTACGTCAACCGTATCTCCGTTCTGCAAAATTTGGCGGAAATTTCCGTCATCCGACATGAAGTGGTTAATATTGTAATTATTTTGGTCAGCCATTTTGAGAGTCAAGTCTCTGTGTGTTAAAGGAATTATACAGGATTGGTAAGGATAAAAAACATGAATTGTTTAATTTCAGTTTGAAAGCTTACTGATGATCAAAGTCATACTAGAACCACTTTTTTCTGAGAAATATTTCTCTCTGAAATGAAGTCATATTCCAGAAATTGTATCTGAAAACCAAAAACAATGCAACAGCTGATTTAGGAATTTGTTACAAAAAAATTAAGGACAAGATGTTTTTCACTATTTTCTCCGGACTCACACAACGAATTAAGTCCACATTTCACAGGTTTGTTATTTCATGTATAAAGTTGATCCCACAAAACATGAACATTATCTGCGACTATTTTGTCAGCTCCGTTAACAGTAGTTTCTCCTACCTAGCATTGCAAATGATTTCATAGCGATTTTTTGTTCCAACTTCCACATCAGTAGCTCCATGGATTGTCAGATTCCTAACTGCATCTGTGACAAAATACAACAAAGAGAATCTCAAATTCAAACCAAATTTGCAAATAATCTATTTTACATCGCTGCTTTGGAAACTTATTCGAAGAGGTTATGTAGTTCAATGTATTATATCACTATGCATCGGTTCCAGTTTGAACAGTGTTTCTTTGTTTTTACTCGAACAGTTAAGAAACTTGTGGGGTTGTGATCTATCCAAACTTAGACATGAGGGAGCTGTGACAAGTTCCACAATTTGTTTTCACCATACACTCTGTAAGGACTGCACATTGTAATCCCATTCAATTTAATTATAGGCCTAATAAAAGAATCTTTTGAGCAATAATAACAGGATTGTTACAACACTTACCCATTGTCTGTATTCTGTAACTCACTGCTCCTTTTTTAGTAGTCTCCCCCAAAAGAGATTTGGGATTGTTGTAGAAGATGGCAGTGATATTAACAATTATGCTATAATTCCCCAGTCTCATGTAGTTGTGAGACGTCCATGGCTGGAAATAAAAGGGATACAGTTTTGAGTTTAGTGCTACTTATTGTTCGGGCAGTTGACACTTTGTAACGGTCTAGAACATTTACCGGAAACCACCAACACCGCAGGGCTCAATTTCAAGGCCCAAAGCTGTTAAGCAAGAGATAGAAAAATCTTGCTCAGCAGACATAGATTACCAGCCAAAGTATCATGTAATGTATATTTTTTGTGACTGGTTCCCTACTAATTCTCGCTGAGCAGAAACATTTGCTAAGCACCATTTGCTACTTGGTACTGACTACCACTCTGTAATGCCAACCGGCAGGAAAGAGAAATGGAGTCACTCCAACCTGCACTCAGTTTATGAGCAAAATCCAGAATACTGCATGACTTAATTGAATAATTGTCAAACTGGTATTCTTTTTCATTTTCTTCTTTCTTGGCCAAGCATGGTAAAACATACATCTTACTCATCTCAATACAATGTGTGCACTACGACAGACTGCAACTAACCTGTCATTGCAGTGTACAAAATAGGGATACAAATTAGAAGTCTCTGAGTCTCACCTTATGTTAAAATGATGTAAAATGTTAATTTATTTGATACTCTTCACATGAAATTTGAAATATTTAACATCATTGGATGTCAACAAGATCATGGAACGGTATGGTACTCGACGCATGAAACTTGTAGTTAGTCCAAACGTCAAATTCAATGCTGTTTGGATTGATTCATGGGAAATCAGTGAACTGAAAATTCAGCTGTACAAACCGATTTACAGACCCATACTTGAAATGTGGCATCATTAAGTGCTTTTAGATGTTAATAAATTTCACTCTGGAAGCGTGTCAAACACATTACACCATTTCAATGTGAGTTAAGAGACTCATGATTTTGTTTACTACTTTTATAATATAAAGACTGTATATTGAAAAGTTAGTACATTGCAAAACTGGATATGATCATGAAGACCCTCTTTATTTATAACTTTATAAATTGAAACTGAAACCTCACTTCCTACATTGTACATTGCCCAATTGGGAACCAACGTCATCCAGTTCATTCGTATTAGAGTTAACTCAGGTCAAATACAGATTAACCCCAACTTTACTGACCGCATTTCACCTTGTAATGAAAAACACACATTGCAAAAAAAAAAATTCAACAACCTTAGATTATGTTTCATATCAAATGAAAACATGTCAACAGAATCTCTTCTCCTGTGCACACTAGTCACAATAATTGGTCCCAGTGTACGTATCGTAAGAGAAGGGGTTCGCCCCGGTGTTCCTGGTTTGATTGGCTACATATTGCGCCACAGCACCTTGTAAACCATTACATGGTGCTTTGTAACAGAATAGGTCTCATACATGTATAATTACAACAAAGTTTGCACTGATTCTCCTTTGTACACACCTCGTCAAGAGCCACTTGTGTTGAACCGTCACCAAACGCCCAGTCATACATCAAGACTGCTCCTTTAAAGAAGTCACTAGGGTCATAAATATTGACCATCATGTCAACTGACTGGTTGGTTGCTACCGAGGTGCAGGACTCTTTACTTTTGGGTGAACTGCAGAATGCCCCTGGTGTAATGCTGAGATTGGCATTGATAGAATCTGTAAAACAAAAGAGCTTTTAGTTGTGAATTAATAATAGTATTAATAATAACATTCATTCATTCATTCATTTGTTCATTTACTACTGTGATGACTTGATGAGTTGTGCCCATCTGACTCTATCAAGCATTAATAGTGTTAGAGAGAGATGGACCGCTTAGACAAGTGTCAGCCTCAATAAATGATTTCAAGGTTGTGTTGTGTCAGTCCCTTAACCATGTTAACAATAATACTAACACTTGGTAATTGCAACAAGGCCAAAAGTACCACACATACAACAATATTTTTTTTGTGTATCTTTCAAGCACAGGTGGAAACGTCGTATCATAAACCAAGAGAAATTACTCAAACCCAAACTCCATAAACCAAGAAAAAGTATTCAAACCCAAACTAGTGAATCTAAAGGTTAAGAAAAAATTATTGTTAATAATAATAAAAATAATAATAATAATAATAATAATAATAACACTTGTTCACTAGACTTTAATTACAAATTTAGGAGGACAAAATAAATAAATAACAAAAATCACTAAGTATTTGTTTTTTCTCATGAAAATTTTTCAAAAAAATTAATGGGGAGCGTGCAGGAGAAGAGATTTTTTTGATTTGTTTTCATCTGATATGAAACAAACCTGAAGGTTGTGCAATGTGTATTTTTCATTACAATACAAGGTGAAATGCCTTCCGGAAGGTTTTGGCTAATCTGTATTTGACCTGAATTAACTCCGATAAGGAAGAACTAGATGACGTAGGTTCCCATTGAGTAAGGTACAATGTAGGAAGTGTGTGTTTCAGTTTCAATTTATACAAATATAATTCAATAGGGTCTCCATGCTCATATCCAGTTCTGCAGTTTTTGTATAAGATTTATAAAAAAAATCAATCTACACATTGTATTTCTAAGGCTTCAATTTTGGTGGTTGATCACAATAAAAAAGTTGACACACCCTAAAAGCAAAATTTTAGATAAAAGGGTTATTGCTCAAGCCCACATATGGGACACAATTTCTATTGTGCAGTTACACATACATCATATGTATGAACAAACAAGGACAAATTCCAACAGTAGTCAGATACATGTACATGTACATTGTGATGTGTACATTACAGATTATAATCACAACCATGATCAACCATGGAAAGCTTGCTCATATCTACACAGTGTTCACCATTGACAACATGAGCTGGGTATTACAATGTTTTTCTTTCTTTTCTGTCAGGTCTGATGATAACTTGTTCATTGAATAGACAATCTGAAGTTAAAAATAACAACCCATTTATGGGTCCGATTGATAAATCCACAGATAGAGTGCACACCACACTAAATGGTGAGAAAATCACTGGTGTGAAGACTGGATATTTTTCTAAAACCACAACTTTTTCTGTAATTCAAAGATTTGAAGATCAATAGCTTTTAATGAGAAAGGGAATTGGCCAGGTCAATTTTGTGATGTACTCATTTTCCAACAGACAGAGTCCTCATGTGAGCGGAGAAAAAAATTAAAAGTCTCCAACCTCTCATTAAAATGGTGTAAATTGCCATTGTATTTGAAACCCTTCCAATGCAAAATTTGTCAACATCCACAACATCTGATGGCATCATATTCTGAGAAAATGGGTCTCTGCATTTTTGCAAGGGGATGTTTTGGTCCATAACTGACTTTCGATAATATTCAATCAAAACGGCCTTGAATTCTTTGACCTTTTGATTGCGGAAAAATTCCATCTAGTTATGTAAAGATCCATTATTTATTGAAATCAATGAGGTCATGTTTAAAATTTTCCCTCCAAAAAAGTCAGTTATGATCAAAACATCCCCCTAAAATAATGTAGAGACCCATTTTTCTCATAATGATGTCATCAAATGATATGGATGTTGACAAATTTTGCATGTGAGGTTAGAGACTTGTAATTTTTTCCTGGCTTACAAGAGGACGCTATCTATTGAAAAATGAGTACTTCACAAAATTGAATTGGTCATTTCCATTCAGCTTTAAAGGGACACGTTGCCTTGGATCGGACGAGTTGGTCTATAAAAAGCGTTTGTAACCGTTTGTTATAAAGTGGATTAACCACAGATCTCTTTGTTAAGCCCACAGATAAACATCAATACCTCCACTCAACCAGCTGTCACCCCAGACACTGCAAAAACCAGCATAGCCTACAGTCAGGCCCTCAGACTCCGTCGAATCTGTTCTAATGATTCTGGTTTTTTCCACCACTCACAGGAACTTAAGAAACACCTTGTTTCCAGGGGTCATAGCTCCCTAGCAGTCCATCGAGTGATCCAGAAAGTCAAGGCTCATTCTAGGGAGTCTGTACTCTCCAAAGGACCCAGGCAACAACGGAGTTCCAAAGGGAAAGTTCCTTTTGTTGTTACTTCCCACCCCTCACTTCCTCCCATTCGTAAAATTTAAACCAGTTCTAACCATCATATTCTTCACACATCAGATCGGCTTCAACGTGCTGTACAGGAAGAACCCATAGTTGCCTACCGACGCCCACCCAGTCTCAGGGATCTCATCGTCCGGGCAGAAGTTCCCCCCATTAATGATGATGTTAATCCCCCTTTGCCACAGGGTACTTTTAGGTGTTCCAACACATCCAAATGCATCGTTTGTAGACAACACATCAGGGAATCAGACTCCTTTACCAGCCATACTGGTGGTACCACCCACAAGACAAGGGGTCATGTCACCTGCACCACCACTAATCTAATCTATCTAATATCTTGCAGAGCCTGTGGTGTTCAATATATAGGTGAAACAAGAACTACACTCAAGAGGCGTTTCTATGGCCACAGATCCACAGTCAACACCCAAAAGCTGGATACACCTGTAGGACACCACTTCAACCTTCCTAACCACCATTTCTGACATGAATTTACAGGGCAATGAGGCACTAGGTAACTGCAGAGAGACTGTCCGTCTGAGTAGGGAAAAACTTTGGATAAGGCGCATAAAGACCACTCAGCCCCATGGTTTGAATATCCAAGAAGGAAATGACTAATAACCTTTTGTTTTTGCCTTCTCCTTTTCCCACACAGTTATCCACTTTATTAGTCTGCCCTTCATTGTATTAACTAATTATTTACCTCTCTTCTAACCTTCCATTTTGTCCTTTGTGTTCCCAACTTCTTGTGGTCAAGCTATCCCCTTCCCTTCAAACCCCCCCCCCCCCTTTGTCTTCATAATCCCTGCTTACCCCCTGCCTTCTCTGAATGCTTTCTGCTTTTCTCCCTCCACTCTCTCTATTCATGTATTTCCACTTGACTACTCTGACTACTCTTGCAACTCTTGTCTGCTTGTATGTGTGTTGTGTGTTGTCATTTAATAGCCTTCCAGAAAGACTCTGCTAGGCCACTAACTTATTTTTTGTTATAAAATGCATATGGTTTGAAAGATGTTGTAAAAGTAGAATACAATGATCTACACAAATATGCCTCGAAATTGCGTGGTTTTCCTTTTACATCGTGGACTAACACGGTCGGCCATTTATATTTTGAGGCATATTTGTGTAGATCATTGTATTCTACTTTTAAAACATCTTTCTAACCATATGCATTTTATAACAAACATTTAACAAACGCTTTTTATAGACCAACTCGTCCGATCGAAGGCAACGTGTCCCTTTAAGGAATGGTTCAAAAATTGTCTTTCAATCTGTGGCATTTTTAAGGTATATACTAGACCCCGATAAATGGCACTATTTTGCTTATAAGTGTGGTCTGAACTCTTATCTATGGGCGTTTTCATTTTGGATGGGCATTAGCCCAAAAATTCTACATGCAGCCCAAAAATTGAAGAAAAACTAAAACAGGGAAGCCATGTTTGATTCTGTTGGACGAAGGACTGCACTAGCAAAGTGATCATGTTTTACATGGGATCAGGTATACCACCATAATCAGAGTCCAACAGTTTGGGTGCTGAATTACTGTATGGTATTGGACTGAAGACTGCACTAGTAAACTGATCATGCTTTACATGGGATCAGGCATACCACCATACTTAGGGTGCAAAAGTTTCACCATTGATGAGTTACCATGGTGTTGGATTTGGTTACGTTGAGGAAGGATCCTAGTTAATCACTCGAGGGTATGAGGGTAAATAAAGGTTTTATTCATTTCAAATTGGGCTGGTGATCTTTTCTGTTTGAGAAAGAAAATGTTGACTGTTATCAATGTTGCAAAAGTCAATGGCATCCCAACTAATGAATCTCTTTTTCGATTCAAAAATGAAACTAAGGCAGAGCCATTATGAAGCGACTTGAACTACGGCTGTTAACAGCAGCAACAACATTGATGAATAGGCCTTCTTAGCAATCTGGACAAAGCCACTGCCAGAGCCGTCAATTTTGACACGGCCTGAGCTTCAAAGCAGCTTTATAACATTGTGTATTTGGCCCAATTGTTGCATCATAGACAAACTCTTACCTGTTATAAAAAACTCTGATGTGTTTCCTGCGATGAAACGATAGATAATAAAATCCCAAACTTTGACAGTAACTGACAACGAGTGCAGACCTACATCTTCTGGACAGGAGTAGACCTGTGTGTAGCTACACATTAGGTTTTGCTTCATATGAACCGTTTGTACTTTCCCACAGATTGTCTGCTTCCAGTAATAATCATATGTCTCTTTCTGGGGTAGAGTGGGCAGTCTTTCACCTTTCTCAGCCAAGAAACTAAGAGTTGCTCTGAATGTTGTGTTTGACCCAAGAATTGTTGGCCCATCATTAGTGACCACCAGTCTGGGCTCCAGACCTGAATTGAATACAACACCAACAGTTAAATCATGAAACAGTCCCTATAATCTCTCGGTAAAACATGGTGAATCTGAGTCTGAGAGGTCTAGTGCACTGGACTCCAAGTTCTGGCAGATACTAAGTCATAGAGGTGTGGGTGTTCTTGGGCAAGAGACTTAAAGGAACAGGTTGCTATGGATCGGGCGAGTTGGTCTATGAAAAGCGTTTGAAACCGTTTGTCATGAAATGCAAGGTTAGAATGTTTTAAAAATAGAATTATATAATGATCCACACAAATATGCCTCAAAATTGCGTGGTTTTCGAGAACTAACACGGCACGCCATGCCATTTTGCAGAGCCACATTTTTGACTCGCAAAGTTAGTTTGCAAAGTAAAAGGAAAATCACGCAATTTTGAGGCATATTTGTGTGGATCATTGTATTTTACTTTTAAACCATCTTTCTAACCATTCGCATTTTATAACAAACAGTTACAAATGCTTTTCATAGACTAACTCGCCCGATCCAAGGCAACGTGTCCCTTTAACTGTAATTTCTTCCCTTCACCCAGGAGTAACAGATAGGGCCTACATGTACCTGTGAGAGCTGATATGGTTCTTGTGATTGATTTAGCTTGCTGTGCTACATACTTGGCAGCACAGGTTGTAAGGAGCTGAGATGGTTTAAGCATGGAGGAAGGAATGAACAAATGGCCTAATGATAATCTTTAGGTGCATGTGTGTCGCTGCATTATTATTTTGAGTAATATTACAAGAAGCCATTACTATTTGTCTTCTACTTTTTTAGATCATTATTTAAATCATTATTAAAATGAAAAAGAAAAAGCTAGAATTTTGCCCCTGGAGGTAACTTACCATTGACTGCATGATACCGGCTTGCTGACTGCATCATTATCATGGTAACAGCAAAGAGTTGCATCAGTTCTTGCTTGATGGACCCACCAATCATCTTGTTAATGTAGTATTGACTCTTGCTGTTGGTAATTGTTATGTTCACTGTTCTTCCTACACATCAATTCCTTTTGAGCAAACAAAATAAGATAAACAAATCAACAAATGACATCTGTAGCTTAAATAAAACCCTGGTGTTTCTGATCAGCAGAGTAAGGGTTCTAGTATTGGTCTTGACACTTGGTGTCCCTAATTTATCCTTCGCAAGACACTTAGCCATCATGTAATGCATGTAAAAGAACCAAGCAGCATAAACTTACTGCAGTAAGAAGGGGTTTGCCGCGGTGTTTCAGGCATAGTTGGCTGCAGATTAATAAGCCACGTCACCTAGTAAACCATTCTAGGCAATGCACTGTATAAATGGCTCTCCTAATTAACAAAAACTTTTCCTGTACCCTAAAAAAGCATTCTGTATCAAAAAAACTGATTATTATTATTTTTGAAAAAGGGAACTACCTGTTGCAAATTGCTTACCAACCAGTATGCAAAAAGTAGTTCATGGCCTGCATTTTAATGACCCTAGCCAAGTCCTTCTGGAAGGCTAAATGACAACACAACACACATCAACAGGTATACTGGTGTAAGAGAAGCCTTCTGGAAGGCTAAATGACAACACAACACACATCAGCAGGTATACTGGTGTAAGGGAAGCCTTCTGGAAGGCTAAATGACAACACGTCCAACACACATCAACAGGTATACTGGTGTAAGAGAAGCCTTCTGGAAGGCTAAATGACAACACAACACACATCAGCAGGTATACTGGTGTAAGGGAAACCTTCTGGAAGGCTAAATGACAACACAACACACATCAACAGGTATACTGGTGTAAAAGAAGCCTTCTGGAAGGCTAAATGACAACACAACACACAACAGGTATACTGGTGTAAGAGAAGCCTTCTGGAAGGCTAAATGACAACACGTCCAACACACATCAAGAGGTATACTGGTGTAAGAGAAGCCTTCTGGAAGGCTAAATGACAACACAACACACAACAGGTATACTGGTGTAAGGGAAGCCTTCTGGAAGGCTAAATGACAACACGTCCAACACACATCAACAGGTATACTGGTGTAAGAGAAGCCTTCTGGAAGGCTAAATGACAACACAACACACATCAGCAGGTACTGGTGTAAGGGAAGCCTTCTGGAAGGCTAAATGACAACACAACACACATCAACAGGTATACTGGTGTAAGAGAAGCCTTCTGGAAGGCTAAATGACAACACAACACACATCAGCAGGTACAGTCGACTTCCGTTATTACAAGCTTGCATGTTACGAGGTACCGGTTAATACAAGTTTTTTTGCCGGTCCTGAACTGCCCCGTGCGTTGATTGAATGGGTGCCTTATCCACAGATTTCTCCCTAACAAGACGAACAGTCTCTCATGGTTACCTAGTGACGCAATCAATGCCCTGTAAATCACGTCAGAAATGGAGTGATTAGCAAGATTGAAGTGATGTCATACAGGTGTATCCAGTTGACTGTGAATCTGTAGGATCTGTAGGCAACTATGGGCTATTCCTCTACAGCATGTTGAATATGATGGTTAGAACTGGTTATTTTACAAATGGGAGGAAGAGAAGGTGACAACAAAAAGGGGAACTGTCCCCTTGGATTGGAACTCTTTTGTTGCTTGGGTCCATTGGCAAGTACCGACTCCCTAGAACGAGCCTTGACTTTCTGTATCATTCAGGGGATTCCAAGGGAGCTATGACCCTGGCAAACAAGGTGTTTCTTAAGTTCCTTTGAGTGGTGGATAAAATCAGAATTTATCAGTAGAACAGATTTGACAGACTCTTGAGGGCCTGACTGTATTATTTTAAATTAAATGAAATTAATTTGCATTAGGGAAAACACAGTTTGTCTGCTGCTAACAAATTCTTAAATATAGTGAGAATGGGAATTAATTTACTTTTCTAAAACCCAATTGATGATTTACTATAGACTGTGCAAGTCTCGCGCGTATCGGAGCGAGAAAACACGTCAAGTGAAGAACATATTTTTTCTGAAATCAAATCATTGTTTTTAAATTAGATCTATGAAACAATCTGACCAACAAAAATACTCATTACAATTTGCATAAAATGAGTTTTAGCTTTCATAATAAATACACAATTCATTTGTTAGTTTTTGTTGAAACAAACTAAAAACTCTGGGACAAGGATGCTTATTTGATCTGAACTTTTTAGGAAACCCTTTTGTAAATCCATGCCTGAATACGTGCAACCACTAAAAGCAGGTTTAAACGCAGACGCGCGATGATCGCACGGGCGTACAATTAACGTGTGACGCAGTTTAAAGAGGACGCTGATGCCTCGACAACCGTAGACTGCAATGAAAAGGCTTAGCGTCTGGCAATTACAGCGTCTGGTAATTATCATCGCGCGACCAAAACAAATTTGGTGATCGGAGGTGGGCACAAATTCTTAATTTTTTGCAAGTAACCGGAAGCAGAGGTCAAGTTTAATTATTGGGTTTTCTTCGTTGCATTGTTGAATTGATTTTACTTTCATATTTGTAATCACTTAGTACTACATTCCCAACAACATATTTAATTTTCATGGTCATAAAGTACGTTAAACTAAAATTATAGACGAAACAAAATCTTGCCAAGGTAAAACTCCATATGGTTGGGACCACGATGGTCCCGGAAGTTCGCTTACGCGCAAGACTTGCACAGTCTATTATGTTGCATCTCCTCAAAAACTGCACAAGTGCATAGAGAAAAAAAGGGCTCAAGGTTTTCCTACATAAAGTTTACGCTTGTAGTTGTACAGTACACGTAGCTTCCTTTTTCAACGTTTCTGTTTCAGTGCAGTGTTATGATTTTTTTGATTTTTTATGATTGAATTTCTTCATGTAGGAAGGAAAAGATCACATTGCCTTATGATATTGTCTTTATCTCTTGTTCTTGTTGCACTTCCTTTAGGTTCCATTCACCTGCTGTACAAGGTTCAGAGACTCCTTCACCCTCCTGCTTACCATACCAATCCCTGAGCTGTCAATGGGATTTGGACTCAGAATCTAAATCCGCACAAGGCAACCGGCCTGCTAGGTATTTGCCTAACTATTCCTCGAGCTACAGCATCTTCCATTGCCCCACAACTAATGCTACCATTACCAAAGAATTCTTCCATCTCCAATGGTCTCCTCCCAGTGGCATGGAAATTGTCCAACAATACTCCAGTGTTCAAATCTGACTCACAGACAGATATTAACAAAGATTGACCTATTGCACGTACAACAGTTATTTGCAAGATGATGGAAAGAGAGATTGAGAACATTAACAAACAACACAATAATGTTTGGATTACGGGATGTTCTCAACCCCTTTTTCTCTTCAACCTCTTCATCAGTAACATCTCCCGTAATGTATCAACAAACTGCTTCCTAGTTGCCGACAATACAGTCACGATGAAATTTCTTACCCATCTGACAATGTGCCATCAATGCTGCTGGCTTATGGAGCGATTCAAATGGCATGAAACAATCAGCAAGTCGAAGGTCATGCAGATAAAACCCCCGGTTCATACTTCCTGCGAATGCGAATCAAATTTTGATGTCACAAATTCACAACGGTTGAGCTGTGGGTTCTTCTTGCAAAACATTTGCAGCGAAAACAGAGTTGTGAAGTCAAATTCGCTTCAAGAGAAGCATTCACAGGAAGTAAGTCGCTCCGAAAGAACACTTAATCTACATGTAGTTGAATACACACAGTGTGGTTCAGAGCTCACAGTCGCCTCATCATACAAATATCTGAAACTGACCAGATCAAACAAGTAAACAAGTAAATACAGCTCTAGGATTTATATGGCACGTTGCAGCTGGGGATTGTTTGCGGATGCACTCCTTTAGATCCTTAGTACTTCCAGTGCTAGAGTATGGGCTGCCTGCCTGGCCCACCTTCACAACAGCTATGTTATCGCATCTTAACCCGCGTCTTTTAAAAAGTCACACCGTGACAGTATCGCAGACTATTTGAGTGTCAGTTTGATATTAGCGTGTAATACATTTTTTTTGAGAACACTTGTAATCACTTTTAAATCGCCCAAACCATAAGATAGACCCTAGTGGATAAATAAAATGAATTATAGCAAAATTTCCTTTTAAATTAGAACATAATTGTCTCTATTTATAGTTTACACAAAATGGCTCATTTCACCAATGAGTGGTAATTAGGTCCAAGGCAATGTAATTGCTCTACAATTCCTATGGGAAAACCGGGAGAGCTGGTCCTTGGTGGATTTTGTTGTCAGTGAAAAACAACCCCGATGGTAACAAGACAGTTGGCATGGTTAGGTGTAGTTGGGGAATATGGGAGTTTTTAAAATAAAAACAAATTAAAAAATGGCGGAGTTCTGACTTTTTAATTAAAAACTGTTACTCAATAAGTCCACCATGGCGTCATGCAACAAAGAGCAAGTTCAAGTGCGCACCTTTAGTCGACCCGTGGTTGACCACTGACTAGCAACATACACGCGCAATGACGTACTCACGTGTACGACTTTATTGGAAGTCTAGTCAACCAGCGGCACGGTGTTCAACATTTCTATTGCCTTCTTCCGCATTTTTGCTATAGTGTCACTGGTTCCCTTCTGCACTTTACACATGTTAGCATAGAACGAGGCTATCGGGACCACGGAAGAAACCATGGTCCCAAGGCTGGTTCCAAATGGTCGACCACAGTAGTCAACCAATGGTCAACAAGCATGGGTTCGAGTCAAAATAGTCAACCTTTAGTTAACCATGGTGCGCACTCGAACTTGCTCAAAGAGGTGTACATGTAAGTCTTATGCTGATACTGATAGTGATAGACTCAACTCACAGACTCTTCTCAGCATACAGTACATACATGATGCCAGAAGAAACAGACTTAAAGGTTCTGTTCACCATGAACTGTTTATTTGAACTGGTCAACTGCTCTACAGTTACATGTACTTCCCTCAACCATCAATACCTGTCACTTGGACACATTGACTTTCAACCATCACTTTGCACAAACTCTTTGCCTGATGAAAAACTCTTCAATTCATTTATATTTCCATGCAAACATTTTGGAATAATCATGAATTTATGAACATCTGTCAAATGTTAAGAAATTCTTGAATCTTGGAAGGGGTTTAATAATCATTTATCCAGCTATCTCAATTATGGTGAATTAAAACTTTTCCTGTTTTGTTGTAATTTGATTCATTTGTTTTATTTGTTTATTTATTTATCGAATAATAAAACACAAGGAAAACTGACTGGGTATTTTTATTTTTTTATTCAGTTATTTATTTGGCCAATTTATAGATTGATTCACTCAAATGGTTATTTGATTGGTAACTATTTGACTGATCTGCTCAATCATAATTGTTTTTATTCCTTGTTTATTTATTTTTTTCTTTTTGTAAAATTTATACTTAGGTCAGTTGTTGCCAGGTTTCTAACTAATAATTTGAAGTTCTTAAATTTGATCTTATTTCTATCTAGACCCAGTAACTGGGGCGCTGTACTCCTTTTTTTGAAATGTTGACATCTTCGGTAGTACACTACTATTAAAAATAATAGTAATACTACTACCGGTACCTAGCGAAGATGTCAACATTTCGAAAAATGGAGTACAGATACAGCGCCCCAGTTACTGGGCCTTCGTTTTACCTAGTTTTACTAAGAATTTGTATTCATTTACTTGGTTTTCCTATAGAATCTATTTATACAAAGGTAATTATTACCTTATTTTTTACCGGTACACTTAGCCCAGGTCGGACTCCTCCGTTGCATACAACGCGACAGAGTCCAGGGTATAAAGGTGCTCTGTCATTGCGAATAACATTTTTTCACATTTTTACCTTTTTGAGGAAGCTGAAACTTGACTCACATATTCCTTGTGTCCTGAACTTTACGCCTGCTCTATTCAGAATTGTAAATTTTTTCCTTGGATGACACTATTGTGAAAATAAAATGGAAATTGACGCATTCGTTGCGACAGCCTAAACAGACAGCTTGTGAACCGCTTGAGAATGCTTACGCGCATGCGCATTTTTTGTAGTATGCTATGCATCGCGCATGCGCACATGAGCCTTAACAGTCAATCGGATAAACAACACATGAGGCTTTTGAGTTATATAGCTAGTATTTTAAATAGACCCATGCAGTAGCTGGGCCCTGTATTCCATAATCCTATTTATAATTTTAAACATTTTGACATCTTATCATCTTACTTAGCACACCTGACATCTTCGGTAGTCCTATAATAGTAATACATGGTAGCACGAACGAAGATGTCAAAATTTTGAAAAAGAGAATACAGCGCCCCAGCTACATGTAGTTGTCTTTTCCTTCCTCCATGTTGTAGTTACTTGGTCTTGCTGGTCCTTGCTCTAGTCTATGGTCTAATTGTATACTATATAAATTATTTTGAGTTACCTGATAAGTAGTCAAATCTGTGTATGCCTCATTCGCTTATGGGTCAACTCGGTCCGAAGCCAACTCGGTCCGAGTCAACTCGGTCCGAAGCCAACTCGGTCCGAAACCAACTCGGTCCGAAACCAACTCGGTCCGAAACCAACTCGGTCCGAAACCAACTCGGTCCAAAACCAACTCGGTCCGAAACCAACTCGGTCCGAAACCAACTCGGTCCGAAACCAACTCGGTCCGAAACCAACTCGGTCCGAAACCAACTCGGTCCGAGTCAACTCGGTCCGAGTCAACTCGGTCCGAAGCCAACTCGGTCCGAGTCAACTCGGTCCGAAACCAACTCGGTCCGAAACCAACTCGGTCCGAAACCAACTCGGTCCAAAACCAACTCGGTCCAAAACCAACTCGGTCCAAAACCAACTCGGTCCGAAACCAACTCGGTCCGAAACCAACTCGGTCCGAAACCAACTCGGTCCGAAACCAACTCGGTCCGAAACCAACTCGGTCCGAAACCAACTCGGTCCGAAACCAACTCGGTCCGAAACCAACTCGGTCCGAAACCAACTCGGTCCGAAACCAACTCGGTCCGAAACCAACTCGGTCCGAAACCAACTCGGTCCGAAACCAACTCGGTCCGAAACCAACTCGGTCCGAAACCAACTCGGTCCGAAACCAACTCGGTCCGAAACCAACTCGGTCCGAAACCAACTCGGTCCGAGTCAACTCGGTCCGAGTCAACTCGGTCCGAAGCCAACTCGGTCCGAAGCCAACTCGGTCCGAAACCAACTCGGTCCAAAACCAACTCGGTCCAAAACCAACTCGGTCCGAAACCAACTCGGTCCGAAACCAACTCGGTCCGAAACCAACTCGGTCCGAAACCAACTCGGTCCGAAACCAACTCGGTCCGAAACCAACTCGGTCCGAAACCAACTCGGTCCGAAACCAACTCGGTCCGAAACCAACTCGGTCCGAAACCAACTCGGTCCGAAACCAACTCGGTCCGAAACCAACTTGGTCCGAAGTCAACTTTTAATAAATGTGTGGTTGACAGGAAATTGGCATTTGACCTATTATTATTACTTCTTTGAATTGGAAAAATGAACTACTGCAATTGTATCAACTGATGTCCTAATAACCTTCCTTTGTGCAAACATCTATTAAAACAGAATGAATGTGCACCTATCAACGATGCCTTCAATAGCGCCATTTGTTTGGAGTTTGACCTGTTTTCAAGGCACACTAGAAAGTATGCGTACCGGTGAAGCGAAGCCTGCATGAAACAAATGTATGCAGTGACTACAAGTTTTATGTGAGACTCTGTATGGCTCTATAACTTGCAGTTGTATTATTCAAATTATTTTTGTTTCCCTTTTGAAAATTGTGTTAGGCGATACATTTCAACTGAAAAAAATTTGAGCAAATGTTCAACTTTTTGGGGGGTTTGTCTTTGTATGTTTCTTATTTAATAAAACATCATAACAAACAATAATAATTGAATCCCCTTTGATTGCTTTAAGTATAACACTCAGATGTTTATTTTATTTGTTTTAAAGTTGGGTATTGTTATGCCCTTGAAAATAATTATTAAATAATAGTAAGCAGAATTTGTATACATTTTCATTTTCTACTAACTTTATAAAACAACATTAAAAAAACCCATTATGATTATTTAATTTAAAAAAATAAAATAAAACAACACAGACACCACAAAAGGTTAAAATATCTTTCACGAGCACATACTTGTTTAATTACATAGATTTATCAAAGTAATAACTATCATATAAAATGGGTCTTCACTGTATGACAATATTCATCCCTACCCAGCTGAAAGTGATTTGATTAACGTGAATTGTAAATTGAATTAGTATTTGGCAAAACTGTCTAGGCGTCCACAAACAATATTTTTGGTCCTGAAAGTATGCCTATCATTGGGCGCTATGTAATCTCAGAAATTAAATAATAATCACCACTTGAAAAAGGCATGATATAAGAAAACCAAAGGAAACAAAATGGTAGAAAATGAACTTATCTTTGCATGCACTTGTGTACATTTTGTTTTTTTCCGAAAATAAATTAACAAATTTATTATAAACAGTACGAATTAAATAACTAAAAATATAATGTAGGAACATCAAAGAAATTAATTTGTGTTTAAAAATAATATAAACAATAAGGCCTGCTCTGTGTTTACTTGAATCATAAGATGCTTGAATCTACCTCCCCGCTCTGACCATACTCTGTTCGGACCGAGTTGACTTCGGACCGAGTTGACTCCGGACCGAGTTGGCTTTGGACCGAGTTGGTTTCGGACCGAGTTGGTTTTGGACCGAGTTGGTTTCGGACCGAGTTGGTTTCGGACCGAGTTGGTTTCGGACCGAGTTGTTTTCGGACCGAGTTGGTTCGGACCGAGTTGGTTTCGGACCGAGTTGACCGGTACCCCCCCATTCCACACTGTCCAAACCCAGGGCCAGGCTATATATTTATAATATTTTGTGTAAAAAATAAAATATTTATATTGTCTCTGTATGATATCTCTAATTTAGTATTAATTGGCCAACTTTAAAAATCTGACAAACTTACTGTTATTAATCAGCAGGTGCCCGCCTCCGCTGATCCATCCACCTCTCTCAACGACCGAAATACTGCGACATTTTTCTTCAGGTTTGTTGCGTGTCCGGTATGCTGATGCATGGATAAACCTCCATGATAAACCACAGACCAGAGCCTCAGACCCAGAGAACTGACGTAAACATTTGCAAACCGCACATAAACATGCAGTACGATCGTGATGGTCCCCTTGTTGTGTTCATGATAATGCACGTGACGCAAGACACGTGATCATCCCCCTGTCGTCTAGGTCTTAAACCTGAACCTTATTATACCAATGATCAGGTACCAAAGGAGGAAGTGCGTTGCATGACCGGCTGGGTCGTGGCGTGGGTGTTTACTTTTTTGGAGCTACGTGAGGGAGGTAAGTTTCGTTTGTGGTCTATGATGACTATGGTGGATGCTATCTTTGGCCGTATTTTGGGAGTAACTACCACGTGCAAATATTCTAACGTTTGCACGAACGGTCGCGATCTTGCGCAAGTAGGGTGCACTGTGTGATGTGCAGGGTTTTCATAGTGTCCCAATCATGCCAATAGAGGGCGGTTGCCACTTTCCATGCAGTGCATTATGATTCAATTCAATTCAATTCACTTTATTTCCATTCCATAACGAAGGTGAATAGACAAGGTAGTGTATACAAGATAATATAATACAAGCAATACAATTAAGATTAAACAAGTAAAATACAATGTAATACAAACAAGGACAAGCAAACAAACACAAGCAAACAGGAAACATAAAACAACAAAACAACAAATCCAAAGACAACAACATGGTAATGGAGATGGAGGGGGCCCATAAAAAGCAGAGCTTGTCGAGTACGGACCCCCATAACTAAAAAGCAATGAAATAAGCAATTGTGGAAAGTAGATGTAAATGAAGCAAAATAATGCTACAAAAGCAAGCAAAAAAACAACAAAACAACAACAATAAGTATGAAATAAACTAAGCAATAAATTAAGTAATGAATATTATAGATGAAACTAGGCAAATAAACCGTCACAAGTCTGACAAACCAGGAACAAGCAGTCTAGTCGCAGATCCGACGAACCGGCAAACAAGCAGCCCAGTCGCGAATCCGACAGGCCGGCGAAAAAGCAGTAAAGCAACAACAGCCACTCGCCGGTCCGCCAGACACGGGATCGGACCCAAGCCGCCCACCCAGGGGCGACACCCAAACCGCCCAATCGTGGTCTGCCGGCGCCAGACATGTGACGAAACAAAACACTTATCTACAAAATAGAAAACAAAAGAGAACATGCCAAGTAAGGTGTGACGTAAAAATAATAGTAAACAACAAAATAAGTTAGACAACCAGAATTAATGAAAAGGCATGATTAGGCAAGGCCATACTGGTATACAATAATACATAAAACAATAGCATGTTAAACATAGTTATTAAGGAGGAACTGCTTAAACTTTCTTTTAAACAGACTTAAAGAAGTGACGCTAAGAAGAGGTTTTTGTAAAGAGTTCCAGAGTTTAGGTCCTTGAAATTTGATACTTTTGTGAGAAAGGATGGTCCTGGTAAAGGGAATGTGATAGTGAGAAACTTGACGGGTATAATGAGAGTGGATGGACAGATTTTGGGAGAAAATGGAGGCAAGGCAGGTGGGTAAATTGTTGTGGGCCAGCTGAAACATGAATGTACCAAGATGAAAGTTATACACGTCATTCAGCTTCAGTGATCTATACTGAGTGAAGAGGGGATCTGTGTGAGCAAGATAATCAGAATTATTAATTAAACGAATGGCCCTTTTTTGTAAAAGGAACAGTCTATTAAGTATAGAATGAGACGCACTACCCCAGGCTAAAATACCATAATTTATGTGAGATAAGACAAGAGTGTTATACAAAGTAATTAAAATATGCTGGGGGAGATACAACTTAAGTCTATTGATGACACCCACATTACGAGAAACAGATTTACATAATGAATCAACATGTGGTTTCCAGGAAAGCTTGTTATCTATGTACAAGCCAAGAAATTTAGTACAATCAACCTGGTTAATCTTAACACCATCAATATAAATATCCCTGGGTAAAACTATATACAGATTACTAAATAACATACAGTTCGTTTTTTTAATGTTCAATGACAGTTTATTTGATTTAATCCAGTTGCTAACCAAGACAAGTTCAGAGGCAACAGTTGCAATAAGAGTGTCTAAGACAGAATGACTATAAAACAGATTGGAATCGTCAGCAAAAAGAATGAAGGAAAGAGCATCAGAAGACTTAGCAATATCATTGATGTAAATCAAGAAGAGTAGCGGCCCCAGAATGGAGCCCTGGGGGACACCACAGGTTAAGGAGCGTGTGGTGGATGGGTATCCCGCTACAGAGACATATTGCTTCCTGTTGGAAAGGTAGCTTGTAAACCACTCTAGGGACCTTCCTCGAATACCGCAATGATTGAGTTTATGAAGCAAAATACTATGGTCCAGAGTATCAAATGCTTTGGAGAAATCGAGGAAAATCCCTAGAGTGTGCTGAGAATGGTCAAATCCTGTGATGACTTTTTCAATCAAGTGGAGTACTGCATGGGTAGTAGAATGTTTGGCTCGAAATCCAAACTGGGAGTTAGATAAGATGTCATGTTTTTGGAGAAAGCAGGAGATGCGAGAGTAAACCAGTCTTTCAAGGATTTTGGAGAAACATGAAAGGACAGAAATGGGCCGATAATTAATGACCAGGTTAGCGTCTCCATTTTTGTTAATAGGAGTCACTTTGGCAACTTTCATGTCATCAGGAACAATTCCAAGTGAGAAAGACTGGTTCACAATGTAAGTAAAAGGGTCAGCAATAGCAGAGATGACTCTCTTAATTACAAAGGCATTGATAGAATCAGAACCAGAACTTTTTTTGTTGGCCAAATTGGTAACAACGTCACAAATCTCCTGAGTAGAGGCCGGAGAAAGGAATATGGAGTGAGGATTCGGATCACCGAGGTAGTCCGTGAAATTGGAATTGCAAGGGAGGATTTTGCTGGCTAAGCTAGGGCCAATGTTTACAAAATAGTTATTGAAGAGTTCAGAGATGGAGGAGTTGTTTTCAGTGTAGTTACCATTATGAGAAATACCGGAAATTTTCTGTGGGGAGACATACTTGTTGATCACGGAGTTGATTAACTTCCAAGTGTTCTTGATATTGTTTTTCTCCTTCTCGAATTGATTGAACAAGTATTTTTTCTTAGCGGATCTGAGGACACTGGTTAAAATGTTTTTGTATCTTGTGTAGGCGAGATGGTTTGTAGAGTTCCGTTTGGCAAGAAATTTATGATACAATTTGTTCTTAAGGTTGATTGAGCTGAGGAGAGAATCAGTGATCCAAGGAGATTTTGGAATGTGTTTTTTGCTGCTCTTTTTGTTAGACAAGGTACTATTAGCGTGATGAATGTTATTGAAGATAGTCATAAAGTTACCGAAGGCAACGTTAGGATTATCAGCTTCGTACACGGGAGTCCAATCTGCTAATCGGAGACATTGATGTAAATTACCAAGGTTGTCATTAGTGTAGACGTAGGATTTAGCTGTATGAGAACGAGAGGAATGAATATTGGAGATGGGTATTGATGTGAAGATAGGTAAATGATCAGTTATGTCAGAGATCAAAATTTGAGACTTAGGTAGTGGGAGAATATTGGTAAATATGTTGTCGATTAATGTGGCAGATGTTTTGGTAATTCTGGTGGGTTTATCAATGAGTGGTAAGAAGGAGTGAGAGAAGATTATGTCGAGGAAGCCTTGTGTGGCCGAACAGGTGTCATATTCAAGAAGATTTATGTTGAAATCACCTGTCAGGAGGCATCTGGTGTTTTCTCTGGCTAGTTGAACAATAACATTCTGAAAGATGGACATAAAATCATTGTGTGGTGCTTGAGGGGGTTTGTATATAACCCCAATAACAATATTCCTGGAAGGAGTTTTCACCTCAATGAAGAGAGATTCCATAGAGTCGGTGGTCGTTGTTAAGTCTTCTCTTATTATGAAGTGAATATTGGACTGAATATATAAGGCCACACCACCACCAACTCTATGTAACCTGTTCCTATTGATAAGTTTATAACCCGGTAGATGGAATACGTCAGAAGATGAACTATTGAGCCAAGTTTCAGATAAAGCAATAACTGAGAACTCTGGCAGTGATTGAAGGGTAACTCTCAGGTTGTCAAAATTTTTGGAGAGGCTTCTGATATTAATATGTATAATGGTTAAGTTAAGATCAGAACTGATTAATTAATGTGAAGCCCAATTTAATTATTCGAGATATATACGAACCGACATATGAAGCCCAATTCCCTGCCACAACCACGCACATTACAATGGCGTGGTTGTGTGGCTCTATATGTATGAAGCCACAACCACTGAAGTTTGTGTGTAATGGCACATGTGTGCATGGTTGTGGCTTCATATGTATGAACCACGAGATGTATGAACCACCACGAGATGTAGACCCAGTAACTGGGGCGCTGTACTCCTTTTTAAAAATTTTGACATCATCGGTCGTATTAGCGCCCCAGGAAGGTGTTGCACATATCAACGGGAATCCCTGATATCGCATCATTTTGAATACGGAAGCCACACAAAATGCCTCAGAACGACAAAAATCCCCAACAAAATAGCTTTAAAAACGCCTACTGGTTTCTTGATATGTCTAAGATGCAACAACAGGTATTTAAATGTACTCACGATTTTGTTTTGTGCTGAAATTTTACGTTTTTTGTCCAGTCGATCGGAGAAAATGGCAATCCTGCTATTAGCAGGATCGGGTCAACTATGATCTGCGACTTTTTCATCGTCGCGATGCATTCTGGGTAGTAGATTTAAGAAAAAGAAATGTGCAGAAACCGTAAACAGAAGCTCTATGAAAATGGACCCAGGCCTAACTAGTAAGGGGCCAGGCGGGGGTTGGGGAAGCCCCCCCCCCCCCCCACAAAACAAAATAATAATAATAACAATTAATTAATAATATTCATAATAATAATAAACAAACAAATAAATAAATAAGCTGTGATAATATATAAAAGGCGTATTAGTAATAAATAAATAAGTTACTAAAGATAAATAAAATAATAAATTAATTAAAATTGTACACAAAAATTGGGCTGCCTACACACAAATTGGTCTAACACAAAAAGTATGAGTTTTATCTTTTATAATAAAATAAATGCAAAGGAAAACAGCTTATAGTCCGAGTCACCGAAATTGTGCCTCGAGACGGACACGAGTTGGACTGGAGTCATACAACACTGGCGAAACCTCGGGCTGTGACGTTGCAATATCGCCCCGTCGACGAATACATTGCCCATGCACACTGTGTGCACTCACTGTAAACAGTCGTTGATTAAATCTACTACCCAGAATGCATCGCGACGATGAAAAAGTCGCAGATCATAGTTGACCCGATCCTGCTAATAGCAGGATTGCCATTTTCTCCGATCGACTGGACAAAAAACGTAAAATTTCAGCACAAAACAAAATCGTGAGTACATTTAAATACCTGTTGTTGCATCTTAGACATATCAAGAAACCAGTAGGCGTTTTTAAAGCTATTTTGTTGGGGATTTTTGTCGTTCTGAGGCATTTTGTGTGGCTTCCGTATTCAAAATGATGCGATATCAGGGATTCCCGTTGATATGTGCAACACCTTCCTGGGGCGCTAATACGACCGATGATGTCAAAATTTTAAAAAAGGAGTACAGCGCCCCAGTTACTGGGTCTACACGAGATGGTGAGGGTGACTGGATAGGAGGGGGGAGGGGGTGAGGGTGAGGGTTTGGGGTTGGGTGAGGGTGAGGGTTAGGGGTAGGGTTATGGGTAGGGTTATGGGTAGGGTTAGGGGTACGGTAGGGTTAGGGGTAGGGTAGGGTTAGGGGTAGGGTGAAGGTGAGGGGTAGGGGTAGGGTTAGGGGTAGGGTGATGAACACTCCCCCCTTTCAACATGGAGGAACCCAACCAAGTAATAAACATGCATGGTTGTGCCATCTTAAAAAGCGAGGAATTGGGCTTCATATGTCGTGATGCATATATGCCTCAATTATTCAGTCTAGGTTGTAGTACATCACATGTACTTGCCTCTAAAGTTCCAGTTCTGTTAGTGTTACTCGACTTGATCCATAGGTCAGGATATGAACGCCAAGGTGCTATTATAGTTGAGTAAGGACCAAGACTTATGATGACTCGACCACCACAAGTGCACAACCAATCGTGGAGGGTTTCATAATCGACACACTCAGTTTTCACATATAGGATAGAGTTGTTTTACGTGATATAAACAATCCCTAGTAGCGTCAAAAATTCCAAACGGAAGTTTCTTCTGGTGGTAGATCAAGTTTAATTCTCCTGCGACTAGAAAGATATCACGTGAATGAGTTGGGTTGTTCTGAAGCATGCCTTCTCCTAGTCCTAGAACTGTGTGTGTGAGGTTCGCTCCACTACCTCATAGTATCATACAATGTAGTAATTCTAACTACACTAGAAGTACAAAATCTCAATTCAAACAAACAGCCACCAACTGCAGTACTACAGGAGAAGAAAGGATAATATAGAAATATAAAAACATAATCAGTATAAATCAACGAAAATCAGTTATATTTCATTTTAAAAGAAGTTTACAACTTAAGAGTAAGATAAGGAGTACTGTAAAATAAAATAAAAGGATTTTATAGGCCTATACTTATTACTAAATTTATAGTTATACTCATTGTTCTGTGCATGGTCGCTTCAAATATGACACCATCTACGTGAGAATTGGAGTAGTACAAATCGGAGTGGCATTTATATCCTGTTGGTAAGTTATTGCACCACAAGCTGTAGTATCTTGGCACTTGATTGCTTCTGAATACTCCATGAGGAAGTTTAACAAAGAGGCCCTGGGGGAGATAGAACTGAACTTAAATGAGATTAAATTAAATTCCTAAAGGCATTGTGGTTTGTGTAAGATCTACTGAAAGCCAATAGTTTTTGCCAATTCCTTCTCCAAAGCTCATATGCATTTATGTGTACAATATCTAGTTTTACAACAAATCATCTGTTTCATCGTTCAAAAGCATTTCCTAAACCGGGAACTTTTCCTTCTGAGAAGACCTCAGTCTTTGAAGATTGTAGGCCAAGTACAATTGTTCAAACTTTCTTGCATTCTAATCATCAAAGACAAACCAGGATGATGCAATTCCTTTGGGGCTTTTGGCAATCAGCAGTGGAGCTAGTTTTTGTGTAGTGGGCGTGGCTTGCAGTGGAATTGAGGACACACTGCCGCTATTTCTCTGTCAATATTCTTACATGTACCTTAAAGTATTTACTCAAGAGGATTTTAAGAAAAAGATAAATAAAGTCCAAAGTGAATCGCACAAACACTTACAAAGTGGAGATCAGACAGCATATCTTTTTTTTTTCTTTGCAATGATACACTAGCACTATAGTAGTAGTTTTCAAAATACAAAAATTAATATGTTATTCATGGGTTACTGTGGATTTAGTAAATTGGAAAAATATGCAAAATTTGACAATCTTTTCACTAAATGAGGTTTTGTTTCTGGTCATAAGGATTGAAAAAGTAGTGGTCACATTTGGCATATTTTCCAAAAATACATGATAGCACGGTTAGGAAACCCAACCCCATAAATGTATTGGTTTGACTGATAGTAGGCATGCCATTTTTTTTAAAACAATTTTCCAAAATGTTAATGTTATATTTTGTTTTAGATTCAGAACAGTGTCCATGGGCTACACTCTTCAGAGATTTCCATCATGTTCACATTTGACTTAATGTACGGTGCCAACACCCCCGCAAAAAAGATCTTCGGCCATTCCTACTCTGTCCCAACGCTCCTGGATTGTACCTCTGCGCTCGTCACAGCCTCCTTGCATATGACCCGTGCCTGCTTGAACATTGTGCCTCGTGATCTATACGACGTCCTACTCGGACAAGCATGCAGTGCCCTTCTGACCTACAAGCCCGGAGCTCCAGGTCTCTGTTTGACAAGCATAGTTCGTAGATGGCCAGACTCTACCCTAAAGCTGTGGGCAACGTTGACGAGACACAGACTGACTTTAAGTAGTGAGAAGAAGACAACTGAAATGATAATGCACATTGTGGCTGGCGTATGTGATCCTGATGGGATGTCGAGACTTGGTGTACTGGATATTTCGGATATTCCTCTGAGTAGGTTAAAGGGACCATAGATAGGTTGCAGTATGACGTAAGTCGGCCATCTTTATGGGCAATTTGGAACACACAGTCATGCGTTACGCGTGAGAACGGCGTGCAGCACGCGCACATTTCACAAAACTCATTGTATGATTGGTTAGTGAATGACGCGGCTGCGTTAATAATTTGAGCGCTTGACGCGCCTGCATGCCAAAATGCGATTTGCCCGTAAAGATGGCGTCTACTGGGAACTATCTATTGGCTTCGAATTGGGCGCTTTGGAATAAAAAGCGCTTGTTATGAAATGAATAATGGTTGTAAGGATGATTTAAAATTAGAATAATAGGCTAATGATTCACACAAATATCCTTTGAAATAGTGTGAACTAACACCGTCTGCTATTTTGTAGAACCAAACTTTCGACGACGCCACCAATTTATGGACTGTGTTAGTTCACAAAGTAAAAGGAAAAAAACACACAGTTTCCAGGGATATTTGTGTGAATCATGATATTCTACTTTTAAAACATCTTTCCAACCATATTCATTTTATGGCAAATGCTTGTTTAGCCCAAAGCGCCCAATCTGAAGGCAATGAGTCCCTTTAAATGTTTAAAATTTGTTGTGTCAATCAAAAAGGCCTTACAATGAGTCATAAAATTGTTTCGCTCGCTGTTTTTTTTTTTTAACTGCTTAAAAGACGGTATCTATGGCCCTTGTTAAAAGCGCAGCTACATTGTAAATAGCTTCTGCCCAGGCTGCGGCTTAGGCTAAGGCAGTTAACATGCACTTTGGGTACAGGGCTTCAAACAGGCGGACTGAGTCTAAGCCGTACCCCAAGCTGAACTTACATACATGTATGGTTTCTTAAAGCACATGTACATTATTGGTAATTGTCAAAGGCCAGTATCCACACTTGATGTGACCCAACATATTCATGAAATAACAAACCTGTGAAAGTTTAAGCTAAATCGGTCTTCGGAGTCACAAGAAAACAGTGAAAAACCCCATTAGATGTTTCCATTGTTTCAAACAATGGATTTTATTACGCGTGATAAAGACTATTGTTTTACTCATTTCCTAAATATTATAGCATTTCAAGCAAAAACTATTTCAAGGGAAGTTTTTCACCATGACCATCTTTAGTCCATATAAGTTATGTGCAAATCTGTGAACATTTTGAATCTTACCAATGTTGTCGGAAACCCTTGGATGAATGTTTTAGACTAGTGGAGCTTTGTTATAGAATTGAACAAATTGAACAAATTTCTTTTGAACAAGATACAACTTTTTAACCAGACTCGAGTCTTACTTGAGTTACATTTTTGATGACTCCGACTTGGAATTGAGTCAAGATGATTAATAACTCAGACTCAGTTAAAGGATGTGGCTTGAATACTTCCAGATCTCATCAGTTGAACCCTGTATTTAAAAATGAGACCACTACATAAAGCACTTGGAAAACAGGTGATGGCAAGGTAGAACACGTTGCAACAGCACACCGTACTAGACGATTCAAGATTTTAAGCAGAGTAATTCCTTGGTGACAAAAAACCCCAAAACACTATAAATATCCTCGCAGAAGCCTTTTATATATAATATATAAAAGTTGATGCTGACAAAAGGTATTATAATCATTGGATCATCTTTTTTTCACTACAAATTTAATTGCAGGTGGAGAAACTTGCCTGTTTGCTCTTCAAAAGATAATGGACTCCCCAGGCAAGAGAGTACACACTGTGGTAATAGACCTATCCATCAACTCTGAAAACTACAGTCAGATCAAAAGCCTACTGAGAAAATCAAGCAACCTGAGAATTCATTGTCGTCGTTTGTTCATGAAGTCCTTGGGAAAGAATCGCGTGTCAAAAGTCATTCAACTTATTCAACCAGACGTAAGTAATTTCTCATGTTTGGATTTTGCATACACCTTGCTTTTGGACAGTGTTAAACCAAACAGAAAGTCTGTGTTAGGGCTCGAAATTGAGGGGAAAGTTCACAAGACTGCAGGCCTTGTAGCTCTCAAAATTGTTACTGGCCTACAAATTCTTTTTACAAGATCAGAGTCGAAAAGAGAAACAGTTTAATATAAAGTGTTTTTATTTGAACGAGCATTAACGCTTCGAGCGCTGCCAACGTTCCCTTACTTACGTTTTACTACTCGACCAAAAACAATAAAAAATTGCCCTGTGGATAAAGAAAAGCCAAAACGCAGCCGGCACAGTGTAAGAAACCCTTCGAGCACCGCCAACGTTCTGAAACGTCATACTGAATCTCCATCCACAGGCCGCCAACATTCCCATACGTTCTACTACTCGACAAAAAAAATTAAAAATAGCCGGCCTGTGGATACAGAATTACCAAAGCGCGGCTGGCACTGTAAGGGTTAAGAGAAAGTTTATGTAAATTGTCGTTTGGGTAGGTATCCTTTCATACTCAACAGATATTTGTCAGGCTCAAATTCTGACAAACACTAGACAGCCAGACTTGTGCAGTCGTGAGTTTACGAGCCGTATGCTAAACTCACTGGACTTTGGCCTGCGGTCCAGTGTTTATTTCGAGCCCTGTATAGCTAAGCTTGTTGTGGCCGAGCAGTCTGGATCATCAAACTCAACAGATAACTGAGTAATTGGAGTTTGGGTTCCAATCCTGGTCGTTACACTTGTATTCTTGGGCAGGACACAACTACAATTGCTTCTCATCACCCAGGAGTAACTAAATGGGTACCTGCATGGGTAGAGAGATTTGTGAATGGTTAGCAACCTGTGTGCCAACTTGGCTGCCAGTGCAGCGTACTCAAAAGAAGTTTAGATGGTTTCAGATACGTTTATGGCCCAAAAAGTAGTGAAAGTGTAAGGTGCTATTATACAGTGTTTAAAAGTGCCTTATAATTAAAATGCATGTTTTTGTTATATTATTATTAATTTCAAAATGATGTCAAGTGTGTTCAAAATCAAAGCCACAAAAAAAACCCTCCTTTCCAACTTGTAACCCCACAGCTTTCATCATTTAGAAAGAAAAAAAAATCAATTGGTGCAGGCACAAAGATTTATCTAGTAAGGTTTGCGGTAACATTGTGTACTTGACACTTTCTCTGTGAGTTGTGGTGGCTATAAAATGAACTAGTATTGTAACAATTCAACAATTCAATCAGTATGCTCCGATTGTAGGGTGCTTTTTCTCCGGAAGACGATCAGAGCACACTGGCTGAAATGTCAAGTTTTTACACTAACGATTCTTTTTCAGATCCAACACAACTCGTAAGAGAGATTTTATGTGCACGATGATACTGCTACTGCAAACCTTGCCAGATTGCATCTCCCCGTGCAAAGTTTTGAATCCTACTCATGTACACGGTGTTACCACAAACCTCACGAGCTTGTAGGAGATTGTATTGCCATGCAAAGTTTCAAATCCAACTCATGTACAAAATCGTGTCACCTTACTGAATACTGAAGTTCATTACTGAAGTTCCAAATCCTACTCAGAAAAGTGATAATTTTTTTCATAATTGATTTGTGTTAACAGATTGTAATCGGTTTGAATATGGACTTCAATCGTCTGGAGAATCAGGGATTCCTAGGAGTAGTTCCAGCTCTGAACAGTTTCTCCAACATCCAAGCCCTGAGTCTAACATACAATTTAATCAATACGACCAGAGACTGCGACATCGCTCAAATCACAGCAAGGGCTTTCTCTAACTTGAAGAGTCTACAGAGACTGGGTATGAGCCAAAATATCTTGACTGGGTCACTGAGGGTGCTCCTGGAGCCCTTCACTAAGCCGCTTGAATGCTTGTATCTGTGCGAGTGCAGACTGTCATCAGCCGATATTGCATATCTTGCCCACTCCATTCATGCAAAGAATTTAAAGGAACTGGATATTGGATCAAACAACCTGAAGTTTGAAGCACTCTCTTTTGAGACACTTCTGTGCAATGCCGGTGACACACTAGAATATCTAGGACTTGATCACACTCACCTGAGTCGCTTAGAATCCCCCGTCAGTGCATGGTGGGGGCGTGTTAGCCACAAACTGAAAAAACTGGTTGCAGTAACGATGCGCAATAATAATTTCAACTCCATCGACCAGATTGATTTACTACGAACTCTCGCAAAGAATATCCACACATTGGTGTATGTGGGCGTTTGCATGGTGTATGAACCAGTCATTCTCGATGAAGATGACTTCTTTGATGAGTGGGATGAGAGTAATGACCGTGTGAACCGATTCTTTGAACTTTACTACGAAGGCAGAGATCAGAACTCTGAAGACGGGAAGGCCAAAGAGTCCAACAAGACCCGTTCATTGATTGTTCATGACATTGATGATGTTTACCAGAAAGATGCCTTGATATTCATTCACAATCTTGAAAGTAAAGAAACGTAGTACTTAAACTGCAAACACTAGCCATATGATCAACTTGAATCCATCAGAATCCAACAGCAGACATAATTGAAATACCCGATGGCATTGAACTATTTTAGTTTTTGCTTAATGCTAATAAAGGTACCTTCTCAAAGGATATTCAAGGATAAGTTACGTGAAAGTTTATCCTCAAGGTTAAATCATTGAGGATAGGTGGCGGATGGATTTGTTTTTCTTCAGAATTCATTGGCAAGTGTGGTGACAGACTCCCCACTGAGCAGTCCTTGATTTGGCCAATTGCCAAGTCTCATAGCTCTTGTGGCAATGTTCTTGCGACATGCCTTTTGCTGAAGGACACACTTTAGTCTTGTTACTTCTGGTAAGTCATTGAAAAATGCTCAACCTTGTCCATCCGGACCCAGTTTCATGGCTCTACTTGAGCAAAGAATCGGCACGTAAGGAAGCAGGGAATTCCGCGCTTATGTCAAGCTTATTTCATATGTTACCAGGGAATCTTTGCTTGTGCCGGTGCATACTCCACGTTACTTTGTTTGCTTACAAAGGTAGCGCAGAAATTATGCGCTTGCACAGTATAAAGCTAAGAATGGTGATCAAAAGCGCAGAATTCGGCGGTAAGCAGATCCATGAAAATGGGCCGTGGTGGTTTCTAGTAGATAAGAATCTCAAGGTCTGTGGTTTAGTCTTGTGAACAAATTGCCTGGTCTTGTTGAAATACTTTCCCCTCAAACTTGTTCACAACATAATTGGGCCACTTGTTGATGCGAGTTGCAAAATCAACTGTGGAGAATTTTTTCTGTAAGTTTTCCTGAAATAGTTTTGAGAAGATCCCTGAATCATTTTTGTTTCGGTTTGCTAATATTAAAAATGTACCTAGTTGTTAAATGTCAATCAAACAGTGACTGGTAGATTTTGACGGCTTTGGTGAAGTTCGGGTTGTGATGTCCGATTGCTTAAGTAAACTTTCCTGTCTATGCAGGTTTCAAAATACTGAGGCACGGTTGAGCAGGAATCCTACTCAGTATTCTGTAGGTTCGTACAAAAACACAAATCACATATGCCCAATTACCGTGCATACGAGTGTTAAAATGTGTCCCTTACCCCCACCCCTCCCCCAGTTGCGCCCAAAACTACCTTCTCTCACATCCATCCCATACCCCTGGTCGCACAAGAAACTCCCTACCTAACACCTGTTCCCCATTTGTGTCCTTCACACACAATCCTACCGCGACAGCCAACCCCTACTCTTGGTTCAATTCCTACACCTTCCACTCTCCCCTAACCCCTCCCTGTGGCTTTACAACTGTGCATGGTGGTATAACAGCTTCATGTCACTTTAGTTATTTATATCTCAATAAATCCATAAATTAGCACTCGATTTACAATCTCAGCTGTTTTGGTTATTGTATTTATTTTAGGAGAGTAATACAATTTGACTGTAAAGAACATCAAACAAAAGATTTAACACACTCTTAAGGAAGTTTTTCATTACATTATTTTAAAAAATATGTACAAATATCAATAAACAATAGCGTTTAAAACAAACTTGTAGCTGTACCTTCTTTCCTTATCAAGAAGAATCAAAACAAACAGCACCAAATAAGTCAATTCTGTAAAGGGGAATTAATTCAATGTCACTATCTACATGTATCTATTCAAGCATGTGTAATAAACGAGTTACAAAGCTTGCTATTTTCAAACAAAGTAGGTGTAGGTGCCAAGCACAACTCTCATCCAATGCTAGGTCATCCTTTGACCTCGGTGATCAGGGCGCTGTTTGAGCTTGTGAAATCATATGCAATGAGGATTCATTTTGCCATGCTCATGTCCAACCTTTTTGCATCAAAGCTTTCAACAAGCTGTAGCAAGCCAATTTAACTAAATATTGTGGGGTAGCGAAAAATTGCTCACTTATACGCATGAACTATCATTGTATATGTAATACTGACAGTACATTCTCCAGGTATCAGAGTTTAATATGGATTGTTTTGATGTACAGCATTTACATCTGTGTAATGGAAGCAAAGAATATTGATTTTTATATCAATTAGTAAAAAAATATAACAATCAAACAAAATATGAAGACTTTCCAGGTACACTCAATTGACACTCAATTGTGACCTGGGAAGTCATTATTTGTGCAATAAAGTACAATGTGCTTCATCCCCTGAGCGTTCAAGTACATCATGCAATTTTAAGGAAATAATAACAGTATGGTAGACAGTAGCCATGGTTGGTGCGATGGGTCAATACACAAAACCAGGCCCGATACTTCACAGGGGCAATTGCCTTGGTGCCCCACCAAATGTTCAAGTAGATAAATTTCCCTCATATAATTGCCCCTGACAACTGACTTGAAAAAACCTCCTTGCCCTTCTAGGAACGAAGTACCAGGCCAACCTTATAACTTCATCACAGGCACAAATGACATCATAGATAATTACCAAGGAAGTACTTATGTACATCAAAAAGCAGCCCCTTGGTACAAAAGGTGATATTTTCTACATCTAAAACCATCCATTGACATAGAATAAATACATTGACTATTTAATACACAATTAGGAGCATTTCCAAACAGTCACCGCCATGTTGCCACCAAAGAATAAGTACAGGATGTTTTTGGTCTCGTGGGTGATCTCAAAGCCGTATCCTTCACCAACTATCGCATGCCAGGAGGAACCAAATTTCTTGTCCATCGCTTCTTTAATCATCTTTGCTGCCGTCTGGAAAAAGAAGAATGGTGGTAGCACATGGAAGTTTAAAAAAGGAATTAGCTGAATGCAAAATGCTTACCACCCAAAGTGACTGGTGGTATAATCAAATTAATAATAATTAATAATAATTTATTCATTTATATAGCGCAAATTCCAATATAATTTTGTTCAAATGCGCTGAACAATAAAATATTAATAAAAATACAAGAAAATACACTTTAAAATAATCCCATACGCACTATTACACACAATAACATGAAAAGAGTTAACAGCAATAAAATTACTTTAAAAAATGAACAATTAAAATTCCAATAAATAACCACAATCAAAAGAAGATTAAAACCAATACAAATACAATGAAGTAACAACAAAATCAGTAAACGGCCAACTTAAAAAAAATGGGTTTTTAACAGAGACTTAAAGTTATCAACAGTGTTAGCTCTCCTAATGTTAATTGGGAGGGCATTCCACTCCAGAGGGTAGGGGCAGAATTAACAAAAGCACGATCCCCAAGGGTAACTTTGGTACAGCGAAAAGGGTAGCCCAGGAGAGTGTCATCAAAAGAACTACGAAGATTGTAACGAGATGAGGGATTCTTAATGATAAGTTGGCTAAGGTAAACTGGAGCTAAACCATAAAAACATTTATAAGTCAACAACAAAATTTTAAAATTAATCCTAAACCTCACTGGAAGCCAATGAAGACTCTGATCAACCATTAATGGAGCAACATGGCAAAACTTATAAGCTCTAAAAACAAGTCGAGCGCAGGCATTCTGTACTCGTTGAAGATGATTAATCTGACAGTCAGGTAAGCCATATAAAAGGCTGTTACAGTAATCTAAACGACTGGAAATGAAAGCATGAATCAAGGTTTCAGTACACTTAGTGGACAGGTGTTTTCTTATACGTCTGATGTTATGTAAATAATAAAATGCACTTCCACAAACCTTTTGAATGTGAGTATTCAATGACATTATGTACATGTACATCAAACCATGAACCTAAGTTACGAGTAATGGGTGCAGGTGCAATCACCAACATGAATGGAATCAAGATTAACTTTAGACAACTGTTGGGGGTCCCAATAATCATAAACTCAGTTTTACTGTCATTCAGCATTAAACCATTAGCCAACATCCAGTTACGTAAATCCTGAATACAGCTCTCCATAGCTGCTAAAGACGATCTTTGATTTTCTGAATTGTCAGTCAGTGCTATAAGAGATATACAGCTGGGTATCATCAGCGTAACAATGAACCTGTGGAAGATGGCTCTTAATGATATCAAACAGTGGGCTAGTGTACAAAATAAATAATAAAGGCCCAAGACAAGAGCCTTGTGGAACGCCATAATCGAGATTAAATTGCTGAGAGAGATTACCATTTATAGAAACACGTTGGGATCTACCAGACAAGTAAGAATGAAATTATTTAAGAGCAGTACCATCAATACCAAATTTACACTGGAGGGTATTTAGTAAAATGTTGTGGTCTAATGTGTCAAAGGCGGCACTCAAATCGAGCAGAACTAACAAAGAAACCTGTTGTCTATCCATAGCCATTAATAAATCATTTCTAATCTTAAGTAAAGCCGTCTCTGTGCTATGATATTGACGGTAGGCAGACTGGGCAATGGGATACAATTTATACAACTCTAAATGGGCTTGTAACTCATCTGCAACGGCTTTTTCAACCAGTTTCAAAATAAATTGCAAATTACTGACTGGCCGGTAATTTTCAACTACTAAGTCAAGGCCAGTTTTTTTTTAACAAAGGAGACACAAGGGCTGATTTCCATGTAGCAGCAAAATGGCCGATGCGAAGAGAAGTATTAATCATACTAGTGACAACAGGTAAAATAACCTCCAAACTTTCAATAAGCAGCCTAGTTGGTATCGGATCAAGAATACAGCATTTCTTACTGGAGTGTAAAATGAGCTTACGAACTGAAGATTCTGAAAGCTGAGTAAATTCAGTGAGAGTACCAACAGCAGATGACGTTAGTGCAGAAAGATTACATCTAGGCGAGCAGACCTCATTACTTAACCTAGACCGAATGTTGGCAATCTTCCGGACAAAAAAGGAACCCATATCATTGGCAAGAGAAATATCATCTAATCGAGGAGGCAGAACGGTAAGTTTGTCGAGGTTAAGAAGAGATCTGCAGGCCTTAAAAAATTTCCTTTGATCATGACTGTTATTGTCAACAAAAGTAGTGTAAAACTCACGGCGAGCACAGTTCATAAGAAAGGTAACTTTATTTCTATGAAATTTAAATGAGTCAAAATCCTGTTGAAGATTAGAAAGTCTCCATTTACGTTCAGCTTTTCTTCTCTTCAGCTTGGCCGTCATCTCATCATTGATCCATGGAACGCGAGGGCGGATTGTGATTGTTTTGGTTTTAAGTGGAGCATGATGATCGAGCAGGTTATGTAACCTAATGTTATATAATTCAGAATGTGCGTCGAGATCATTAAATGAGTCGCTACACAGATCAGAGGCAGATATATCATTCAGAAAAGCTTCCATGTCAATAGACTGTGCAAGTCTCGCGCGTAATCGAACTTCCGGGACCATAGTGGTCCCAACCATATGGAGTTTTACGTGGGCGAGATTTTGTTTCGTCAATTATTTTAGTTTAACGTAGGTTATGACCTAGAAAAGTATACATGTTGTTGGGAATGTAATACTAAGTGATAACAACATATGAAAGTAAAACCAATTCAACAATATAACGAAGAAAACCCAAGAATTAAACTTGACCTCAGCTTCCGGTTATTGCAAAAAATTAAGAATTTTGTGCTCGCCTCCGATCATATAACTTACGTAAACGCTTGTTTTGGATGCGCAATTATAAGTGCCAGATGCTGTAATTGCAAAGCAAACCCTTTTCATTGCAGTCTATGGTTGTCGAGGCGTCAGCATCCTCTTTAAACTGCGATACGGGTCCATTTAAGACCCGTTTGACCTTCACGAAATCCGCGTAAGGGGTTTCTAAAAAGTTAACATCAAATAGGCATCCTTGTCCCAGAGTTTTAATTTTTTTTTCAATAATAATATACACACTATTGTGATTGTTTTTTCAAAAGCTAAAACTTTTCATAAAATTGTAATGATTTATTTTTGTTCTTCAGATTTTGTCATGAGATATAATTTAAAACAAAGATTTAATTTCAGAAATAAACATGTTCTTCGTTTGACGTGTTTTCTCGTTCGGATACGCGCGAGACTTGCACAGTCTATGGAGTTGATTTTACGAAAAGTTGTCTCTTTTACCGATAGAGATGGTTTACTCCAATGTAGGTAGCACAAGATGGAATAATGATCAGAAAACAAGTAATCAGGAGCAGGTACGTCTTGGATGATAGACTCAGACTGACGGGTAATTAACAGATCCAATGTTTTGACCGTGAATGTGAGTAGGTTTATCAACGTGCTGCTTCAAGTTCAATGATGTAAGCAACTCAGAGAAGCGAGCAGCATCAGGGTTATCTGGTATATCAACGTGGATATTAAAATCACCAGTGATGACAAGTGGTTCATTGCAAAGCACGATAGATTCTAAATTGTCAGAAAATTCTGTAAAAAATGTTGCATCAGATTGGGGGAATACGGTGGCCTGTACAAAACGACGAGCCTAAATGACCGAGACCCAGTCCAATGAGCCATTCGGAAAATTCAAAAGATTGACGATTGACGATCTCCAACAGAGAGTTTTTTAAATTAATTAATCAACTACTTGTCTACTTTTTCCTACCTTCTCTTTTGTGTTTTCACTGATCTTTAGGGATCTAATTCACTAGCGAATTTCTTCTATTACCCCCTGCCCTCCCCAGCTGTATTTCTTTCCTGACTACTTTTCCTGGTCATCTTATACTAATTCTGATTGCATTCTGCCTTTTCTTTGCACTCCCTTCCTTTTCACTCCTGTGAGGGTAGGGGAAGGGGTTGGATGCGAGGGTAAGGCTGGGTGTGAGGGTGGATGGAGAATTTAGGGTTGGGTCCGAGGGTAAGGCTGGGTATGAGGGTGGATGGAGGGTTTAGGGTTGGGTGGGAGGGTAAGGCTGGGTGTGAGGGTGGATGGAGGGTTTAGGGTTGGGTGCGAGGGTAAGGCTGGGTGTGAGGGTGGATGGAGGGTTTAGGGTTGGGTGCGAGGGTAAGGCTGGGTACGAGGGTGGATGGAGGGTTTAGGGTTGGGTGCGAGGGTAAGGCTGGGTACGAGGGTGGATGGAGGGTTTAGGGTTGGGTGCGAGGGTAAGGTTGGGTGTGAGGGTGGATGGAGGGTTTAGGGTTGGGTGCGAGGGTAAGGCTGGGTGTGAGGGTGGATGGAGGGTTTAGGGTTGGGTGCGAGGGTAAGGCTAGATGTGAGGGTGGATGGAGGGTTTAGGGTTTGGTACGAGGGTAAGGCTGGGTGTGAGGCTGGGTGGAGGGTTTAGGGTTGGGTGCGAGGGTAAGGCTGGGTGTGAGGGTGAATGGCGGATTTAGGGTTGGTTGCAAGTAAGAGTTGATTGTTAGGTTAGGGGTTGTTGCAAGGTTAGGGTTGGAATGTGAGATTGTGAGGTTAGGAGGGTGGAGGGATTGGGTTCAAGGGTAGGGTTTGGTGTGAGGATATGGGTCGAGTGCAAGGGTGGTTTGGGTGTGAGAGTAGGGATTGGGTGGGAAGGTACAAATGTAGGGGTTGGGTGGGAAGGTAGGGGTTGGTTGTGAAGATAGGGGTTGGGAGTGATGGTAGGGGTTAGGTTTGAGGGTAGGGGTTGGGTTTGAGGATAGGGGTTGGGTTTGAGGATAGGGGCTGAGTTTGAGGATAGGGGTCAAGTGCAAGGGTTGGGTGTGAGAGTAGGGGTTGGGTGTGATAGTAGGGGTTGGGTGTGAATGTAGGGGTTGGGTGTGAGGATAGGGGTTGGGTTTGAGGATATGGATCAATTGCAAGCGTAGGGTTGAGTGTGAGAGTAGGGGTTGGGTGTGAAGGTAGGGGTTGGGTGTGGGTAGGGGTTGGGTGTGAGGATAGGGGTTGGGTTTGAGGATAGGGGTCAAGTGCAAGGGTAGGGTTGTGTGTGAGGGTAGGGGTTGGGTGTGAGGATAGGGGTCAAGTGCAAGGGTAGGGTTGGGTGTGAGGGTAGGGGTTGGGTGTGAGGGTAGTGGTTGGGTGTGAGGGTAGGGGTCAAGTGCAAGGGTTTGGGTTGGGTGTGAGGATAGGGGTCAAGTGCAAGGGTAGGGTTGGGTGCCAGGGTAGGGGTTAGGTGTGAGGGTTGGTGTTGGGTGTGAGAATAGGGGTCGAGTGTAAGGGTAGGGTTGGGTGTGAGGATAGGGGTTGGGTTTGAGGCTAGGGGTCAAGTGCAAGGGTAGGGTTGGGTGTGAGGGTAGGGGTTGGTGTGAGGGTAGGGGTTGGGTGCAAGGGTGTGGGTTTGGTGTGAGGATAGGGGTCAAGTGCAAGAGTAGGGTTGGGTGCCAGGGTAGGGGTTAGGTGTGAGGGTTAGGTGTGAGGGTTGGTGTTGGGTGTGAGAATAGGGGTCGAGTGCAAAAGGTAGGGTAGGGTGGGAGGGTATGGGTTGGGTGGGAAGGTAGGGGTTCATTGTGAAGATAGGGGTTGGGAGTGATGGTAGGGGTTAGGTGCGAGGGTATGGGTTGGGTGCGAGGGTAGGGGTTGGGTGCATGGGTAGGGTAGGGTGCAAGATCAGGGGTTGTGTTTGACTTTGAGGATAGGGATCGGGTGTGAGGGTGCTCGGCTGTAAGGTTAAGGGATGGGCGAGAAGGTACATGTGTAGGGTTAGGTGAGACTGTGAGGATAGGGGTTTGGTGTGAGAGTTTGGAATAAGTACTTGAGGGTTTTGGAATGACTGAAATTAGACCATAAGGCTCTGCCCATGCACATTTGAAGTACAATTTATTTGCATTTATGCCCGCTTATTATTTGCCGCTTGGTCTTACCTCATTATTACTTGAGAACTTCTCACATGCTGTGACACACAACTCCACTGCTTCTGTTCGCATTTCTTCATTCATGTCTGAATGCTGTGATGAAGGAAATAAAACCATCAACATGTTATTTTTGATTGATAATTTTTGAGAGCACTATCCCCACATCCCTGGAGTATAATAAAATCTGTGTTTCTTCTGACCAAATGGCAGACCCTGGTTGGTACAGAGAGTAGCTGCAGGGGACTTCAGTGCATATTGACCTCTTGTAAAAAGCACAGCACACTTACACACATGCCTATCTTGTTCGGAATTGACTCCCAAATTGCTGGAAATGCTAGATGCGCATTTTGCGGAGGTGTGTTCTGTGTTGTGCAAGGGGTTAGTATCAACATTAACCCTAACCCTCCCATACCCTACAAATTCAAACAGGGCAAAGTGTTTAATTTTGTTAGGTTAAGTACAGTGAAGTTAGGATTGGGTGTTTGATTCTGTGGGATTGTGTATCCTTGCTGACAAGTAATGGTGTTGGAATTTGATTGAGTGGGTATGGTGGATGTGTGAAATGTACATGTCTGGCATTGCTCTTTCCTCCATGGTCTAATGAGATAGTTGTTGGATTATGTTATGTTGGGTACTGTGTGATTTCACTGATCAAATTTTTGCACATGCCAAGTGTACACACTCCAACAAAATCAAACAAAAAAAGCCTGTTGGAGTTTGTTAGGTTGTGTATCGTCCCCCTAAGATTGGGCACAGTTCCCATCTCATGGTAGTATAAGCTGTTGGAATGTGTTGGGTTAGGGGTGGATTCTAGTAAAAACGCTTTGGGAGTTAGGGTTAAAGTATATAAATGTTAAGCGCAAAGTAGAAACCAGGGCTCAAATTGAGGGTGGAAATCCTCAACAAGACCACATGGCTTGATATACATATTTAGCTGAAAACAGAAATGTGGGGGTGGAAATGTGTGTACAAACTGTAATAGTCGTTTCAACATACACACGTATACGTAGTGTGGTTTGGTGCGCCGAAGATGTGGTGATTGTGTAAGTCCTTAATTGTAAGTGGTGGAATGTTTTTCTGACAGCCATGTATAATGCGGATTGCTACACAAAGCTTTAAACTAAATCTATGAATGTTTGTAAACGTGTTCCGCCCCAACTTGACAATCGCATCAACTATAGTTGGGACTGGTTGGGGACCAGTCCCAACTATAGTTGGGAAGTTGGGACAGTAGTAATTATACCGGAGCCAGGCAGGGGAGCTCTCTGCATTTGCAAGTTGTCTGTGTGCATGGACGGTCCTCCTGGTGTGTGTGATAGCAGAATCCCAGAAAAATATATTTTTATATCATGAATTAATAAACTGTTGGTTTTGTTTTGTGTGTTATGCACAAGACGTCTTTCCGGTTCTTAAAAAAACATGAAGGGAGATAAAGCCACTTGTATTAAAGAAAAGACAATTTACTTCTTTGAGTTTGGCAATACATGAGGAAAAAGTTACCATCACCACCCAAAAGGCATTCGTTACCATGATATTAAGGTCAGGACTGATTGTTTGGAGGTCGATCTAAAAAGTAGTTGCAATAATCATAACCAACCATCCTCCCGACAGATCCTCCCGGCGATCGTCGGGAGGATGGTGGGTTACGATTATCGCAACTATCAAAAAAGTAGACTCTTTCAGGGCGAATAAGGTGGAATGTGTTATTCCCACCTCCTTCATCTACTAAAGCCAAAACTGGGCTCAAAACACACATTATGAACAAGTTATGAGGGGAGCTCTACATCTGCATTTCAGTCTCCACAGATAATGGTTATCGCTTAAGTGGAGGCTATCCTGTACAGAATTTGATGGGCGTTCCCATCATCCCAACTACAGATACACTTATCTCTGCCGATATGACCTGAACTCCAACTGTGAAGTTATCTGGGCAAGTCTGCAATTTGCAAATTTCAAACCGTTGTATATTGCCAGCTTTTATGGACCACAGTCAAATAAATCCAAAACCATAGACGAGCTAGGAAGCTCCCTATCATCAATTCTTTCAAAACAGAGGTCAAAACTGCCAAACGTCATCATTGGCGGTGACTACAATTTTCCAGACATAAACTGGAACTCATGGAGCACCCCTAACTCAAAAACAGCCAGTGTCCACAAAGGTTTTCTGAACTTCTTATTAGAAAACTTTCCCAACTTGTTATGGAGGTCACTAGACCAGTATCCAATAGTATACTGGACTTGATTGTCACTACCAATCCTCAACTTGTCAGCAACATAGAAATTGCACCGGGCATCTCTGATCATAGCATTGTCACATTTGACATAAATATGAGACCCAAACAACAAATAAAACCACCAAGGAAAATCTTCAATTTCCTTAAAGCAGATACCGAAAATCTAAAACAAAAGATGAACGACTTCACACAGGTGTTCCTCAGCTCCAATCCATCTTCAAATTCTGTAGACACAAACTGGGAAAAAATAAGTAGCCATCTCTATGACACCATGAACAACAATGTTCCTTGGAAAATGAGCCGCGGAAAACGCCATCTCCCATGGATAACCCATGATATCAAACGCCAGATGCGGAAGAGAGACAAGCTCCACTGCAAGGCGAGAAAACAACATAACAGCCAATCATGGAATAGCTTTCGGCAGTACAGGAACAGAGTTGCAACACTGGTTCATAAAGCCCACCAAAATTACGTCAACAACATTATAGGTACCAAGCTCATCGAACAACCAAAGTCATTTTGGTCATATGTTAAATTAATGAGAACAGATAACCTAGGGATTCCAACATTGAGGTCCAAAACTAAACTATGTACAACAAATGTGGACAAGGCCGAAGCACTCAACTCACACTTCAAATCCGTTTTCACACAAGAACCAGATTCCAACATTCCTAACAAAGGACAATCACCATATCCATCAATACCAAAGCTCACCATAGACGTCGAAGGAGTAGAGAAACAACTAGCATCATTGAACCCAGCGAAAGCTTGTGGACCCGATGAGCTGCCACCTAAACTCCTGAAGACAGTCGCACATGAATTAGCACCTGCACTCGCCTTTCTTTTCCACCAATCCTACACATCGGGAACTGTACCAACCCAGTGGAAGCAAGCTCTTGTAACCAGCATTTTTTTAAATGGTCCTAAATCTGACCCAGCGAACTATTGTCCAATATCTCTTACCTGCCTGTGCTGTAAAGTGATGGAGCATATTGTGCTTAGCCACGTTGCCAAACATCTGAGTGCACACAACATACTGATAGACTCACAACACGGGTTCAGGGAAAAACTCTCAACTGTAACACAACTAATATCATCATGCCACGATTGGGCGCGTACTCTCCAAACTTGTGGACAAGTACTCCTTGACTCCAGTAAGGCGTTCGACAAAGTGCCCCATCAACGATTATCCGCCAAGCTAGGTTAATACGGAATACAAGGTCCAACCTTGGATTGGATTAACTCGTTCTTACATAGCAGAGTACAGGCAGTTTCAGTCAATGGTTCACATTCCTTGTGGGTAAACGTTTCATCCGGTGTTCCTCAGGGCTCAGTCCTTGGCCCAGCCTTATTCCTGCTATACATAAATGACATCCAAGATAACATCCAGTCTAGTATGCGGTTGTTCGCCGACGATAGCATTGTTTACAGGGAGATAGAGAACCAAAATGATCATCTTATTCTTCAGAGAGATCTTGAAGCCCTTGTAGATTGGTCCTCAACCTGGTTGATGCACTTTAATGTTAAAAAGTGTGCCATCCTTTCTATAACAAAGAAGCGCAACCCAAGTACCTTCCATTATAACATCTTTGGACAGACGCTTGAGCGAGTTGACCAACACGAGTATCTCGGAGTCACCATATCTCATGATCTTCGATGGGACGACCACTGCAACAAAATCACGCAGAAGGCTAGTCGCACTCTGGGATTACTCCGTCGTACTCTATCTCCCTGCACCCAAGATGTCAAGGCAAGAGCCTATCAGGCTCTAGTACGCCCCCAGCTAGAATACGCTTCGGAAGCCTGGAACCTGTATACCATCAACACAGTCAACCGCCTTGAACAAGTTCAGCGGGCTGCTGCACGGTTCGTCTTCAGTGACTTTCGGAGAACTACATCTGTGACTAGCTTGATTAACACACTGGGCTGGGAGCAACTCCATACTAGACGCCTGGTCTTACAACTAACCATGTTTTATAAGATTCACCATGGACTGGTAAACATACAGTTCCCACCCATCATCCAACCATCACCATTTCTAGGAAGACATGACCATCAACTAAAGTTCACCATACCAGACGCATCCATAGACCCATACAAATACTCCTTCTATCCACGATCCATCCGACTATGGAACCAGCTCCCAGCAGCCGCTGTGATGTCTCCTTCCATAGAAGCTTTCAAGGAAACTGCCCTACCAGTACCAGCCATCAGAGGGATGAGGCTATCTGTGGGCTCACGTCTCCTGTAATTCATCATTCATTTTTATTTTTATTTTTAGGCACCCTAAGTTTTTGTCTTGTGGCCACCTTGTGGCCACCTGTGACGTCACTTCTGCACCATCCTAGTATAGCTATATATAGCTGAATAAGGATTCACCATTGAAGATTGAAGATACAGTTGGGACGCAGTTGGGACACCCCAACACTCAAGTTGGGACAGGTCCCAACTATATAGTTTGGACGATTGTCAAGTTGGGACGGAACAAATGTTTAGTCTTGTATTGTAACATTTAGCAAGGTGGTAATGATTGATTTGATCATTCAATCATTGACATTATTTTCAATTTCATAATGCTTATGTCTTTATATAAATAAATGTTTGTAATTCTATTCAGACATTGTCATAACAATAATAATATTATTGATAGGCCTATACTAGCTAAAACAAATTATCACCAGCAAGCGTAACACATCACCATGTAACCATGTTTAATATCAATATCTTATTCTTGACCACTATACAACTATTTATTTTCAACTTGTCCAATTAACTAAAGTTCATAGTAAAACAGGGTCAGGCATGTCAGTAATAAAAGAAGTCTGTCTGGGGGATGGGGTGGGGCGATAGATTGGGGTGGGGCGATAGATTGGGGCGAATTGTCCCGCATTTACCCGAATGAGTGGATAACTCTGCAGTCGTCTGAAATCAGTCTCTTTCTCTTCCTTCTTGCCTTCCTGGGGCTCTTCCATGACTCTGGATTGATGTACTCACCGTTTAACTTTAACTATTGCAGTCCTATTTGACAAATTATACAAATTTCGACACAAAATTATGTAAAATAATGACTCAAAATATTCATCTCATTATGTTGTGCGGACCGGACTTCCATTCGCGAAGTTGTTGTGGTTACCATACGAAATGCGCAAGCGCAGAACACACTGTTGTTTTCCTCTTTTCTTTCCATGTTCAAAAGATGGCGGCGCGCAGGAAGCGGCATGAGAACAGACTTTGAGTTTGACGTTTGCCTTATTTCTCAATTCGGTGTTTGATCTAATTTTTTGTCGTCTTTAGTAAATAAAGGTGAGTACCGTCGATAGGCGGAGTTATTTTGTGGAAAAATTGTATTTGTATAAATATAAAGAAAATCGGGCTGGCTCAGCTCCCTCAGTTTGTTGCTGCAAAGTCAGTGCACTGCATTGAATGTTAGTGCAATGCTGGTCGTCAGTGGACAGTGACTCAGTCAGTTCATGGAGGAAGGAAAAGATCCTTCCTCCATGGTCAGTTGTAGCCCCATTTATAGTGCCAATACTCTGGACTTCCTCCGATCCTTGGCCCTACGCCCATGTACCTCCAGGAGGTGGGAACATTTTTCGAATATAAACTCACGTTTTTATGCCGAGAATTTTTCCCCAGTTGTCACTCATTGTATCTGATTTGTGGACAGCACATTAAAACGCCATTGTGCGCGCTCGTTTTGGTGTAATTTTGAAGAACTTCTGAGGCGTTACTGCCACCGATTTGACTGCCCGGCATCCATGTTGTTTGCTAATGCGCATGCAGGCGGCGTTCACGCATTGCGCAAAAATTAAGACAGCGCGGTGTGTGCGGAGCCTAAAGATAGCGCAGTGTGCGCTGGAAGCTAGGCGGAAGGCTCCGCGCACACCACGCTGTCTTAATTTTTGCGCAATGCCTTGCAGGCGGCGTTCACGCATTGCGCAAAAATTAAGACAGCGCGGTGTGCGCGTAGCCTAAAGACAGAGCAGTGTGCGCTGGAAGCTAGGCAAAAGGCTCCGCGCACACCGCGCTGTCTTAATTTCTGCGCAATTCGTGAACGCCGCCTGCATACGCATTAGCAAACATCATGGATGCCGGGCAGTCAAATCGGTGGCAGTAACGCCTCAGAGGTACATGGGCGTAGGGCCAAGGATCGGAGGAAGTCCAGAGTATGGCACTATAAATGAGGCTAAATTTGGTATAGCGCACTCCCTAAACGGGCCAGTCGGCGGTTTAAAGTAAAAACCAGCTAAAGTAAGTGTTCATTTTAGCTCTTATAAGTTATTAGCTTGCCTTGTGTGTTTTGGATGTTCAAACAAATAACATTTTAAAAAGATATTTTAAACGATAATTGTGCAACTTACTCCGAATTAATTTCCGCGATGTGTACAAGGAGCCTAGACCCAATAACTGGGGCGCTGTACTCCTTTTTTCGAAATGTTGACATCATCGGTCGTACTAGCGCCCCAGGTTATTATTGTATGTCCATATATACATGATGATCTGACTCTCAGCATGATCGACAGGGTGCCCTGCCTCAACCGCGTAGAAGTAACGGTTGCGGCAAGGCACCCGTCTAAAATTCATGCAATCATACAATCATGCAAATCGAATCTGACATCATCGGCCGGCTGGCTGTGGGCGGAGCGAGGTAAGGGTGCGAGCATTTCATTGGTTGCTTTGTGTCTGCTCCGCCCACAGCCCAGCCGGCTGATGACGTCATATTCTATTTGCATGATGGGGTCATTCCAAAATGGCGGCTCCTTTTTAAAATGTTATTTGTTTGAACATCCAAAACACACAAGGCAAGCTAAGAGCTGGTTTAAACCGCCGACTGGCCCGTAGGGAATGCGTTATAATTGTTTATAAATGGCTGTTTCTTAGCTTAAAAAGAAATGGTCGGAACGTGTGGCCAAGGATTCAGCTAGCCTTGGCCACAGAAGTGGGGCTAGGTCAAAGTAGCTGTGGGTCATCTATATCAATAAGTCATCTATCATCATTCATTCTGACAACTTAAGACAACTCGACCAACTCGAGACATCTCAAGACAACTCAAGACAATGTGCTTGGGAACCAACTTAGCTGCAACAAATCAATATTTTTCCTTTAAGGGTGAAAAATATTGGTAGTCAATGTTTTTTTTACAACCGTAGCTGAATTACATCAAGCACAGTGCACTTGAACTGTACCAAATAGCATGATTAGATATTTACACTCCATGATTGCTGGAAAGTCAGTCATCTCGCCCCCTATACAACAATGCAGCAAGAGTATCAGTTCATCAGTTCATAGACCTAGACTTTACTAGACCTAGTGACCTACATGTAGTAACTGGAGCGCTGAACTCCTCTTTTTGACTTTGACGGTTGTAGTAGTTCTAACGCCATTAAGTAAAACAATTCACTGAATTTAATGTTTCAAGTAGGATGCTTTGCCGACTATAGCCTCTATAATTCAGATTCAGAACTGCATTAGACTAGTTCAGGTTCAGATACTTTTGAAACACAATTTGGTCCTGTAACATCCAGCATACAAATTGGCACAATAGAGAATAAAGTTAGTAATAATAATATAATAATAATATGGATTTATATCGCGCTTTATCACACCCAAGGGCGTCTCAAAGCGCTTCGAACATTATTACCCCTGGTCACTGGGCCATTTATTTCATTCCTTAAACCATCTCAGCTCCCTGGGGAGTATATAGCCTACATGTATGCTGCAATATATGCGCTACTAGGCTAAATCAATCACAAGAACCATCTCTGCCCTCACAGGTACCCATTTTACCCCTGGGTGGAGAGAAGCAATTATAGTTAAGTGTCTTGCTCAGGGACACAAGTGTCACGACCGGGACTCGAACCCACACTCTGCTGAACAGAAACACCAGCGCTTGAGTTCGGTGCTCTTAACCGCTCGGCCACGACACGCTAAAAACCATAGAGCAAGAAATAAGTAGAAATACAAAAAACCCAGTTGTGTCATGTTTTATTTATTTTATTTTATTTATTTATTATTGATATCCAGCAGCGGATAGCCGCCACTTACAGGTATCATTAAAAACTCTGTATAAATATATATATATATATAAAAGTTGAAAATTACAGTTACACAATAATTGATAAAAACATTATTTTAAATAGACAAAAATAGTACACCGAAACCCACATTAAACAGACTGTGCCACACCAACAAGTACACAAACACACATAACGAACATTAAAACAAATACATGTAAGTAAGAAATACACAAACAGAACAACACCCGAAACCCCAATTACATACAACAACAAAAAACAAACAAAAACAAACAAACAAACAAACAAACAAACAAACCATGTAACTTAGCAACTAATTAGCAATTAATCAAAAACACAAGATCACTGGACTTGTGCAAGTTTACTAGCCTGACCCTTAAAACACTTGCCTCGGGCGTGGGGTCCAGTGTTCAATTCGTCGAGCCCTGCTGTAATGATTTTGGATCTGGATCATTGCACAATAATATAAAAAATTGTACTTGTGTTTATGTCTTTTAGGTGAGAACACATTGAGAAAGTTATGTCTTGTTCACCATCGTTGATGCCTTGCGATAAAGTCTTGGAGGACATTCAGAGTAAGTGGACACGGTAAGTTAGTAAGGAGAAGACGTCATAGTTTCTTTACTACTTCTAACAACCAGGGCCCAGTTTAATAGAGCTGCTTAAGCACAAAAAGTAGCTAAGCACAGCAAAGTCCTGCTTACAATAATAAGGTTACCAGCCAAACATTGTTCAACATGTACCATCTGTGACTGTTGTCCTAGTTTCCTTTGCTTAGCAGATAAGTGTTTTAAAGCAATATTTGCAGCTGAGGCAGTTCTATGAAATTGGGCCCAGGTGTGTTTATTGAAAAGAATAAGAAATATAAATCATTGTTTACAAGATCTCAATGCTTAGTTGCCATACAAGACTGCTAACAGATGTGATAGGGTACAGCGCATATTTTGTGAAAAGAAAACTTCGGTACCAAACCATATGGTTTTGAGAACACCAATTTGAGGTGTTAGATCTTGCCTAGTTTTTGTCAGATTTTGTTTTTCACTTGCGGATCGCTCTCTCCATCAAAATCTTTTGGGAAACTTGATAGAAGTGACCGGTGGATGGGAGAGGTTGGTACAATGTATTGTGGAGAGTTTGCTGTGGTATTTTGGGGTGAAGTACAATTTTGTGTGTATTGTTTAGTAACTTTTGTTGTTGTAGTTTGTTTTGTATGAAATATAGGCCTAACAGCCGGGGCCCGATTTCAGGGCACTGATTATCACAGAATTCTTACGCATACACCCGTCATGCACATTACAAGGCGCCGTAAGCTCAGAATTCTGGGTGAACAGCTCCATTAATTTAGTCATTTGTTCAAACATTGTCAAACCTATGAGCTTGTGATTTGCCATCAGTGATCACATAACGTGTATAAAATTAAGCACCCCCATCTTGCATATGAAAATCGAATACCTAGAGGGAAAATAAAGAAACATAAGCTTTTGGTTATAGAAGGATGAAAGCTATCGTTCTGACAGGCTTTGTGCGCTAACTGTATGCGCGTGCGCGTGTATATCGCCCTGCTGGTGGATCAAATGTGTATCATCATTACCGACTTCGTGCATGGAAACCGCCATGCAAAGGGATAGTGCAAAACAGCCTTGATTAAGACTATTAATGCTATAGAGCAACTGGTCCTCTCTCATTCTTCTTTGATCTTTTGACATGTTTAACTGTATGCAGTTTGTGGTGACGGCGTAAAAGCAGAAATTTTTTTCTTCACATTTTTCAGGATTTTTCCTGTTCATACTACCTCATCCAATCCCAAACATGGCCCTGGTTTTATGATTGTTTAACATTTCTTTCAACCCAACTTTAGTGAGCAGGCTGAACTGAAGGAGAAGTTGATTTGTCATGACACGGAATCATGGCAACAAGACTTCAATCTTTTGCACTACATTGGAGGTGTAGACGTATCATTTGTAAAGACGAGCGAGACTGTTGCCTGTGCCTCATTGGTAGTCTGTGATTTCCCTGGTCTCGAGGTAAGGGTCTCTGGTCTCAAGGCTTTTTGGTCTCAAAATTGTTTTGATGATCAACTTTGACTTTATTTTTTTTGAGATCAGAAGTTGGAGGGTGGACGCGTTGAGTTTAGTGGACCTTACTTAAAAAGGGGCTCTGGAAAAACATTGGACAGCTTTTCTGTTAATAGCAGGAATCCATGCTTAATGTACAGGGCTCCATGCTTAATGTACAGGGCTGGAAATTTATTCTAGACTACAGGCCAGAAGCCAGTGATCTTAGCATCGGGCCAGTAAACTTAAGACTGTATAGGTTATGTGGGCTGTCTTGGCCAAGCGGTTTAGTGCATTGGACTAAAGTTCTGGTTGCATAAAGACATCCGGGTTTGGGTTGGAATCCCGGTTATGACACTTGTTGAGCAAGACACTTTAACTGTAACTCTTCACCCATGGGTAAATGGGTACCTGTGAGGGCAGAGACGGTTCTTGTGATTGACTTAGCTTGGTCCACTTTTAATATTTCCATTTTTGTAATATTCCTTGAGAAGAATTGGAAGCTAGAACACAAATTATTGACCTCTAAACCAAAACATTTATGCGGACATTTAAATGCGCAGCCAGATGTCTCACGCACTAATGCCCAATCGGAAGGAACTAAAACGGCATTAATAGCGAGTTGCATTGGCAAAACCACCAAAGACCCTCAAAATGACTTATTTTTCATGATTATGGCACTTTCTTAAAGTATACATTCTGTCAACCTTTCTGGACAGGTAAAGTATATAATTTGACCTAAATTAAAAACGGAGATAAAGTGGTTGTCAGATACAGCATTTTTGCCCTGGCTGCCCCAGAGCAGTGTAGGGAGTTGGTTGCAAACCAGATTAGTCAAACCAGAGAAGTATTTGAATTTAGGACATTTAACAGTGGGGTCTTTTACTTTGACATTTATTATGGTCACCTAATAAAACAAATGGAGCCAAGCTGAGTGCTCGCTACCCCAATGTGTAAGGAAATAGGTCATTGATTTGGTCAAGGGGATTTAACCACTTTAAGTGAGTGTTGAAAATAGTTGTAACACATTGAAACCCTGAAACCCTTACTACATATATACTAAACAAAGTACAGACCAAAAAAATCATACAATTCTTTGAGATTTCAAAGAAAAAGTGGAATGTCTTCACCATAAATTGGCCAACCCTTGGCTATAAGGCATGGGCATAACTTGATCGGTCATTGTTAGTACACTTGAATCTCGGACTAATTATCTAGCGTTTAGGCCGAATACAATTGACAAACAATGGTTGCAGCTTATCAATCTCTCATAATCCTTGTGTTTGTACAACAAAACAACGAATATCTGGAATTGGGGACAACACAACCCCCCCCCGGAAAAATGGAGATTCAGAGCAGAATTCCAGCACACTTTGTCCCTTTTTGTACAAGGGAAGCAAAGCATAGCAGGGTAGGTGCATGCGTGTGCACATGAGACAATTATTAATTGAGTAATACATCAACCAGTCAACTGACCGCAACCAAAAGACATTTGGAATTTCTTCTGACCTTTTTATAAATTCACTGAAACTGAGTTTGAAAAAGTTTGGCTGAAAAAGATGTCATCAGACATTAAGTGGTTAATCATCAAGAAGTAGACAGTTGAAGGGTTCGGTTGGTGTATTTGTTTGTTGTTGATAGTTTGAATTGATAGAATAATTAGTTAGATAAACAGAAAGAGCCACAACAAAAAAAGAAGGGTTGTACTTCAAAGATTTGTGAATATTCATATTGCAACATGAGACCAGAATTGGGTCAATATTGTCTGCTGAGGAGTGGATTGTAATTGTAATTGTAGAAACTATATATAAAAACTGTGTGGATTGACAATCATTTATGATGTCGTGGCGGAACTGATAAGAACACCGGACTCAAGCTCTGGTGTTTCTGATCACTAGAGTGTGGGTTCGAGTCCCGGTCGTGACACTTGTGTCCTTATAAGCAAGATACTTAATCATTATTGCTGCGTCCTTCGGATGGGTCGTAAAGCCGTAGGTCCAGTGTGTTGTGTATTGCACTTAAAAGATCCCAGTGCCATTATCGTAAAGAGAAGGGGTTTGCCCTGGTGCTCCTGGTTTGATTGGCTGCATATTGCGCCAGGAGCAGCACCTTGTAAACCATTACATGATGCTATAAAGGAAAAGGTCTCATACTTCAAAAACATAGCTCCGCATATCTTGCAGGAAAAGATAGTGAGCGCTTTGGTATACCCATCGGGTGTGATAAAGCGCTACATACATGTAAGATTCCAGTATTATTACTATTATTGTTAATATTTGGCTTGAAGTTATTTCTGTTCACGGATTATCTTGGGTAAGCTGTGACAGGGTACGTGTCAAAATCTTCCCACATTCAAGCTCCAATGTATTGTGAATTATGACAATTCCGTTGATTTACTTAAATCTATTCTGCAAATAGAAACATTTGAAGGACAAGTTCTTTGCAGAACTACTCAAAGAAAGTAAATGACACATGGCGTTACTGCAAACTGTAAATCATTTCACTGTGCAAGCCTAGAGGGAAACGAACATGTTAATCTCAGTTGGAAGTGATTGTGTCTGATTTAATTGACAGGTTGTTTACTCGGACTGTGAGCTAGTTCACCTAGACACACCTTACGTTCCTGGATTCCTGGCATTTAGGGAAGTTGGCTTCTTCATCACTCTTCTGGAGAAGCTGAAAAGGAAAGATCCGAATCTAAAGCCCCAGGTGAGTGAAAGGTACAGCCCAACCTTCTACAAACCTTCAGCCAAATAATCTGCCACCTACTGGGAGTTAGCTGACTCGAATCACAACCCCTAATTACTCAAGGCAGTAGTGAAATTATCACTCTGATTTTAAGCACTCCTAGTCAGGGCACTTGTGTCCCTGAGCAAGACACTTATTCATAATTGCTTTGTAATTCAGATGGGACCTAAAGTCCTAGGTCCCATGTGTGTATAAGAATCCAGTCAGTAACATGAAAAGAAAGGGCTCTAGCGTAGGCTGCAGATTGCGCTGCATCACCATGTTAACTCTTACAAGGTGCTATATAAATGGGTCTCGTAATTTAAGCGTAACTCTGCGTACGTGTACTTGTTGTAAAAACAAAAGAGCTCTTTGAGCGTCCATCAGGTATGACAAAGCACTCTAAACTTCATCAAGAATTACCTTGAAGAGTTTATCAACACTGATTGGTCGAAGACTGATCATGTGGGGTTGAATGAACATGTGGTATATAAAGACCAGCTCTGTGAACTAGCGAATAAATGACCCTTAAACAAGGATATATTTATTGTAGTGTAAATACTTGTATGCACTTATGCATGTTGTGCGGGGAAACTATCAAATCAACTGTTTTATTTGTGTATAATTTTTCTTCCTTTCTTTTGGTAAGAGATTTTGGAGCTACGTGCACACGCAAACTATGCGTATGCGTGAATGCGCAAACAATGGTATCAAATTAAGGTAGCTGGTTCGCACATGAAACCACTATAATGCTCTGCATAAAGCCGAACAATGACCAAAGTATTTCCATATTAGAGGTCATAGTCTAGTTCTTTAAGATATAAATTGTTAAATATGTGCAGGAGATTAGTTGAACAGGCTAAGCAATGGCTCTTGCATGTGAGTAGAACATTTTTAAAATTACAGATGAAAGAAAAATCACAATTTCTGATTAAGTTTACCTCTTTTTTGTTTAAGGCATTTATAAATGGGAATTACAGTATGATGACCCGGTCTTCACTGTGTGGTTATGACCTTTGTTGGTGGATGGTTGATAGACCTCACCTTCGGTTCAGTCCATTAACGGTGGCCAGCCACCAACCGGGTCATTATCACACAGTGAAGACCAGGTCATCACACTGGTATTCCCTAATTATTATCATTATTACCTACTGAGACTCCACCAAGGAATGCAGTAAATCAAATTGTACTTTCTTTGTTTATGTGCAGGTTATTCTTGTTGATGGCAACGGAGTACTTCATCCAAGAGGTAACTCATGAATCTGTTTTTTCCCCCATTGTTATTATTATTTTTTCTCTTCTGAGTCATTGACTCTGGCAAGGAAGTGGAAGAATCATGAAAAGTGATGTAGCGTATTGGTCTTAAGGAACTTGCAAAGACAGAAGGTACTGAAGACAGGCCTCTGTATTTTAGATGTTGCCTGTTTTAAGATAAGGAACACCCAGATTTGTTGACTCAAGTTAAATCAGGTAGTAGCAATAATAATGAACATTTATATAGCACCGGTATCCACCAGTTTTGATACTCATGACACTTGAACATTATTTCCTCAATCACTGGGCCATTTGTTCCCTTCCTTAAACCATCCTGGCTCCAGGGGGAGTATACAGGCTGTGTTGCAAACTATGTACCGTAATTTCTTGCGTATAAGACGCGGGGCGTACAAGGCGCAGGGCCGTGAAATTACCAAAAAAAATTCAAGCGTCAACAGACAAGGCGCACCGCCGCACAAGGCGCATGATCTTACATGCACCTTTGACTGCAAACAGCAGACCGTATCGGTACATCGCCAAAAAGGGGTCATTTTGTTACCCTAAAAGTACCACGCTAATCAACATGTGAATAAATAGAAATCACATGTGCTTGAAACATGTAGAGACATGTAGAAAAGTTCATTTTAAACTGAAACAACCTACCGTTCAGCGACGTTTTCAGGAGATTCTTCTCCCGTGTGTCACAAGGGGTTGAAGGGAGTTTACAGGTGACCAACAGAGGGCGCTACCACAGGGCTGAAGGGATCTGTTTGTTCAACAGAGGGCGCTACCATACGAGAAAAATCTCCTGCCATTCCGATGGGGACGTGACATTTATAATTAATGAGAAGTTCCTTTTCTTTATTTTATACCACAAACATTTATTCAAAGACGTCGTTTTTCTGGTTTGTTTTCTCCACAGTTATTTTATATCTTACTTTTAAGCTAAAATAAACGTAACAGACACTTATTGAAAGACTTCGTTTCTCTCGTTGGTTTTGTTTTCACTACAGTTATTTTATGTCTAACTTTTGAGCTAAAATAAACGAAACAATTAACTAAGCTGAAGGTCTACCATAGAATTAGTTTCGATTTATAATTGTTTTTTCGTTTATAAAAAGTAACGATTACAGTTTATTTTTATAAAGTTCATTAAAGTAAACCATGGACATGGTCGCACCTTTCACACAATACAGGTTGGGTGAATGCGTGAATCACCGTTCACACAATAGAGGTTGGGTGAATGCTTCCGCAATCGTTCTGATTAATCTGAATGCAGTATTTTCGGTACGAAATCGCGGCCACAAAAGAAGTGATGAACACGTTGCTGCATTGTTGGAATGAATTCACGGTCGTTATGTATAGGGACACGTGGCCACAAAGGCGGCTCAATTCATCGCGTCATTGTCGGAATGAAAATCTGGCGACATTGTCTGGAGAGTTGAGCACTGATAATGTACTACGTCAACAATGCGTGGTGAGTTGATGGTTGGCGACTGCATTATTAACCTGACATTAAATAGGGCCTAGATTATTTGCACGTCGGCCGCGGTCATTTTGATCTCAAGCAACATACAAGGCGCACCGGAATACAAGGCGCAGTGATGATTTTGTGGTAAAAAACGTCAGATAAGACGCGTCTTATACGCAAGAAATTACGGTAGTGCACCCAGATAATTCAATTACAAGAACCCTCACAGGTACCCATTTTCCCCTGTGTGAAGAGAAGCAATTATAGTTAAGTGTCTTGCTCATGGACACAAGTGTTATGACGTGGATTCGAACCCCACTCCAATGACTAGGCCACCAGGACTTGAGTTCGTTGCACTAGACCACTCTGCCATGACACACTAAGATAAAGACTGAAAACATCCAGATCATCAGTAGACCTCGGAAGACCTAACAACCAAGCAGGTTTTGAAGTTGGTCCCATGATCGAACTGCTTCAAGTGTAAAATAAATTTAAAACAGTCTGTGTTCTACGAAAGACCATTAGCGCCACGAAAAAAAAAAAATCAAATCCGTTATTACGGATTCGAATCCGTTATTACGGATTCGCAATCCGTTATAACGGATTCGCAATCCGTTATTACGGATTCGCAATCCGTTATTACGGATTCGCAATCCGTTATTACGGATTCGCAATCCGTTATTACGGATTCGCAATCCGTTATTACGGATTAGCAATCCGTTATTACGGATTCGCAATCCGTTATTACGGATTAGCAATCCGTTATTACGGATTCGCAATCCGTTATTACGGATTCACTCGAGGATCCCTTGATGGCGCTATTTGCGTTGGACAGTAATGGTTTATCCTGCCTAACTTTTATTAGGCCCAAAGGATGTACGTGATTTCAATAATCATGTTTTATTATTAATTTTTTAAAAGTAACTGCAAATCACCGCAACCATTGTACACTTAATAATGAACCACTACAGCAAGATATTGAACTAAGTTGAAGTGCATGTTTACAAATACACAGTCCTAACCTTTGAAATTTTAATAACTTTGTGTCTTTACGGAAAAAAACACGTGGTTTAAGAAAGGCCGGACCTATCCCACTATCCTATCAAAAGCGTTTGTTATGAATTGAATTGAAATGAATATGGTTGGAAAGATGTTATAAAAGTAGAATATAATGATCCACACAAATAATTGTGTGGTTTTTCTTATATTTCGTGAACTAACACGGTCCGCCATTTTGTGGAGTCAAATTTTTGACTCAAAATGGCGGACGGTGTTAGTTCACAAGGTAAATGAAAAACCACACAATTTCGAGGCATTTTTGTGTGGATTATTATATTCTACTTTTTAAACATCTTTCGACCATATTCATTTCAATTAATTTCATAACAAACGCTTTTGATAGAATAGTGGGATAGGTCCGGCCTTTCTTGAACCACGTGGTTTTTCCGTAAAGACACAAAGTTATTAAAACTTTTTCAACGGTTTGGACTGTGTATTTGTAAATTTGCACTTTAACTAATTAGTTCAATATTTTGCTGTAGTGGTTCAATAAGTACAATGGTGACTCGATTTGCAGTTACTGTAAAACAAATAATAGATTGATTATTGAAATCACGTACGTCCTTTAATTGGGCCTAATAAAAGTTAGGCAGTAAAAACCATTACTGTTCAACGCAAATAGCGCCATCGAGGGATCCTCGAGTGAATCCGTAATAACGGATTGCGAATCCGTAATAACGGATTGCGAATCCGTAATAACGGATTGCTAATCCGTAATAACGGATTGCTAATCCGTAATAACGGATTGCTAATCCGTAATAACGGATTGCGAATCCGTAATAACGGATTGCGAATCCGTAATAACGGATTGCGAATCCGTAATAACGGATTGCGAATCCGTAATAACGGATTGCGAATCCGTAATAACGGATTGCGAATCCGTTATAACGGATTCGAATCCGTAATAACGGATTTGATTTTTATTTTTTCGTGGCGCTAATGGGCTTTCGTAGTGTTCCCATGTTCAATATGAATTATTTATTCTAAACTCACGACAACAAGCACTTTGCACTCGGTGCTTTCTGAGTCTGCGTGAAAAATACACAAGCTACTTGGATAGGATTGGAACCCAATACCCCCGCATTTTAGAGCAGATGTCTTAACAGCTAGACCTCTAGGCATACCCGGTGAATAGAGGCCAGTTTGTATAATTAGTAGCGGGTACAGTAAAAAGTTTAATAGATGTCATAATGAAATCAGGGAGAAAGAATATTGTTTTGGTTTTATTCGAACATGGATGCGCGATAAGCACTGTTTACCGAGTGCCTCCAGATTCTTGCCAGAAAAATCCACTGGCATACTACTCGGATAGGATTCATATCCTCAACCCACTCTTTCTACAACAGATGTCTTAACCACTAGTCCACTGATGGTGCCTTTTGACTAGAGGCCTATTGTAGTGGGTACTGAAAACAGCTTGGTGTAGGCCTTAATTGCAACTTGGATAAAGAATAGCTCTGTGATGCTCATTTCAGGATTTGGTATTGCAAGTCATCTAGGAGTACTGAGTGGTATTCCTTGTGTAGGCGTTGCAAAGACTCTGATGCAAGTGGATGGCATTGCCAAAGATGAACAATTCACTAAAAAAGTAAGTCTGATATAATTATTCGTAGCCCGTAAAGGGACAAGGTTTTTAAAACAAATTATTTCGTCCCCTCAAAATATTATTGCATTCCCTCAAAATAGTGTATCCCTCCGTCCAAAAAGTACATTTTTTCATTCTCTCGAAATAACATTTTGAGGGAACAAAATATTTGTCCGAGGGAACAAAATAACAGTTCGAGGGAAGAGGGAAATAAATATTATTGTAAGGGAACAAAATAATATATCGAGAGAACAAAACAAAATAAAAAATAAAAACTTGTCCCTTTTCTGGGCTCTGTAGATTTATTAAAGATTGATGCACAATTTAATTGAAGACCCAACCTCTTCAAAGTATTCGTTATGTTTTAATAATGTCTACATAATAAAGTGTTTACAACCAGGACCGGAATGATGATCGCGATCTTGCTTAAAACCCTCTAAGGACAGAGCGATTGTATTTCTACTCTTTGATTGTGTATTTTGAGGGGCGATGTGTCCTTGTACTGTAACCGAGAATGTGTATATTGATCAACTTTGTCACATTTGTCTTTGTCTTAGTAGTCTTGGCCTTTGGGGTGAAATGTATCTGAAGTGGTGTCCTTTAAAGTATAGGTTGACGAGCAGTTTTTGTCATGCCCTTTGGGTATACGGATTAGGTTGTGTTGTCTTGAGTTTAGTCAACAGCTTGTAAAGTCAGGTTGTCGACAACTTACACAGGGTTTGCCCTTTTTCATTTCATTCTTGGGTACGTGCTTGTACATTGAGACCTGTGTAAGTATATTTTGTTCCTTAGTGGTTCGACTCGACTTTGCAACTCTAGAGCAGATGTCATGCCCTTTTTTCCCGACAGGACTCAAGGAAAATACTGCGTATACAGGACTGTGCAGTGTGAAATACAACTGATAATCTTTATCCCGATGCAAATTTAACATCTAATATACCCTTTGGAAGATTGTTTATAAGGAAAATATACCTTAAGAATTTTCTAACTTTGTATCTATTTATATAAATACATACAATTAGGATTCCTAGACTACAGTTATAATGGGTTTGGAAAGAGGGAATTCTGTACAAGGTTGGAGTGCAGGAGTTATGCAGTTAGTGTATTAACTGGTAAATGTACAATTTGTTAATTGGTGGCTTACATCACAAACTATATTGTTTGTTTTAAAATTATCATTAGTTCTACTGAAACTAATCACCCCCCCCCCCCCGAAAAAAAACAAAAAAAAAAACACGACAAACATTTGTGAGTTGATTCATTTGTTGATTTGGGTTTTGTTTTGATTTTTTTCTTTCAAATCCCCCTCAAATTTCCATCTAAGGAAGCTATACCATAAATTTATGATGATGTCATCAGCGGGTACTGTAAAGAGTTTAACAGATGTCATAATGAAATCATGGAGAAAGAATATTGTTTTGGTTTTATTCGAACATGGATGCGTGATAAGCACTGTTTACCGAGTGCCTCCAGATTCTTGCCAGAAAAATCCACTGGCATACTACTCGGATTTGATTCAAATCCTCAACCCACTCTTTCTACAACAGATGTCTTAACCACTAGTCCACTGATGGTGCCTTTTGACTGTACAATTTGTTGATTGGGTGGCTTACATCACAAACTATATTGTTTGTTTCAAAATTATCATTAGTTTTACTGAAACTAATCATCCCCCCCGAAAAAAAACACGACATTCATTTGTTGATTTGGGTTTTGTTTTGAATTTTTTCTTTCAAATTCCCCTCAAATTTCCATCTGAGGAAGCTATACCATAAATTTATGATGATGTCATCGAGCAATTTTTCTGAAAGCTTACATTGTAGATTCCACTGACAAATGTACACAGAAACTGTATAGAAATTTATGTTTTTTGGGGCTGTTGTTGCAATTCACTAAAAAATTCACACACTCTTAATTTTTATTTGAGCAAAAGGTTCAAACTCAGGTAATGTGTGATTATGATAGTTCACACTAAAATCTTAAATATTATTAATTTTTTTCATATTTGCTACAAGATGGTATAAAGATAAAGACTCTATGACATGTTAATCAGGAAATATATGTTAAAGTAATAAGCTTTGATTTGTTGTAATTTGATACCTGATGATGTCACGATAATGAAAACATGTCTTTTGTACTAAGTTTTTTTGGCACTATGTTAGATGACAGTATAAAGATTATGACTATGACATGCAGTTCAGGAGATATAATTTGTTAAAGTAGTAAAGCTTTGAGTTAATTAAGTTTGATACCTGACGTCGTTCACTAAGATGAAAATACTTGGAACCCCCAATAATCCACTCAAATTATTGTCATGTCCATTCACACATTAGTTTACTATCGGGTGGTTTTAGGTACTTGAAAATTTACAACCACAGGAAAAACTGCTTTTGAAGCGGATGCAGTGTGGTACCCTTTATTGTGTTTCTTGTCGGTAGTTTTTCCTGCATTTTGGAGGACATCCTTAAGCATAAAGAGCGCCCTCAATCGAACAGCCATAGCCAGTTGTTGTGTCCTTTCTGATTGTTTTTCCTGACCTGTATTTGTCAGGACATCCAGTCGTTATCATCATGCGTTCATCTCACAGAACAAAACAGATCAATGTCTCATCCAGACTGGTCTCATCCAATCATCCATCCATGTATTAGAATTCTTGCCTGGTGGAAAAACAAACAGGTTTCATCGGAAGATAGTCGGGGTGGCTTTTAGATATTTACCGAGGGATTGGGATCCTGCCACCTGGCATGATGCTGTTACAAATTTGTTTTGTTCGTAAGAGGATGGAGACTCCAGTCCCCAATCATCGCAATTGCATTCTAAAGGCCTGGCTAAAAAAGAAAAATGTTATCGTCCTCACCTGCATCCTAATTTTAAATCATTTTTGTTTTCTTCTAAAAAAAAACACCCCCAATTATTTCAGCCCCCCCCCCCCCCCCCAAATCAAAAAATGTGTAAATAATTTATCAAAACAAATTTATTTCTTAAGCTTAAAAAACTGTCGCTATGCAATTATAAATTATACTTTTATTAAATGTATCAAACCATTCATTAATGTATGTTTTTTTTTTTCTCGTGGGCATGATTGGGGGGGGGGGGCGGAAATGTTTACATGCCCACAGATTGGATTTGTCTTTTTGAACTGGTGTAATAATTTGTTTTTGCGAATAACATTGATTGTCAGAAATGAAACCCTGTTTAACCAAGGCAAAGACAACAAATTTTCCGGAAAAAAGCACAAGGATTGGTTATTCTTTTTTGAGAAAATTTGAGATTTGCTCACTTTGAATCGCAAAACCTTGGCAGATAACCGACCATTGTATGCTGGAATCTCAGACCACACATTGAGCCAATTAAAATAATAAACAACAGTGGCCTATCGATCTTTCATAATCCTCGCTTGTACAACAAAAAGACAAAGGTCTGACACAACAACAATAAGGACACAATAACCCATGGAAAAGGGAGATTTTAAGCATGAATTCCATTACCTTCTCTCCACCTTTGTATGGGGGAAATGAGTTTATACAAAAGTGGGTGTACGCATCATATGATTTCTGGCACAGAAAATATCGGCATGTATACACGAGGTCATAAGTACTAAAGGATGCATTTGATTTAATACTAGTAATTTGACTTTCAAAAATCTTGTATGCCACAGCACAACACCTGTCATTGATTTTCTGTAAATGTTCAAGTACGGATTCTTTCTGAGAACATTACAGGTACTTCTTGTACACTTGAAGTGTCATTTGCAATTGTCAAGCTTGACCCAAATCTTTGGCTATTGTTTGTTCAAGACCAAGAAAAAGTATTGAAGTACTCGTACTTCCTTCAGAAAATATACCTGAAGGAATAAGACAAATACTGACCACTAAAGCTGTGTTCGCATTGGATTAATGTTTTACCGAGACAGTGGTTAACATTCCAAAAGGGGAAACTTACCAGCGTCCGCACTTGGATTAATGACGTGGGTAAACTAACCGACACGATCGGTAAAAACTATACCGACTAACTTAAGACAAACACAAGAGGGCGCTATCGCAGTGACCTTTGACCGGGGTGCATGACAGCGAGGGTGCATGACAGCGAGAATGCAATGAGTGCAACCGAGCTTCCGTGTAAACACCTGCGTGTGTAGTACGACGTGTCACCTCACGATCACGTAGCGCGGTGGGTGATCGGGCGACCGGATGTGGCTTTTTACCGGGACGGCTTTTACCCTGATCGCGTTCGCACTGGACTTTTTGGCTCGGTTAAACTACCCATTCGGGTCGGGTAAGTTACCTGGGAGGGAATCTTCCTGGGCTGTTCGCATTGGACTTAAAATGGTTAAGTTACCCATTTGCTCGGTTAGTTTACCCAAATTAAGTCCAATGCGAACAGGGCTTTAGGTCCTCAAATTCAAGTATTTGTGTACAGACTCTCCGGGCTACTGTTTGCGGTAATTTAGACAAGATAGATGTTGAGTTACGTCATGTAGCTATGGTGACCCAGAATTAGAAAATCACATGCAATGGCCACTGTCTGGTGCAACTTGGATCTAGTACAACAAACTTACCAATGATGTTTTCCTCTGACAGGCTCATTAGATGCATAGACGATAAAAAGGGCATTAGGAACCCACCCTGACTCATGCATGGCTGATCATTTTGTTCATTGACCCGCCAGAATGAAACTTCTTTTTCAATTGACAAGTTTTCTGCATTCCATGAATTTATTGAACAAGGAAAACATTGCAGAGTTATTTGATGGAAAAGTTCTTTCTGAAGAAAGTATGACATTGAAAATCGGAGTACATTCAGAGTAAATCATGTTGTATTAAATTACATGGTCACCCACTGGGACACACATTTAAGAATATATCGACACATGTTTACGAACTCAAGTCCTGGTAGCCTTGATCAATGTGCATCGGCCGGATTGAATGGTTTAGTTGCATTTTGCCCGACACCCAGCACGTACACCCCATCCTTGCTGTGCGGATATGTGCTCATGTACTGTTTACACAACATCTATACAGACTTTGTGTGTGGATAACTACAGGTACCGCCAGGTAAAGGGGTAGCGCAAGACAGCCTTGTTCAAGGCTAAAGTTCTGGTGGAAAGGTCATCTGGGTGTTGGTTTGAATCCTGGTCATGACATTTGTTCTTTTTTTAAAGACACGTTATTGCTTCTCATCACCTAGGAGTATATAGGTACCTGCAAGGGAAATTACTGTTAATGTAAATGATAACAACTTGCTGCATATACCCGGTACTCCTAAGGAGTTGAGAGTGTTTCAGGAAAGCTTAGGGTCCGATGAACAGGGTCAATAAAAAACAGTGTAAAGTACATTTAGAGACCTTTTTCTCGAAAACAGTTTATACACGACTATAAATCATTACTGAAATGTAGTAACTGTAGCTTCTTTGTTTCATCTTACAATCAAGCTGTGTCCAATCGGTCCAATTTATCAAAGCGGTTATCCGCAGAGGCTTTCCATGTGACTTGACAAAGGTTAATCTTGTACCATAACATGGGTATTAATCAGCACTCGGTACCCACGCTGTAGCTTCTTGTGACATGGCTAACCATAGAGCTGGCGTTGCTCTATCAAGGTCCAAATAAGGCCACTTACTCAGTGGTCATAGAGCTAGAAGGGTAGAGCAACAGGTATTGAGAATTGTGCACAGACAGTCACTGTTTACACGCAAAATGTCCTCAACCATCCCTGGTTAAATGATGTGGCATTTTGGCTAACTGAAGCAAATCAAATTGTCTTGTGCTGAGCTAACCCTTACTACCTTTGAGTGGTTGACTAGGGTCCTCCCTCAGTCACTCTTAAAAGTAAAAAACATACAAGTATCTTATGTATGGTCAAATGTGTTTATAAATACACCATTACCTGAACACCCAAACTGTTGGACTCTGCATATAGTGGTATTTATCGTTAAACCAACTTTTTGTGTGATTGCAAAAGTTTACAAAACTTTCTTTGTCACGTAATCTAACCGCCATCTTGACAAAGTGACGTAACTTCGCGAGTTGACTAGAGAAACAGTGCTCCGGTGCTAGGTTGATCCAGTTGGACTAGCTAGTTGAACCACGCAGCGTTTTAGTGTCATCAAGATTGACTATGGTTAAGTCTAGTCGACTCTAGTCAGCCACCCGAACTTGCTCCTGTATGCTGCACGTGCAAATCTGTGTGTGTCCATTGTTCCATCATTGGTTTACCTCGAAGATTGCGGCGGGCTGATGTCAGTGCATGAGGTTGATGACTGAAATCAATCATTTATCTTTGGGTGCGTTCGATTAGCTTCCCCGGGTCGACCCAGGTCTTCCCCCGGTGCGTTCGAATAGCTTTGACGTCATTCGCGGGGCTCACCCGGGTCAGCCCCAAGTGCCCTGCTTGTGGAGCGGGTCACTTGGGGCTGCCCCTGGTTCATGACGTCACGGCGAAAAACTTTCTCAATGGCCACCATTTTGTTTGTAATTCAGCGGGACATTTTAGGAAGTTTGACACACATTTTCGCCATTACAACAGCGTTTTTGTGAGCAATAAGTATTTTTTATTCGAAGCCGGGTACCTTTGTATCACTGTGGGGTTGTACAAATTGTTTAATGTTGCAGTTTTACCTTGAGAATAATTATTTTACGATGTTTTCGTGAATCCACGGAAAGTATCGGACATACGGCACAAAATGGAAGTAGTTCCGGTCGGCTGTCCCAAGATGCATCGGTGTGAGTGCTGGGGGAAGTTGGCGTTCGATTAGCTCATGGTTAGGGGCTCACCCGGATGAGCAGACCGGGGTCGACCCGGGGAAGCTAATCGAACGCACCCTTTATCAGTTTATAGCCAAGCGGACCAGTCACTATTTCCAAGCAGTTTGGCTGGTTATCAGCTTTCTGTTTTGCAAATCTTGTTAGTACTTATTATTCTCAGCGGAGATAGGAAATTGTTCCCCCGAGGCGTAAGCAAAATGACCTTTAAGATTTTCTGACTATTCCCTTGAGGTTCTCTGGGCGTTCTTATTCCTAGTTATCCCTAATATACCTTACCAAAGCACACAGCTATAGGTGGTCATTGGCAAAGTCCAGCATCCACACTTTGTGTGACCCAATTATTTCCTGTGTACAGGATGTTTGTTTCTATAATCCAACCCAACATAGTGCTTCACATAGTGCTAAAACTTTTTTTTTTGTTACTCCACAAAATTCCCAAAATCCAACATTTCTGTTGCCAGTAAAATTGTGTTAATGTATATATGTACTTGCTAAAAATGTCTATTTTTATATCTATATATTTTTGTTCGGGGGGGGGGGGGCTGCCTTTTTCGTTGAGGTCTGGGTGTTCACTATTGGTAAGATCGAAAAACACAGGTGAAAGAGAAAACAAGGTAGACCGAGATAAAGCTATTTTGACCAGCTGAGGGACGATACCAAAAGGGAGAAAGATAATTTGATAGACACTATGCAAAACAGAAAGGAGTAAAGAAATTTTGTCCAATATGTCCCAGCAAGTAGCTCAACACATGAGTGAGTGAGATTACATGTTGATTGTCCAATATGTCCCAGCAAGTAGCTCAACACATGAGTGAGTGAGATTACATGTTGATTGCTTTTATTGTCCACATTTTATAAGCGACACAAATCACAGTGGGGACCACTTTGCATCCATCACATTAGCAGTTTGTCCAATCTCACTATAATTCACACGTGACTTGCATGTTTTGGAGTGGGTGGTGGTGGAGGGGGATCCTTGAAGTGTTTCTGCCTGGGATGCTGTCGTTTCTGGGGGGTGAGTGAGGCAGTGGTTTTTATCGCGCGTGTTGATGGACTCGATGTTTGAGAGACGGAGAGCACATGGGGTCTCTTTTCGCTGTTTTCTCGTGGCCTCGGTGGCCAGTAAAAGTGGTCTTGCTACAACCCTGCGAACAAGCATACTAGTAGAGTGACACTGAAAATTTTCCCCATTTTGTTTCTGTTATCCCTTTTCTTTCATCTTGTTAAAAATAAAAAGGTAACACGAGCACAGTTCCTTCCTAAAAATATGTCTTTCTTGATGGGACAGACTGACTAAAGTAAAAGACAGAGAGACACCATTTAGCAAATTATAGTGAGATTGGACAAACTGCTAATGTGATGGATGCAAAGTGTGATTTGTGTCACTGTGATTTGTGTCGCTTATAAAATGTGGACAATAAAAGCAATCAACATGTAATCTCACTCACTCATGTGTTGAGCTACTTGCTGGGACATATTGGACAACATTTCTTTACTCCTTTCTGTTTTGCATAGTGTCTATCAAATTATCTTTCTCCCTTTTGGTATCGTCCCTCAGCTGGTCAAAATATCTTTATCTCGGTCTACCTTGTTTTCTCTTTCATTGTGATGGTTCCCATAGCAATAACCTTTGTGCCGTTTGATCAGTTTTTCCCCACACATAGTCAATGAATCTGAGCTGGCTTAACTTAGAAGTGTTAGTTGTTTCTGGTTTGTTTGTTTGTTTGTTTGCCTAGAAGATCTTCCCATCAAGGGAACTTGGCAAACTCCTACATGTACAAGGGGATATAAACACCAAGCTGGCAACAGCCACTCTCTATCATACAAACAATTGGTTTAACGTCTTTCATAGAGTTCAATGTTGGTGGTGTGTCTGTGTCCTGTGTTCCTAATAGCCCTGGCGGCCTTTCACTTTCGTATTATACTACAGTGACATCCTGGATATCAGGGTCCATTTCTGGGGCGGAAAATATGTCAAATAAGCTTTATATGTCAAATCTTACCTTCACGAAGCCACTCATTTCACCGGAATTACATTCCATGGCGGCAAATATTTTTCTGCGGTGGGTTTTGGACGTCATGAATTACTCATAAATCTGTCATTTTTGTGAAATAATGCAGCTCTCAACGTAAAAAAAACCACCTGTTTTTTTGTCTTCTCACAGTTGTCTGTCGTGCGTACGCATACATTCGCGTGTCTGACGCAGGATGCATGACGCGCATATCGTGCGTTGCGTTTTGCATGTTAATGCTGTGCATTCAGATACTGTGACCAAAAAGTGCGGTACAAATTTGGCGTGTTTTGTGGTATGCGTAATCAGCGCCTGCGCAGACATACGCGAACACACGCAAACGCCTGCGTCTTGGTTTTTTCTTATTAAACTGTGTTTTGCAGAATTTGTTAACGTTGAGAGCTGCATTATTTCATGAAAACTATGGATTAATAAGAAATATATGACGTCCAAAACCCACCGCAGAAAAATGTATGCCGCCATGGAATGTGAATCCGGTGAAATTAGTGGCTTCTTGCAGGTAAGATTTGAATTACGAAGCTTTGAAAAGTTTCCGCCCCAGAAACGTGCCCTAATATTTAGGACTCTGTATCTGTGTACAGCACAGAGGAAGAGTCCTATATAGGGCTATGTCCCTAACATCCTTGTGTATACAATATAATCTAATCCTCTCTCAAAATATTTGCTAGCAACCAAGAACAGCTGCTTTAAGTTTGTTATGAGATTTACCCCAAGTTTCATAATTGAGTTTCATAACTTGTGTTGCATCAATTGACGAGTTACCGGCAGGAATGAGAATTTCCAGAAATCAGACTTTTCATCGCTGCCTGGTGAAAGAGTTACTGGAGAGTTTTCTTCAGATAATGCTCTTTAATCTATATCTCTAGCTGAGGACACTGATTCCAAGAAGCTCTTTGAAATCGATAACTTGAAGGTTGAAGTCTGATCATTTCAACATACCTTGTTTTGTAAAATTTGGATCCTATTTCAGACCTTTGAGTCAGCAATGGCTTTCATCACTGCAGCAAGTTGAACTTGTTTGAACCCAGTCTGTTTTGTTAGCCAATGTCTTGGATCATTTCATTGTTTCAACCAGTATCATCCATCAGTCATTAGGGACAGCTAGCTCACATTTCAGCTTCCTGATTGTGGTTTTTTTTTCAATATAAATTATTCCTCACTGCACGAGGTTATAAAACGTTACATAAACATTGCATTTTGCGGTCAAGAATTATGAAACTTGTAAATGTCAGAGGATGGATGAGACTTCAAGTTGAATGAGCCATCGGGTTAATCTAACAAGTACATATTCCCAATTCTGCCTTTTCACTTTAAAATGACCTGAACTTATGGATTTCCCCCCCCCCTGTTATTCTGTTGATCACCTACTCAGCAGTGGCTGTAGCAAACAATTTCCGTCATCCCTGTAGGACAAATGACCCTTTAGTACGCCAGATCCGGCTTTGCTAATAATAGGCTGAATATTTGCACAACTTATTCAGATCAGAGTTGACTTGATTTGACAAGTGTTGCAAGTGAGCAGCTCAAGTATAAGGAATGGTCTACAATTGGGATCCATTTCATGGTTGGCTGCTTATTCAACTGACAATGTATCATCAATTCTATCAGATTTTTAATCAGGCCATTTGTGTACGCATTGTTTGTTTTTTACATTGCTTCTGACTGCCCCCCGCCCAACCCTGAACAATAGAGAAACTGCCAACATTACAGCTAGATAGCTTAGTTGGTAGAGCATCGGTGCGATAATCTGGAGGGCGCAGGTTCCAATCCAGTTCTAGTAAATTGTATCGTGTTCACCCCGAAATAGTTTATTTGAGGTCATTTCGACTTTGCTTTGACTTGCTACTCTGCATATTTTTGAATTGTTTGTTTACATATTGTAAAGCGTGACCATACATGTATCTAGATCAGGCGTCAAGCTTACTACCCTTCATCCCTTCAGTCTATCGACCTCTTTGAGGGTCTTTTCCAGAAACACGTGGGCAGTGGCTGATCATCTAAGGTGCCAGAACATAATGATTGTTTATCTGGACTACTGGCTGACTGTCAGTTGGTCAAACCATGAGACTTCTCTGAACATAGCAGCCGTCTGAGCACTGACAAGGAGTCTGAGGGTCTTTGTCAACGAGTCAAAGTCCCACTTCATCCAGTCTCCTGTACCAACCTTACTGGGAGCAGAAATCGACTTAAGGAGGGGCGTGGTTGTTCCCACATGAAATCCTGGTACCTTCTTCCAGTCAGCTCAAGCCATGCCAGTTTGTACCTGGCTAAAGTTACCAGGGTTTATGACCAGTCTAGTAGATCTTGTGCCAGGGTGTTGACTAAAAATGCGCTCTCTTCAACTGCATCTCTTACTGCACTACAAACCAAAGATAGACCCAATCTTAAAATCAGTCTCGATGGGCAAACATCTTTGCCCTCACCACCAGTTATGGTTGGTAGACGGGAACATTCGCTGCAGCCTGAGGTTTCTCGATCAGACCCCTGGATCACCATATCCACTGATGCCTCAAATGCAGGCTGGGGAGCCTCGTTAATGCCTCGTCAATGCCTCGTCAAGCAACAGGAAAGTGTGACAACTAGTTCTGTCCTCGGCCAGGAGTTCCAAGCCGTTATCGGTGCCCTACATCACTTTCAAACAGACATGATGAGTCGGTCCATTCTAATTAAGACCGATAACATGACAGTATTAATGGCCTTTACATCAATAGACAAGGCATTACCAGATCATCCTATCTGTGTTTTCGGACATGGGACATGTTCCAGTGGGCCACCAGGAATGGGTCGACCTTCGATGTTCCAGGGATAGAGAAAAGCGTATATGTTGCTATGTCCAGGGGTTGGGTGATCCCGACGGAGTGGTGCCTACACAGGGGAGTTGTTCAACAGATCTTTGCAATAATAATAATTCGCAATTCCTATATAGCGCTTTATCTACTCCCGATGGGCGTCTCAAAGCGCTCAGTATTTTTCCTACAAGGTATGTGGAGTTACTTGTGTTCAAGTATGAGACCTATTCCTTTACATAGCACCATGTAATGGTTTACAAGGTGCTGTGGCGCAATATGCAGCCAATCAAACCAGGAACACCGGGGCAAACCCCTTCTCTTCATGATAAGTGCACTGGGTTCTTTTACGTAGATTACACAACACACAGGACCTACGGCTTTACGTCCCATCCGAAGGACGAAGCAAAAATTGTTAAGTGTCTTGCTTAAGGAAACAAGTGTCACGACCAGGCTCGAACCCACACTCTGCTGATCAGAAACACCAGAGCTTGAGTTAGGTGTTCTTATCAGCTCAGCCACGACACGCTCCGCCTGACATTGATCTATTCACAAAACAGCCCCAACTTCCGGTATTTGGTGCAATTTGGTGCTGCCAACTCCCCCCAATTCTGCAGAATTTTTACGCTGAAAATGAATCAATCTTTCCATGTTCTGGTTAATATGGAAACTTTTTCCCAATTATGTTCTTTTTCCCAATTATGTTGAATGTAATTCTAAATATCTGCATGATTGTTTTACAAAATCGCTGATTACCAGATACAAATATTGGCAGCTCTGCCTGTGAGGAATCAGAAAGACCACCTGTTCATAAACTCACCCCATCCGATGACCTTCCTATGGGGGGGGGGGGGCCTCATGCCAACCAGCAGGTCACCCTTAATTCCCTCCTTCATCTCACTTATCTATTAAGCTGGCTGTCCTGTTTGCGACAGCTTCTGGCAAGAGGAAGCAGGGAGATCTACGCGCTTTTGCTAGCTCCTGGACATATACGTCAGGAACCTGGTGTAGTCCACATGATTCCAAGAACAGCCTTCTTGACAAAGAACCGGACTCCGGTATTTAATCCCCTGCATATCTTCATTCCGAAAATCGATTGAATCAACTTCCTCAATTCCCTCAGACAAACTATGTGTCAAAGGGGGAAAGGGATAAAGGCAAATATTTGCAGTAAAAGCAAATAGATTTATCATAATGACCTTAAAACACATGATTTTTATTTGGTCAAGGTCAACTGAGGTCATTGTGCATGGTAATAATACTGCTAAAAGTACATTATGTGTATGATACAAACACCAAACCAAATAAGAAATTCAAACTGATTACGCGAATTTGGCATTTCATATGCTAGTGAATGCACACAAATACGTATACACAATGTAGATGTCCAGTAAACTGAAGCATACAAGTAGTATAGTTCTATAAAATGTGGGCACTCCATGTACCTACATGCACTTTATTGTCTGGTTTTGACCAGGAGGTAAAAGTAAAACTTATGTCATCTGTGTGGAAAAGTTTGACCGCGCTAACAGATCTATAAGCTGATGTAAAGATTGTGATTCTATGATATGTAGTTGTTGAGATAGTTCTTTTACAGTTTACAGCTTCTGGCTTGAACAGGAAGACAAGGTGAAAATGACAGGGGTCATATCCGTGCAAGATTTGTTTAGTTTTTGAAGACCTATAGCTGTCCGATGATGTCAGTTTATTGTGTGCAGTGTGTAAAAATGTTGTTGAACTTCAGTTTGTATTATCGCGTGTTCAGTGTCGAGTGTTCCTTCAAAAGGTTTAGTACTTTCGCCCCAGGTTTTGATTCCATAAAACACAAAGATTTATCTTAAGATGAGATGTCAATATCACCATTGTATTGTGACATCACACTTTATTACATCTTGAGATCAATATTAGCTCTTTGTGAAACCAAATCTACTGAATTTTTTTTTTTCTCCAGTAGTTAAATGTATTGTGAAGTTTTGGGTGTAATGGTGCAGATGAAGGATTACTTAATACCCAAGATGAGATGATTGACAGCAATGCAATAATGTGTGCGAACCCCCATTGAGCATGAAAGTTTGGAAACTTGCCATGCAGCACTGAATGAAAATAACTTATGCCGATACTCTTCTGGGGATTTTTCATTTATAAAATAACACATAGGCCAGTTTTAGGATCAATTCCTGTGAAAAATTGGGTGGACCTTTTCTTTTCACACTTGAATTGTTAACCCTTGAAAACACTCATTCATTCATTCATTCTAACGTCTTCCAGCGGACATTTGTGATGGCGTGATGGCTTTCTAATTGTTCCTCTCCAGCAATTTGTTTATGTCCTCTCAGGTAAGGTTGGAGTCTTCACATAGTTGGTTAATGTATGTCTTGACAGGCCTTCCTCATCTGCTCCTCTTTCCATGTGTTTGAGTAACACGGCAACAAATCTGACACCACTGGTCTATTCTTCTCTTGCAATGTCCAGCAAATTAAAGTCTCAATTTTCTAATTTTTGAAGTGATTTTAGGTAGTTTTCTGCACAAAACTGTATTTGGGATGTGGTCTTTCCAATTTACATCAAGGGCTGACCTTAGCAACATGGTGTAACAACCATCTAGGGACTTTTGAGTTCTTGTTGTTACGGTCCATGTTTCTCAGATTCAAATTTTGGGGATGACAAATTATCCAAACCATTACTTTGAAATCCTTTTCTTTTCAACATGTGTCAATATGTGCAGTGTCAATATGTGCAGTGTCAATATGTGCAGTGTCTCCAACCAAGTAAGTTTTTATGGTCATCAATACTTTGAGTATTGACCAATTTAGACCCTACCTCTAACATACTGAGTGTGCATTTCCTCCAGTTCAAGGAATATTGGATGGCAGTCAAGGTTTTAGTCAGGATTTGGTAAAAGGGTGTCCAAATTTGCTGGAAATTAAAAAACTGGGTGTCCAAATTGTTCATTTACAATACATTTACATGTAAATGACAGATAAAACAGGGTGTCCAAATTTAAAATGGGGTGTCCAAAAGACACCCAGACACCCCTCTGGCTAACACTATGATGGCAGTGGGATTAATTATGTCCCTAGATTGTCTCAGTGTTTTATTTCCTTGGATTTGTCTCTTTAATACACAGTAGAGACATTTAAACTAAAGCATAAAGAACACTACCAAGCCAATTCCAAGGACACAAAAAAAGAACTGAAGGAAATTTCTGGGAAGGTTTAACCCCACCCACCACCCCATTGAAATGCCCTTACCTAATATATGGTATTGATGGTTATTAGTCCATAAAGGGCTCGTCTCTCATCACTCTGTCCCTGGTTCGATTCCTTACTAGGTTGATATGTGAGTAGAGCTGTATTTCTTGGTTCCCTCCTGGTGTGCCATGAGAATTTTTCTCTGGGCCCTCCAGTTTTCCTTCCTCCGAAATTTGATCTGTGGCTGTGCTTCATAGTCACTAATGGGTCGATGTGGCTGGCTGCCAAAAGGTGCCTTAAGAAGCTCGCAGCTCAACCACATTGTAGCCTGATCCTTACAGCTGTAGGCATCAGCCGCAGGCATGATACTCTTTTTACAATTCTTATTTCCGTTTCTTCACCCTCAGAAAGGTCGGCAAGTCGGTTATTAAACATCATGAAAAGTATGTAAAAGTAAAAAGCATACAGTACATGAAGGACAACCCTTGTACTTAGTGTGTCCATAGAGAAAGGACAGAGATTGTCCTACTTGTTTTCAAGGACCAAATATCATGTATGCCTATAGCTACGAGTAAAAAGATTATAGCCTCCCAAAATGATTACCAAAGAAAAGCTGCCGTGCCCTTACAAGATTAAAGTATAAAGCTTAAAACTCCTTTTGACAGCATCCAAAATTATTTAAAATTTATATTTTAAATTGTTGATCTGCTGCAAGTGGCGACCACCCTTGGGGGGGGGGGGTGTGTCCTTGCCATGATCTTTTAACAATCTGCATCACGTTGTGAAGTGTGATACACAAAAAACAACCATTAAAACAGTATTTTAATGTTGTGTTCAGTAATTGTTTCATTATCAGTATGATGACCCCCCCCCCCTGATTATTGTGGAAATTAAAAAACACCTTTTTTCGGTGGCCATTGGGGGGGGGGGGAGCATTCACTTAATACACTTTGTGTACTTTAGCAAGAGGCTTAATCATTATCCCTTTGGATGGGTGTAAAGCAATAGGTCCAATGCATTGTGTTGGGTATAGTGCAGGTCTGTCAGTGTCTGTAAGAACCCAGTACACTTGTTGTTAAAAGAGAAGGGGTGTGCCCCTTCCCCGGTGTCTCTGGTATGATTGGCCGTAGATTGGCACTGCATCACCTTTTCAACTCTTACAAGGTGCTATATATACATGTTCAAGTCCATGTGAATTGGTCTCAGAAATCAAACATAGTTCTATACATGTCTTCACTGACATTATGAGCGCTTTGAGATGCCCATAAGGCGTAAATGTAGATAAAGCGCTATGATTTAAGAACTGCATAGTATTATTATATGAAATACAATGTAGTAAAAAGACTGAGTTTATGTAAAGTTATATAAAGTTATATAAAGTTACACTTGTATACATGTTTATGTGTGTTGTGTTGTCATTTAGCCTTTGAGAAAGACTCTGCTAGGGTCGAAACGTCAGGCCACTAACTAATTTTTGCAACTACCGGTAAATGACAACGGACAAATAGAACATGTATTCATCAGTTTTGAGGTTCAAGGCACATGAACATTATTTCCTCAGTCTTTGGGCCATTTATTTAATTCTTTAAAGCATCTCAGGTCACTTCAAGTATACAGCCTGTGGTGCAAACATGTATGTAGCGCACCAAGCTACATCAATCACAAGAATTATCTCTGACCTCCTCACAGGTACTTATTTACTACTGGGTGAATGGAAGAGTTTTAGTTAAGTGTCTTGCTCAATTCTCATCTGCCATGACCGGCATTTGAACCCACACCAGAGGACTATTTACTGTAGCCAACAGAATTTCATTCGGTGCTCAATATAGGGTATGGGGGTACCCATTCTATTGTGTGCTTGTAATCTCAGGAATTCTTTAGAAGATTTTAGGGGGGTGCTTCTGTACGAGAGGAAAATAGTGTGTTATAAAGTATGGGAACAATTGGGGGGGGGGGGGGGGTGTGGGTGTGCTTCCTGCCCCCATATCGGGCATGGTACACAGAATTTGAGTTCGGTTAACTAGACTAAAACACACCAGTACCAGCAGGCTTGCAATCACTTTCAGGTTCCTATATGACTTGTTGAAGGATTGAGGCAGTAGGACTCTTAAGTTTATATTGGTTGATTTTTTAGGATTGAGGCAGTAGGGATCCAACATAAACTCATATTTGTTATTTTTGGGGATTGGGGCAGTAAGCAACCAACTGTTGGTTCAAAAACTCTTATTGGTTGATTTTGGAGGATTAAGGCAGTAGGCAACCAACATAAACTCATATTGGTTGATTTTGGAGGATTTAGGCAGTAGGCAACTAACATAAACTCATATTGGTTGATTTTGGAGGATTTAGGCAGTAGGCAACCAACATAAACTCATATTGGTTGATTTTTGGAAGATTAAGGCAGTAGGCAACTAACATAAACTCATATTGGTTGATTTTGGAGGATTAAGGCAGTAGGCAACTAACATAAACTCATATTGGTTGATTTTGGAGGATTTAGGCAGTAGGCAACTAACATAAACTCATATTGGTTGATTTTGGAGGATTTAGGCAGTAGGCAACTAACATAAACTCATATTGGTTGATTTTTGGAAGATTGAGGCAGTAGGCAACCAACACAAGTTCATGTTTTTCCTCACGCAACCTTCTCCTCGAGCATCGGACAAACACTAAAGCAGGAGACCGAGCCTTCTCCAATGCGGGCCCGGCTCTATGGAACTCTCTTCCTGATAGCTGTAGAAAAGCTAACTCAATTGACTCATTCAAGAAACTGCTGAAGACTCACTTCTTTTGTATTTGATTTTGATTCTTGATCTGTGTTGGACATATCCAAGCGCTTTGTAACCTTTGGAAAAGGCGCTCTATAAATACTCAATTATTTATGATCAAATGATTTTGGAGGATTGAGGCGGTATATAGGCATCCAACACAACTCGTATTGGTTGATTTTGGAAGGTATATAGGCTGAACTCACATTGGTTTATTCTTGAGGACTTAGTCTGTATGGATCCTATACGTCCGTAAACTCATATTTGTTGATTTTGGAGGATTGAGGCAGTAGGGATCCTACATAAACCCTAATTGGTTGAATTTAGAGGATTGGGGAAGTACAAAAAACTCATATTGGTTGATTCTGGAGGGTAGAGGCAATATGGATCCTGCTTAATCTCATATTGGTTGATTTTAAAGGAATGAGGCAGTAGGTATCCTACTAAACTCATTATTATTGGTTGATTTTGGAGGATTGAGGCAGTATAGGGATCCTACATAAACTCATGTTGGCTGATTTTGGAGGATTGAGGCAGTAGGCACCCTACAAAAGCTCGTATCAGTTGTTTAGGGCTAATTTCTTACAATCAAAATGTTTAAGAGTAGCTTTCTACTTAGTGCACATAAAGGATCATCTGCAATACAGTATTCACATCAAGAGTTCCAAGTAACTGACTGCCATTGGTTGGATTGTACACCATAGATTTGTTCTACACAAGGCAGCACAAGCAGAACCCCCCCCCCCCCCAAAAAAAACACAAAAAAAAAACCCAAAACAAAACACACCAAAAAACCCCATAAAAACACAACAACAACAGCAACAACAACAAATACAAGACAAACAAACTCACAAACTCATTTACCCGGCTTTCATTGTTGACCCTCCTGTCATTTGCACAGGTTTCATTGCCTCACTTCATTCTTGTTTGAAATCAGTACTTTCCAAGAAAGATGTACACTGAATTCTCTATCACAAGAAGTAATTAAATTTGAACCCTTCACTATAGTGAAGTGATGTCCACAGGCAAAAGTTTTACCGCTAATAGGGATGTACCTAATCAATAATATAAAAAAACCAAGCTTGACATTTATCGCTGACAGAGGTCTTTTGCCTCATCTGGTTGAGCATAAAATAAAATGAAGATTGGCATTTAACGTCTGTAATGTGTTTTTTTGGCCAGTCTTTAGTTTCAAAGGATGGAGATCCCAAAGGTTCATTTTCAGAATTACTTGGAGACTCCTCTATCCAGATAAACTGTAATCACTTTTAATTCTCCCTGTCATCACTCAAAAGCGTCATTGAGTGCTAGTCTGTCAATAGCTCCATGGCCAATCCTTTAAAGCTATGATCACACCATTGTAGACTCTACATTGCTCATTATTGCAGCATTACCGGACTGTTAAAAGTGTCTAAATTGCCCCAAATGTCATGCATTAGAGGGAAAGGACAATATTTACAACTTTTACAGTTGTTTTCCTTTCAGCTTTGATTGACTCAAAGGGTGTACCGTAGTTAAATATCTAAATAAAATCGTCACAATAAGGGTAAAGTGCATTCTAATGTAATAATGTAAATTTGTTTTCACTTAAAGCCTCATAGAGTCTCTATTTTTACTTGTATGGTATAAACCATGGCTGAGTTGTGTATTTTGGGGCATTCAGGTTGTTTGGTGGTTTCTTTCTCTGCCTTTCACCTCGATGCGCCCAGTTTGAATCCTGGGCCCACTTTCATAGACCTGCTTAAGCAGAAAAATTGTTTAATAATTCTATGCTTAGCAGAACTTAACATAATACCAGTCACAAATTGTACACGCGACATGGTAGCTTGGCTGGTAACCTTATTCTGGTGAGCGTAATTTTTGTTGTGATCAGCTTCTTTTGTGCTTATAAGCAGCTCTATGAAATTGGGCCCTGGTTGGAACCGCAGCCTTGCATGTGGGTTAGGTTATCAGTTCCTACCTGATTGGGTTGTTTTTTGTCCTGTAGTTTTCCCCTCTTCGTATGGTGGACAAGGGCAAGTTACTTTTGGGTGTCACTGGTTTGATTTCTTGTTTTATTCCAAGCAGAGGATTCTTAATTAACAGTAGTCTACTGGCCTGAGACAATTTGTCAGACTACTATAGCTTCAGGGGTTTGGATAGTCAAATGGACTAGTGACACACAAAAATAAAAAATAAGTTCAACTTGATCAAAACATGAAAAGATCTTGCCATGAAAAATCAGCCCATGTCTTGCATGTGTTGTTGCATTTTCAATATGTTTCTTTAAAAAGGTCTGAACTGATATCAAAATAATACCTTCATTTAAGTGAATCGAAAGGCAGGATTTATACCTTTGGTAATTACTCTAAAAGTTAAAGGCACTGTACACGTTTGGTAATTACTCAAAATATATATTAGCATAAAACCTTACTTGGTAACGAGCAACGGAGAGCTGTTGATAGTATAAAACATTGTGAGAAATGACTCCCTCTGAAGTAACGTAGTTTTTGAGAAAGAGGTATTTTCTCACTAAAATAATAATAAGACTTCTGGCCAGAAGCCTTTTATTCCTATCTGAAAGCACACTAATTTGTACAACAAGGGTGTTTTTTCTTTCATCATTTTCTTGCAACTTCAATAACGAATTGAGCCCAAATTTTCACAGGTTTGTTATTTTATGCATATGTTGGGATACACCAAGTGAGAATACTGGTCTTTGACAATTACAAAACGTGTTCAGTGCCTTTAATGACCATAAAAACTTACTTGGTAAAGAGCATGCGCAGGAAAGCTGTTGATATTATCAAACATTGTTAGAAACGATGTCCTTTGAAATAATGTAGTTTTAGAGAAAGAGGTAATTTGACACCAACAAATTTGAAACTATGAAAGGCTTTAGGCATCTGAAAACACACAATTCTATGCAACAAGGTTGTTTTTTTCTCTTGTTATTTTCTCACAGCTTTGATGACCAATTGAGCCCAAACTTTCCCAGGTTTGTTGTTTTATGCATTTGTTGGGATTCACCGAGTGAGGATATACTGGTCTTTGACATTTACTAAAAGTTTACTGGTGCATGCCGTTTTAGTCAATTCTTAATTTGTGTAATGTTTAGTCAGGACTACTTAAACAAACTAGGACTAAGACTAATACAAAAAGGAGGTTACTTGTCCTATGGACTACCATAACAATCTTGTTCATATCGAGGCCTGAAGCCCACACCCCCCTAGTTATGCCATTGGACATCACACAACGTGCAAGTCTTGTCACAATATTTTTCCAAGTATTTTGAAACCCATTTGAAAAACAGTTGCTATGAACTATTATCAGGCTTCTATATTTGTTTAAAATACTTTGTCAAAAATGCTGTGAAGGAAAACCCCCACATATTTTGATTGAATTATCTCCAGTTCAGTTCATGCTTCAAACGATGCATGAGTAAATGTGAAGTAATCAGTAAGGTCGGGATGGGATGACTGAATGAAACGGTTGTGTAATTAGCAATTGTGCATTGCACTCAATTAGTGGCGCAATTGAGGATGTAGTAACTAAAGACGTACTTGCAGCTGTTTTCTTAGTGAACAAACGTGAAGCGTTGTTAGGTTTAGGGGATTTAAAGAAGCAATTTGTCTTTCTATAGTTACTTGTGAAGGACACATCTGAAGGCATTGTACATTTAGGATTAATCACTGCATTTAAATTGCTCTCCTTTGGCAATTGTGTCAATATTTGTATCTTTGCTTCAACCGACCCAGTGTAGACTTATACAGCCTGACCGTTTACAGATCTACCAATATTCAGTCAGATTAAAAAAATCCAATGAAATATGGAAATATTTATAAGCTTGGAAGTTTTTTTTTTTTTGTAGTATTGGTTTATTTGATTGATTGAAGCGATGGGATTATTGGTGGGATCTATTCCGAGGAGTGCCAAGACCCTGAATAGAGATTCTAATTCAACAGCTTATCCTCTTTAAAATTTGAAAAACCTGCTTTTGAATCTTTGGACTTGCTCATCACTGACTTTTTTAGGTTTCCTTCTTTCTTCTTTTTAGATTCGTGTAAATAAACTCTTGGTTACAATGACTTTGGCTAAATGTGGAATTTTCAATTCTTGCTGTCGATTTAGCAGGAACATATGAGACTATATTCAACAAATGTATTCTGATGTGGAATGTCGTGGCCGAGTGGTTAAGAGCACCGAACTCAAGCTCTGGTGTTTCTGATCAGCAGAGTGTGGGTTCGAGTCCCAGTCGTGACATTTGTGTCCTTAAGCAAGACACTTAACCACATGCTTCGTCCTTCGGATGGGACGTAAAGCCGTTGGTCCCGTGCGTTGTGAATGCACGTAAAAGAACCCAGTGCACTTATCGAAAAGAGAAGGGGTTCGCCCCGGTGTTCCTGGTTGTGGCTGCTTAATGCGCCGTAGCACCTTGTAAACCCTTATAAGGTGCTAAATAATTGGGTCTCAGATTTTCATCACTGCAATAACCTATCTTTCTGAAAGTATGTATATACTCAGCGCCTTGAGTACCTTGTTTGGTAGATACGTGCGCTATATAAGACTTCGATATTATTATATTATTATTGATGTGCATAGGCTCTATCAGGCCTAATAGTGGGGCGGCTTAGCTGATAAATTGTGCACTTTCCCTTAAAAGCATGAAACTTGGCACATGGTTAAAGTAACAATATACAAACATTTTTAGTCCAGGGGCCACCAGAAATTGCACCTCGTATGGCGGCCATCTTGGATTTAAAAATGGCCGCCATTTTGGATCTGTTTTGCTGAATATCTCCTTAACTAGTACAGATATCGAGACAGTTGAAATGCTTATATCTACATTTTAGGGGTGTAGGAATCCAGTGGTGACATAAATGTTTCAAAAATATGTGGCGGCCATCTTGAAATCCAAGATGGCCGCCACCGGCAGACTATTTTGCTCATTATCTCAATAAGTAGTAAAGGTATCAATACAGTTTTAACACCTTTACTCATATTTTAGGAATCCAATGGCGACATCAAATAATTATTTGAAAAGTGTGGCTACCATCTTGAAATCCAAGATGGCCGCCATCCAGATACTATTTTGCTCAATATTAGTATAATGGAGATTACAATGTAGGTAAAAGAGATATCAATACAAACTTTAAATGCCAAACATTCTAGTTGTGTAGGAATCCAATTGTGACATTAAATGTGTGGTAGTTATCTATATTCCAGAATAGCCACCATCTTAAGGCCATTTTGTTAATTCCTTATTATGTAACAGACATATTAACATAGCATATCATCAGTTAACCGGTCTGCACACAATATGTGAAGGAACAATCATCAACAAACATCTGAAGCAGTTGGCCCAAACAAGCCATTACCTTCACTAGACTGTTCTAGTCTCTGATGCATTCCCCATCACAAGAACAGAGTGACGTACATGTACATGGAAGTGCAGACTTCATACACCTGCACCGACCAGTGAATCCTTTTGTGCATCCACACTGGATAAGTTCATTGCAGATTTTGACAGCTTCCGGAAGTGTTGTCCAAATTGGCATTGTATGCTTGGTGCACTGGACTTGTGTATATGTACAAAAAATCCTTCAGGATCAAGAAGTGTAACTTTGTTACTGTCCATTGCATCACTTCCAGTGTGGTCAGTTTGAATTCTAACTGGCACTCATTTATTGAAAGATGGCTACTGCAAGCTGCTTGTGTTGGAATGGAGGTGCTGGTGTGTTGGTTTTTCACAACAAATTGTATTACTTCATATCACTTGCAAGCTTCATCTTCTGGCGTATGTCAAGAACAAAACTTTTTAGATTTCCAGAGTACTGTGAAACAGCCACTCTCTAGTAGCCTCATCCACTTCCATCAGCGCAGGGATGTCATTTGGTGGTTTAAACAGGGGGCAGCTTGTGATTATATGATCTGCTGTTTGCTCCGCTGCACCACACTCACAAGCTGGACTTTGGGCCAAGCCCCATCTGAACATGTTGGCCTTGAAACGTCCGACACCACTTCGCAGACGGTTTAGCTCTGTCCAAGCATGCCTGTAAGTCACAGCCTGTACTAGTATACGTTGGGTTCTGGATGAAGCGCTGCAAAGAGGATGACGATTTGTGCCACTGATCTGTCCACGTACTCACTTTCCAGTCTTTTGTGGTCTGGTTTGGCTGGACTGTATTCATCAGATCAAGTGCATGTGGGGCAAAAGGCTGTCTGGAGGACAGTCTCTTACGTACACCGGCTCTGGCTCCAGGTCGAGTGGGGGACTCATAGAGTAGGTGATGGGGTTATTGGGCTTGCCGTGTTATAGCCAAGGTAGCTGCCTTCCATCGGATGCCTGGTGGAGGAATTCCTGCCAGGACAGGTAACTCAACGGGTGTTGGCCTTACACATCCTGTTATTTGTGCGCATGGAGGATTAGGGCACCTCTTGCATGTCTTGCAGTGACCTTGTCTCGCAAGCTTGCAAGGTGTTGTCTGTAGTTGAGTGCTTTGTCAAGTTTCACTCCGAGGTATGTTGGGCACGTGTCAAATCTGAGCTGATCAGCCTTGATGGTGACATTCAGTTCTCTATTTGCCTCCTGGATGAAAAGCAGCAGAGACGGTCTTGCTCACGCTTAGCTTGAGCCTCCAGTGCCGAAGGTAGGTAGCTCGGGTGTCCATGACTTGACTCAATGTGCTCTCGATTGTGAGACCCATGTTTTGTCAGATGTTAGAATAGCCAGGTCATCTGCATATCCATACTTCTTTGAGATGGTATCTGGCAGGTCATGGATATATATGTTGAAGAGTAGAGGTGCTAAGACGGAACCCTGGGGAACGTGGTCTGCTTTGTTGTCCATCACTTGTCTTTAGGACAAAGCTATGGTTGGAAATGAGCTGGAGGATGAAGGAAACCAAGTGCCTGTCTGGGAGGAGCTTCAGGAGCTTATAGGCAAAACCTCTGTGCCACACGGTGTCAGACTGCTGCTAGGTCAACAAACACAGCGCCTGCCTTCTGATTTCCTTCGAAACTGCCCTCTATGTCCTGAGTGAGGAGGGTCACCTGGTCTGCTGTTGATCTGCCACAGCGAAAGCCAGCCTGTTCTTGAGGTACAGTAGCTGGGAGTCGATGATAGGGTTGATACGGCTGTGTATATGGCGTTCAAGTAGCTTGAAGGGTATACAAAGTGGGGAAATGGGACGGTAGCTTTTGGTGTCATCCTTCGCCTTGTTTGGTTTAGGCAGTGCTATCACTGTTGCCTTTCGCAAGATCTTTGGAATCTTTCCATGCTCCATACAGGATGACAGGAATTCACGAAGCCAGTTTGTTGCCGCAGTTCCAGCATGGCGGAGGAATTCTGGGTGGATACTATCTGGCCTTGGAGCCTTACCAGGCTTGGGGAGTTTCAAGCCTGCTACCATGGAAAAGGTATCAAAAAGATGGATGGTGCTTTTTGTCTTCCAGAGTGCAGCCACTTACTTCCTGACCTGCTTGGTGTGATCACGGTCTGGCTTGTCAAAACGACCATTGTTTACGAGCACACTGGCGATGGAGTTTGCTGTGACAGGACACTTTTTAGCACTTGATGTACTTCTGCCAGTGAGGCAGTTAACAGCTTGCCAAGCCCTTCTGCTTGAGTGGGTGAAGTCAATTGATTCCACAGTCTCAATTCATCGTTCCTCACGTTTTTTGTCCAGCCTTGACAGTAATACAGTAGCACTTGCGTCAGACTCTTCCTTAGATGTAGATGAAGTAAAGTCCTCATACAGTTCTTGGCATTCTTCATCCCAGCAGGGGATGTAGCTTTTATGGTAGCCCTTGGGATGGATTCCTTGGCTGCCTTTATCAGCATGCTACACAGTAAGCAGAGTAGGAAGAGTTGACATCATCGCTCTCAGGGGGTGGTAGATCCGGGACGCGACGATTTGCTTCATGGTGAAATTTGTCCCAGTCTGCTTTCCGGAAATTCCAACGTTTAACTGGTTTGCTTTGGGTTGGCGCCACAAGAGCTGGATGGAGGGATGGGCGGTGTTGTGATCTGGGAAACTTGTCAAGGATGTATCGCACAGGAGTTTGTTTCCCTTGGCAGGAGACAGCAAAAGCCAAATCTGGGTTGGTGCCTGTATTCCACCGTGCAGAGTGGAAACTGTCTGGTTCCTTGGGATTGAAAAGGAGCGTCATGTTGTTGCTGGAAGGCCCATTTGGCAAGGCATTCTCCATCAACTGTGCCGGTACCCCCAAACGTGCGTTGGCAGTTGAAATCTCCCGCATACATGCAAGGAGCTGGGTAAGGCGACAACAATGTAGTCCTCATGCAATGTAGTCCTCAAAATCCTGGCAGAATCCCATCAAAATCTCGCCGGCATTCCCAAAATCCCGCCAAATTCTCCTGCAAGTTTTTCCCGCCGGAATCCTGGTGGAATCCCGGTGGAATCCCGGTAAGTTTTTCTATATAGGGTTATCAAAGTTTGAAAAACACATTTTCAAATATTTGATGTTACCATTTGATTCCTAAAATCTGAGTATGAGTTATAACTGTGTTTATATCTATTGAGCAAAATAGTCTGCCGGTGGCGGCCATCTTGGATTTCAAGATGGCCGCCACATATTTTTGAAACATTTATGTCACCACTGGATTCCTACACCCCTAAAATGTAGGTATAAGCATTTCAACTGTCTCGATATCTGTACTAGTTTAAGGAGATATTCAACAAAACAGATCCTAAATGGCAGCCATTTTGAAATCCAAGATGGCCGCCATACGAGATGTAATTTTTGGTGGTCCCTGGACTAAAAATGTTTGTATATTGTTACTTTTAGCATGTGCCAAGTTTCATGCTTTTAAGGGAAAGTGCACAATCGACCTGTTTTTTGGAGCTAAGCCACCCCACTATAATAACAAACTCTCTTTAAAAGATACAAATATATGATTGATTTATTTTTTTGCAATTTTGTTGATCAAGTTTTTTTATTAAAAACATTACAAAAGTTACAGCGAGAGGCTGATTAAATTTTATTTTTTTAAATTAACTAATACTTGTGTTCATAAGAAGAAAAAATGTGAACAATAGCCCAACAGACATTAACAAGGTCAATGAGCAGAAAGACAATTAGAATCAGACTGCAAGCTCTTTAAAAAAAGAACTCTGATGGGATAATCTAATGGTTCACTGCAGCTCAGAGCTGCTAGACACCAGCAGAAAACAAAAATGGTATCAAGGAAACACTTGATTTATGTAAGAAGGTGTTTATGCACACGGTATTGAAGGACTGAATCCCTTCATTAGTAATGTTAGACTGGAATGGAATAACAACATAAAACAAAAAACAAAAAATTACACAAGGCTAAGTTAAGAACATTTATCTCACACTAAGAATTTAGGGAAAAGAAACCGTAAAGATCTGGTTACAAATTATAATCAAATTAATAAAACAAAAAGATAGGCCCACGCTTGGAAGAATGTTTTTTATATGGTGACTTTATAGTATATGTATATAGGCCTAGACTTAAAGATGATTCCAAAGCATCAAACTTGGAAAACGAAACCAGAGATGTGTTTTTATCGGCACTTGAGGAATTCTACCTCCATGCATGGAATATTTCAAACTAGCAGTTGACAATTATCGATTTTGTCATCTGTAGGTCTTAAGCTTGTCTGCCGTCTGGAGCCATGGATTGGCAATGTGCATTTAATTGTCATGTACTTGTCTGCATGCATGTACAGTAATTGTCTAGGTTTTTGGATCGGCGTCATTCTGAACTCGGCAGTCTGTAAAAGAAACCTTAAACTGTCGGGAGGAAATTGAGGAGGTGCTTCTGCAAACACACTCTCTAAAACAAAAGTGTCATCAAATAAGACATGTAGTTTTATCTGATAGAGCTTTATATTTGTTTCACGTGAAACATCACCCAGGGCTGTATATTGTCTCAAGTTTCCGAAATGGTATTTCGTTCAGTTGAACTGGGTGAATTAGAACAAAGTGTAGGTCTCAATGTAGCTATCTCTCCGCTAGATAAGGGCAAATGGGCGCCTGTCGGTGGTCAAACAAATGTTGAAAAATTTGTGTAATGAGTGGGTTTCTGTGATTGCTAACTGTTTACCATACCAGCCCAAATGACCGATGTGGTGTTGTGCAAAAACAAACACGCACAAGTGTGTAACAGCCTGCAATCGTGGACCCTCCTTTGTTCAACTCTTTGTGATAGCAACCGTGGTCGAAATCGTGAGGCATTTAGAAAGAAAAAAATTGCAAGTTTCCATGTCATGCCCCAATCATTTCTGACCAGATTTCCCCGCAGATACAATTCCCTAACAAGATCTCACCATGAAGGCGTGAAACCTTGCATGGTGTGGGAAAGGAGGGAAAAAGCAGTGGCGGCACCAGACCTGTTAATCTGGGGGGGGGGGGGGGCAAACAAAAATCTATAGTGTAATTTTGTACTGCAGAAAAGCATTGACTTACCACTTTGACGGACTTATACCATCTGGGACTTACACCATCTGGGACATTTACGTCAATATTAACTTCAATCCTGGGGTGTTTGTGTTTGGGTTCAGGATTCTCATCGCTACATTCAGAATCAGATCTGTGCCTATCATCATGGGATGGAGGTTTGGATTTCTTGCAAAACTTTCTAATATCCATTTTAACTAACTGTTTTACCAACGTGTTTAAGTGCAACAACTAGCAGTAGGCATAATACAGCACTCCACGTGAACATCAAGTTTATGTCGTGTGTACTGTATAAGCCTACAATTCACTCCAGAAATAAGATTTTGCAGTGTGTGAATTTGACGTGTTGTGCGAACTGCGTTTACAATGGCTGCTTGCGGTTTTGGGCAGACAATGCATTTCTATTTATAGCAAGTTTCCAAGCTTGTACAGATAAACAAATCCACATTTTATTAACATTGCCGGAGATGGAAAGTGTATTGGGCTTTTTTGATGGTGCCAGCTAATTATGATGGATGAAATTGAGTTTATTATTTACAGCGCAAACAACATTGTAACAAATTGGGTGCAATGGTTTGGGATTAAACTCAATTTCCGCCATCGGGGAAAAAACTGGGGGGGGGGGGGGCAAAAAAAATAACTGGGGGGGGGGGGGCGGGCATTTGCCCCCCGTAGTGCTGCCGCTGGAAAAAAGCTAGTTTGCGGTTGACATCAACGACATTATTTTAAACATCTTAAGACAAGTTCAATCAGTCCTTAAAGGTATTATACAGGATTGGCAGAGCTGACAAAATAATCACAGACAGTGTTCATGTTTTGGGCAATTCCATGAAGAAGTGGACATGACCTCAACATTTTTAATTGTGTTTTTTTAGTAAAAATTGGGCTTACATGGTAGCATATACATCAAAGCTTCAGGGAAAAATGGTTTCAATGTCATGTCTTCGCAGGAAAGATACAAAAAAAAGAATTTTGTGCCAACAATGTTTTATCATGAAATTATGTGTAAAAAAGTTGTGCAACTTGAATTTACTACTGAATGGGGAAGATTTCAATGTATCAAATCAATCTAATCATATTTATGTATTGATTGAACCTACACATTGGCTGCAATAGTCAAAATTTGTGATTGTGATAGATTCAGACCATCAATCTGTGAAACTTGTACCCCATTAAAGCCTATGTAACGTAACTAACCAAATCTTCCAATTGTTTTTGCCTCTAGAGAAGGCATTTAATTAAAATTTTGATAGCTTGATTTTTCCTCCTTTGTACAATCCTTAATTGATATAAGAAAAGAAAAATCATAAAAATTGTAACGTGTGGAAAATAGAAGCAGTCAAAACCTGTAACGTAACTAACCATGTAACGTAACTAACCGGGGTGTAACGTAACTAACCGACATAAAGACTATTAAGATGCTGCTAAGTTGACACAAGCACAAGTTTTCAGCCATGTTGTAAAGTTTAAACAAAAGAGGACAGTATATGATACTATTCTTTTACCCACAATTCAACTCTAAAGCACATGTTTTGTTTGCCATGTGCCTCATATTGTCTGTATTCATATGCAAGATCCATGCGCAACAAGCTTGTCCTACAAAAGTTCAGCTTCTTCAACTTTTGTGGTGAGAAAATTTGGGTAAGTTTGATGACAATATAATTACATGTACATGGTATAATCCATCTGAATTTTATTTTAATTTTTAAAGGGTTAGGGCCTATCCTAAAGTTGTATAATTTCTCTACCAAACTAAATTAATGAGAGTTTGCAAATTAATGTGATGGGTGGAACAGATTTTATGTTCAGTGCTGTATCTACATAAATTCTTACACTGTACATCAGGTATAGATCCTATAGAAGCTGCAATTTTCTAAACATTTTGATTGACTTTGTTCCTTGTGTTAATGTCCATAGATCAAACATGCCATTGACAAACAAGGAAAAGCAAAAGTGGCACATAGAAAAGATAAAGGCAGCTGGTCACTACGAGAAATACAAGGAGAAAAAAGCAGTGGCCGTAAAGAAATGTCGTGACAGAAAAAACAGCAAGAGAGTTTGCTGTCTAATCGTCAACAACATCAGTTTGACAGAGAAAGGAAGAAAGCCACTTAAACCCCCCTTCCCTATTAAGAACTATACACATAACGCCTCATACGTTTTAAAAGACTTCCATACATGAATCTCCATTAACAAGGGAAGAATTTTATAAAACTGTAGCTTTTTGAACACTTTGAGTGCGTTCCGGTACTACTATTTTTTGTGCGTGTCCTCTAAAAACACTCTATATGATGCTTAAATATATAAAACCATCAAAATGTTTTTTGTGGTCACACTAGTCTCATCTTAATGGTCTGTTTACACAAGGTTACATGTATGATTCACGTTTCCCCTACACACACATGACGGTGCTGATGTACCATCTACTAACTACCCCGATGATGATCCAAGCAGTGTGGAGTCAATTCAGATAGGAGACTGGTACATGGTAGAGTATGAAGGGCACATATTTCCTGGAGGAGTGATTGCTGTTGAAAATGGAGAATTCCAAGTGTCTGTGATGAGGCATGCAGGCAATTATTGGAAATGGCCCGCACAAAAAGATTGTATCTTCTATACAAAGAACAAAATGATTTCTAAGCTAGATGCGCCAGAAGTTGTCAACAATCGCGGGCATTTCATATTTTCTGTTGAACTTTAAGATTAGCATCCATGACCAAGAGTCAAGACATGGAACTCATTCGACATAACCTTTCTATTGTTTTGCTTTCTTTGGTATCTATGTAAGAGAGAAGTTAACTTAGTTTATTGTGATTTTTTTTCTCATAAAATACTTATGAATGTAAAGAAAAAAGTTTGAATGTTAAAGACATTAACATTTTGTACTACTACTGTATTACAAAATATTACTTTATTCCATTGTTTTTTGCTTTTAAATTGATCTGGATATGTTGTAGTACAGTGTAGTGCATATTAGTTACTAATATAGACCAGATTAATAGAGCTGTGAGTGTATACAAAGGGTGTATCACAAATAATATTAGTCAAGGACAAAGTGTAACGTAACTAACTGTAACGTAACTAACCATGATTTTGGGGCAATGCTTGGAACTGATCAGAGTTATTTTATTTTTTGTTCTACCAAAACACTTGCTAGTACCCATGTAATTATAGAAATAGTAAAGTTTGTTTTAGCTGTATCCTGTTTGAGGAAACTTTTTGTTCAAAGACATGCAATTGTTTTCCATGTCCCTTTTTTGTAACGTAACTAACCAAAATTAAACTGATCATAACAACTGAATAAACATGTCTAAAAGTTTGTAGTTTTTTTGTATAATAGGTCTAGGCAAGATGTATCCATGGTACAAAAATGGAGACTTGATAGGCTTTCATATTCATATTGGAGACCACAGAGATGTGCTAAGCAGCTAAAAGTGTAACGAAACTAACCATGGAATTGCCCTTTTGTGTAATCAACCACATACATGAAATAACAAACCTGTGAAAATTTGAGCTCAATTGGTCATCGAGGTCACGAGAAAATAGTGAAAAAAGACCTTATGTGTTTTCTGTTTTTCAAACATCGAGTTTATTATCGCGCGCGATAAAAACTATTGTTTTACTCATTTCTCAGAAACGATAGCATTTCAGGCAGAAATATTTTAAGGAACCCTTTCTACCATTACTTACTTTAAATCATGTAAGTTATGTGTGAATCTGTGAACATTTGTGTTTTTCGATCTTACCAATCGTGTACAGGGCCTTTAAAGACCGTCATGAATATAAAAAAAAGGGCAAACAAATTAATCTAATGATGTTTTTACTCAGTATAAGGAAACTGAGTTCACATGAGATTAAACAGATTTTAATTGTAACAAAATTATCATTTTGAACTATACACTTCTCCGGTGCTTTTCAGAAAGATTCAAGAAAAGCCCCATTACGTCATCATCAATGTTACGTCATATGTGGGAGCTCCGATTTGTACAGCCGCTTTGTTGCAGCATGGATGTATAACAAAGCAACCTCCCACAAATGACGCCAACATATTGTAATTTTGACGCAAGCTGTTAACGGCAGAAGTGTAGCTAGTTTTTCAAAACCTTGAGGTTATAAAACCTGTTTTTAATCAAGTCTAACTGCTCATGATGTTTTAAATTTAAAAACAGCGCACCACAGCTTTCAGGCTTGGGTTGGCAGACTGTTATTTTTGTGACACTATCAAGGCAAATAAACGCCACTCGTTCATTTTCTGCGGTGAAAAAGAATTGTAAAACATTATTTGTTTGAAATAATTGAAATATCACTTTGAGTTTTGAGGAGTGTTATTTTTGGCGCTACTGAGACAAGGTTAAAGGAGGAGTGCAGAGGAGAAGCGATTGCAGTCACACTTTTTAAAAGCGATAGTCTGCCGTTTTGAAATGTCAAGAGTTTCCCATAGTTCTGCTCAGATACAACATTTCTTCCTTCCCAGAAGAGGTTGAATTAAAGTTTTGTCAACCTCAGAGTAGTGTTTTCTTAAAATCTTAACTAATATAGTAAAGGAAGAGAAGCACAACAAAGGGGACACAGGTCAACCTGAAACCATACTTAAACCTGAAACCATACTTAAACCCTTTTCAAACGAGAGCATTTTACCAAGGGTTCCTTGTAAAAATTGTGTATGGTTGTAAAAATTTTACAAAATGTACCTCGTGTGAAAGGACAAAATTTTGTGTACTGTCCCTGGTCCCTTGTCAAATCTTCTCAAACATAACAGTGTTCAACATGCAGCATTGGTAACTATGAGCCCTTTTGTAACAATAAGCTTTAAGAAAAAAATGGTAAACTTGCGGTTAACTAATGAGCCCTTTGGTAACTATATAAGCTTTAAGAAACAAATTATAAACTTGCGGGTACAACCATGTATATATTTCTTTTTGAAGGAGTGTTGGCTCTAAAAAGAGCCGGTGTGGTCTTTTGGTCGAACAGTACTCTGCTTATTTTCAGGGGAAGATAAGGAGTTACACTGAAGACGATTAGAGTATACTGTTCGAAACGTCGTGTCAAGACCACATTTGGTTCTTCTCTGAGCCAACACTTCTACAAAAGAGATTTTATACAGGGTTGTACCCGCAAGTTAACTATTTATATGTATACCTTATCATCCGCACCATGCCAAGTCTCAAACATCACATGTAGCATTTGGATACGTCGGCTTGTTAAAATAACTCGAGTTGTTTTTTCATTAATTGTTTTGCTATTACCCTCAAATTTCGATCGAAAATGGACGGGGAAAAAACCCTGTGTCCGTCCATTTTTAATGACAATTTTAGGGTGATTTAAAGGGTGTTTGTCACAGTGGTAAGAAAAATATAAATGTTCACAGATTCACGCATAATTTACATGGTAAAAAGATGGTCATGGTGGGAAACTCCCTTTGAAATATTTTTGCTTGAAATGCTGTAGTTTTTGAGAAATGAGTAAAAACAATTAGTTTTGATCTCATGAGTCAAAAACTCAATGTTTGAAAACAGTGAAAACACTTTTCCCCCACGTTTTTTCTTGTGATTCCAACGACTGATTGAGCTTAAACTTTCACAGGTTTGTTATTTCATGTATATGTTGGGTCACATCAAGTGTGGATACTTGTCTTTGACAATTACCAATGTTACAAATGTGCTTTAACAATAACAGCAACAAAATCAACTAAAATTATTTTCAGTATAAGCCTGCATCCATTCTCATGACGGAATACTTTTTGGATAGTTTCAGGTAGATACTAACAACTATTGGAAAAATTGCAATTCGATGGTCAAGTGATATTTATAGTCTAACTACCGCTAATCATCGGCAGATGTTTTCGCAAAAAACCTCAAATTAAAGCTTGAAACTTTCCAAAATCTATAAAATTAGCAATTTTATTCGGGGCAAATTTTACAAAAATGAGTAAATAAATAAAAGATCAGACCTATCATCTTTAATGAGAGAAATTTGATTGAAAAGTTAACTTTTTCCGGTCAGGAAACCCCATTATGCTGTATCATTCTTGCAACCATGCATTGGCTACAAATCCAACCCTTATGTAAAATTCATATTGTATAATGGACAGGTGTATAGGTTTTGAAGGCTGTCCAATTCATGTCACACTGATGTCATCTGCCATACAACCTTATTCATCGCGTGCTCTGAATTCCACAAGACTGTGTTTTCACAAGCTTGTGTTTGAAAAGATTCTGTCAGACACTCTGCATTCTAATGGTCACACCCACTACGGGCAAGTGCGGCATGACTACAGGACAAGTATCATGGTTTTAGTTTGTGATGTGGGTGAAGGCACGCTGAACAGCATGTATTTTGTTACTCGCATGAGAAGCGGTAGTCTCCTCCGCAGTGCTGAGCCACACGGACAGCTGTGTGCTTTATCTCGGTGTTTGCTAGCAGGCACTTAGACTAGTTTACCTCCATTTAGTTTCTCGGGCCAAGGCATTTCTCAAGAAATGCGCCTTTTATCAGATAATTTTTCTGTGTGTTTTATGCGATTCAAGGGTGGAACATTTCGTGCCCTGAAAGTGTGTTGGTTCACGAAGATGTTATGTCCCAGTTGCTGTACTTTTGGAATTGAGCAATCATTTTTGATATATTTAAAAGAGAACGAGCTATTGCAATCACCATAAACTGATTTTTTATGCGATGTATACTCAGTCCTACTTTCCAAGTCTTGATGGGGGGAAAAAAAACACAGGCCTAGGGCCTACTTCTCGGGCGGGATTTTTTCTTTCTTTTTCTCTTTCAGGACTTGAGAAATTACAGAGTATGCAGTGATTATCACAAATCGAAATGCAGTATTCTTAACCTCCGGATGCAATTACATCTATTAAATTCTGAAGTTTGATTAAATTTGGTTTGAAGAATCATCAGAAGGAAAGTTAAAGAAGTTGTTTTTTTAAATAATTGCCTCTAAGATAAGTTGGTGATGAGTTGGTGATGATTTTCTCCACCCCCCTTTTTTTTTACTTTGACCGTACCACCCAAACCCTTTTGGACTTTACCAGTAAACATGCTTTACGTAGGATCAGGCGTATAAATAATGTCTTTGTGTATCATACAAACTGCTGTATATAGCCTTACACATTTTAAAACAATTACATTTTCATCCATTGGTTTGTCAAGGTAATGCTGATTTTTAGACACAATTATAAAGAAAGATACGATGAAAGTCACGTGTGAAAGTTTCAGCTGAGAAAAAAATCAAAAAAACTGTCACGGTGTTTTGCTCAAAAACGTCGTATCCATCCACGTTTAGCGAGGTGACAGCGGGTACCAACCGCATCGCTGGTTGCAGCATTTGCGAACAGACACAAACCCTTATATCTAACCAACGTTCCATGCATGAACCGTTTCTCAGATTCGAATGTGTTAGGGTGATATCCTTTATTACTTAAAAGGGAATCTTTTCTCAAAAAGCTTATCAACAGCTGCAGTGCTTCTCACCAAGTAAGTTTTCATGGATATTATTTTTGTAAGTACCAATCTATGACACTACCTTTAAGCACAATGATCACAACAAACTATGATTCAGAATAAGGTTACCAGCCAAAATATCATGTCACATACACCACCTGTGACTGGTATCCTGCTTAGTTTTGCTAAGCAGAAAATTGTTATGCAGTCTTTTGCTGATGAAGCAGCTCTCATATATGTCTCTCGACGGGCCCAATTTTTCAGAGCTGCTTGTTGACAAAAAAAATATTTGCCTAAACATTTTCTGCCCAGCAAAAATGAGCAGGACACCAGTCAGAAATGGTACATGTGATGTATTTTGATTGGTAATCTTATTCTGGTAGGGAAAATGGTTTTGTGCTGAGCTACGTTTTGTGCTTAATAATAAGCAGCTCTGTGAAACTGTGAGCAGGGCTGAAATCTACTACATGCCTTGCTGGTTCGCTTAGCCAATTGGTGGAGCATCCATGTTTAGACACAGGGGATTTTCTAACGTCGCACCGAACATAGACTTTGGAATTCACCACATGAAAGCCTTGTGCGTCACTCTCTTCCAGCATAAACTGAAAACACACTTGTTCACGCATGCATTTCCCATAATAGTAAAGTAATTTTTCTTCTTGACCGGCGCCTTTGAATGTCTCATCTTTCCTTTGGGAACTTAATGTCATCCATCAACAACGGAAATGACCAGACAATACAAACAGGCCCCTGTTGACTCAAAGCTCAGTCTTTACTTGGAGTTTTAATTATGTATAGCTCTTTAGTAGAGCAGAGTGGCAACTTAACTTTCAAATGAGGCGTTTCTGAAAAACTCAATTAAGGCTTGATTTTATGACTATTGCATATTAATGTGAATGAATAAAATATAAGTGATGCAGTGATGCTTAATAAATCAATGAAAATCTTCAGTTTGAAGTACTTTAATCATAAATAATTAATAATCTGTTCTGGAAGCCTGCTTTAGTTTGCTCTGGGAAATAGTTAAACCTGAAAAAAAAATTATATATATATGATATATCTTGTATAATATCTTGTATCTGCCCTTCAGTGTGGCCAGCAATCCTGGATCATCCAATGTCATAGGAGCAAATTGAGGGCTTAGGAAAAAATCCATTTGTGAGCCATGGTGAGTATTGAGCGATTTTAGGGCAATGTCACAGCATGAGAAAGGAACATTTTACTAAAAGCAAAACTGGCACAAATAAAGGATTTACTAAATTTCTCCTCAGTTAGATTATGGTACAATAGATCTTTTTAATAGCTGTTCCCAACCTTTGAGAGAACTCTTCCCATCGACATCAGGGACGCCCCATCTCTCATCATACCTTTACAGGATTTCCTTACATAATAATTCTTAAATATGAAAACCCAGTTTTTCCTTTTCTTGATAAGATTAGTCGTAAACCATTATCAATGATAACTCAACTGGCGGTCTGAAAAGGTAAGCTCCAGACTGCATGCAGACAAGTATAACCCGTGTGAAAAGAGTTTGAGTTAACCTGATTAGAGCCATTACATGGAAATGCGAGATTGATGGCATTTTGCGTGACTTGGGTACAGCTGGCATTGACCTATTCATGTTTCTCCCAAAGATTGTCCTCATGTAATTACAAAATCAATTTCTAATTGTTGATAGTTAAAGGCAGGGGGTACTTTTGGTAATCACTCCACAAGTTATTGACCATACAAACCTACTGTACTTGGTAAAGAGCTCTGGATTGCAAAAACTATACATTATTTCAAAGGAGGTCGTTTCTCAACGATGTTTTATAATATCAACAGCTCTCCAGTGCTCTTTTAAAGTTAGTATTTATGGTTCTTAACTTGTGGAGTAAGTATACCCATTGCTGTATTTTAAAATGTTGTTCATGGTTGATATCACAGAAAAACAGCTCATAATTCCATTTGGCTCTGAAGGCTCAATAAATGCTCAGTGGAATACTTCATTTGAATAAAAGACCTTACCCTTATCGATGCTAAAGTGTATGACCAAGATTCCTGCTATATCTATTTTTTACGCAAAGTTATTCTTTCACCGGTAATCAGTATAAGGTATATATATATATTTATATTTTGGGGTCTTCTCTGTGATTGTTGTGACGGATGTTTTGTAGTTGTTTATATCGTCCTGTTTTTGTTTTTGCAAAAAAGTAGCTATGTACTGTACAAAATTATGTTTGCTTGTTGCTGAATAAAGCAAATTTAAGAAGTAAAAAGTACATGAAAATGAAAGGAAAACAATTCTTTTCTATATAACGCTTTGATCTCTCGAACATTTTACAAATACATTTAGCTCCAAGCAAACTTTACTAACCCATCAGTTTAAAGTTGCAATCCCTGATTTTTGCCGAAAGAATTTTTTTAAAAGTAATTCTTTCTCTCAATTAATTTTGACAGATGATGCTATTTCAAAATGAGAACTTAAGGGGCCTACAAAAACTCTTGCATGCCATGGACAGTGTACAATACATGTACATATGACGTGCAAAATTGATTGTAGCATGGCTGATGGACGTGATATAATGTCGGGATCCCGACAATAAGTCATTTGTAGCTTTTATTACCCACCATTTGTCAATCATTGGTGGACTTTTATACGCGCAAGTACCTAAAATGAAAGCATAGCTTTCTCTAATCATTTATCTGCAGTGTTTGATTATTTGTATTATTTTTAGATTATTATTTTATGATTGTAAGGTATTTCCCCTTTGTTTAATGTGTCTGACCTGGCTGATCATGATGTGTCCTTCACCATCATTCTGTCAGTTGCGTAGCAACGAAGACTGCTTCCGTTACTTGACAGATGCTCTCCGGTCTTCTCTTTGTGTTGCCAAGGATGATTATGACCTTGTGTCGAGTTCCCTCTATGTCAGAATTCTTTTGATTGTGTCTTTGTAGTGGAGACACGTGCGGCCTATATGTAGTCTTCTCGATCCTTCAGAGAGTTGACTTTCAGATGGTGTTCTCAGTAGGTGTCCTACCCACTGGAGGTTCTTTCTAACGAGAAGACCATCCATTGAGGGCACCCCTGCACGCTTTAGGACCTCCTTGTTGGGTACGATGTCGTGCCAACTGATTTTTCGTTTTTGATCATAATGCAACGTACGGTGTTCCAAGGGCTATAATAGCACCAGTGTTCCGTGGGCCTCAATAACCAGTGTTCTGTAGGCCCTAGTCACCAGTGTTTGTACACCCTCAGCACCAGTGTTCCATAGGGCCCTAGGCACCAGTGTTTGTACACCCTCAGCACCAGCGTTCCATAGGCCCTAGGCACCAGTGTTTGTACACCCTCAGCACCAGTGTTCCTTAGGCCCTAGGCACCAGTGTTTGTACACCCTCAGCACCAGTGTTCCATAGGCCCTAGGCACCAGTGTTTGTACACCCTCAGCACCAGTGTTCCTTAGAGGCCCTAGGCACCAGTGTTTGTACACCCTCAGCACCAGTGTTCAGTAGGCCCTAGGCACCAGTGTTTGTACGCCCTCAGCACCAGTGTTTCATAGGCCCTAGGCACCAGTGTGTGTACACCCTCAGCACCAGTGTTCCATAGGCCCTAGGCAACAGTTTTTGTACACCCTCAGCACCAGTGTTCCTTAGGCCCTAGGCACCAGTGTTTGTACACCCTCAGCACTAGTGTTCTGTAGGCCCTAGTCACCAGTGTTTGTACACCCTCAGCACCAGTGTTCCGTAGGCCAGGTACCAGTGTTTGTACACCCTCAGCACCAGTGTTGTATGCCCACAGCACCAGTGTTCAATAGTCCCTATAGGCACCAGTTGTTCGTAGGCCTTAGGCACCAGTGTTGTATGCCCACAGCACCAGTGTTCAATAGTCTCTAGGCACCAGTTGTTCGTAGGCAGGCGCGGACCCGGGGGGGGGGGGCCCAGGGGGCACGTGCCCCCCGGGTAAAATTTGGGGGGAAACAATTTTTTTTTTTTTTTTTTTTTTTTTACTATCTGCCTGCTTAAAACTTAGCCGCAAGTGTGTGTTTGGTGTCTTTTCCCCAAGCGGTAGGATGGATTTCTTTTTCATCCTATGCCTATCAAATTTGTTTATTTCTGCAAAAATGAATCTTTCATGATATGTCACTAATTGTAATTGCTTAGATTTGCACGATAACATAAGCTTTGAAACCTGACGTGCCAATTTGTTCTGGATAAAATATATTTCATGTCGTTCTGGCATTCAAGTGTAAAGACTACACTAAGCTTGAACAATATTTTTTGAATGAATATGCATGAAACCAGATATTGCAGTGACCAGATCCAAACGCGAGATTTGTGGGATTAAAATTTTCTTTGAGTAAAATTAGAAGATTGGTATGGATCAGAAGTGCTTAAAAAGTATGTCTATTTCTCGGTTTCAGGCACACAGAGGCTTGATTTTTCACCCCTCAAAATGCCAAAAGCTCAGAGCTTCCGGGGGCTTCGCCCCCTGGACCCCCACCGGGGCCTCACCCCTGGACCCCACCATCGATGTTAAAGAAATTTTTCCAGTAAATTTAGAAGATTTATATAGGATCTGATTTCCCAGAAGAGTGTGTCTATTTCTCTGTTTTAGGCACATGGAGACTTGGTTTCACCCCTCAAAACGCCAAAAGCTCAGAGATTCCGGGGGCTTCCCCCCCCCTACCAAGGTTCCGCCCCTGGACCCCCACCATCGATGTTACAGACATTTTTCCAGTAAATTTAGAAGATTTATATGGATCTGATTTCCAAAAAGAGTGTGTCTATTTCTCAGTTTTAGGCACATGGAGGTTTGATTTTTCACCCCTCAAAACGCCAAAAGCTCAGAGCTTCCGGGGGCTTCGCCCCCTGGATCCCCACCGGGGCTTCACCCCTGGACCCCCACCATCGATGTTACAGACAATTTTCCAGTAAATTTAGAAGATTTATATGGATCTGATTTCCTATAAAAGTGTGTCTATTTCTCTGTTTTAGGCACATGGAGGCTTGACATAACGCCAAAGGCTCAGAGCTTCAGGGGCCTGGACCCTGGACCCCTGGCCCCTGGACCCCGCCCATTTTTGGTTTACCCTCTAATACAAAATCCTTGTTGCGCCGTTGTGCCCCCCGGTTTAAAAAATCCTGGATCCGCCCCTGGTAGGCCTTAGGAACCAGTGTTGTATGCCCTCATCACCAGTGTTTACACGCCCTCGTCACCAGTGTTCAATAGTCCCTAGGCACCAGTGTTCCGTAGCCACTATACAGTAACCATCAAACTCTCTATCGGAGGGCATCATTGTTAAACGGACACCACTAAAATGTCAACAACTTGGGAATTTCAATTTTTTTTGACATACTTTTATCGAGTTCTAATCAATGGGGGCACTTCAGACGAAACAACTTCACAGGATGCTAACCACAACTACCGGATAAAAATTACACAATTTCTTTTCTGGGTCATTGGGTCAATATGACCATACCTTTGAAGCTTTCCCTAAGTATTGATAAATACTGTTAGAGTTTGTATCTGCTGTTTTTTTGGTATGCTTTCAATTTGTTCATAGATCCCCAATTGTATCATAGCCCTATAGGCATAGTGCCCACAATGCCTATGGATAATCCGACCTGGTGCATTGTCAATCAATTTGAGGAACACTGTCACACTTTTTTTTTGTTAAATGCATATGAAGTAAATCTGTGATCACTTATTTACAGAGATCCCTGTAACACAATCTTTAAATGAGATGAGATTCAGATTCAAATTGTACAGTTTGCCCGTTTTGCGTTTAGTTTCAATTTTCGTTGTTCACTTTTAGGTAAGGTGGCATTTCCCTAAAATTACATCGAACTCGCCCAAGAGATAAATAGCTGTTACACGCCTGTAGTAAGATGATGATTGTTCCTTCAGGCTTGGCTTATCTTTTTATGGCAAATTGCGTATTTTGTTGTGAGGTAATAGGGAGACGCAACAACATGTTGCAGGGAATGGACACTCTTCATTACCGACGCCTACATTTGTTTTTATGGCAAATTGCGTATTTTGTTGTGAGGTAATAGGGAGACGCAACAACCTGTTGCAGGGAATGGACACTCTTCATTACCGACGCCTACATTTGTTTTTATGGCAAATTGCGTATTTTGTTGTGAGGTAATAGGGAGACGCAACAACCTGTTGCAGGGAATGGACACTCTTCATTACCGACGCCTACATTTGTTTTTAAAGGTATGGTCATAATGATGGGTTGTTTCAACGGTATGCTTATTTTGGGGCAAAATTATGAAAGATACAATAAAAGTCGCATGTGAAAGTTTCAGCTGAATATAGTGTTTATTTGCTGAGAAAGGAGCAGAAGAATGCAACGGTATTTTCATAATAACTTTGAATCCATCAACGTTAAGCGAGGTGGCAGCAACCGCGTCTGTGGCCCACAGCATTCCCGAACGGACGCCAACAATATAGAAATCTGAGAAACAATTCCTCGGATTCAAACGTTTTGGGGGTTGAAACATTATCCAAACCATATTGCTTCGAATGGAATATTTTATCGCAACAGTTTATACTATCAACAGCTGCAGTGCTTGTCATCAAGTACGTTTTCATTTTGGAGTATGTACGAATATACGATCCTACCTTTAAATAAAAACTGATGACTGTTTTTTTATTTTATTGTAGTGCTCTTTTTGATTATGTTTGTAACTTGCATACATAGGTGGGGCCCTTGAACAAGTGAATCATAAATTGAATACAAAAAAATATGACGCTGTTTCATAACGAAAAAACATGAAATACTTTTGAGTATGCCGTGCACAATGCAGGAATATAGTCGAGTCAAGCAAACTGTTTATACGTGGCTGCATTTATGGTAAACGTGATATGCCAGTTTCCATCAATAACACATATTACAAACAATAATTGACTGATTTTTGTATTTCCGTGTCTCAAATGAAGTTTATAACTTCTTTGACTAAAGAAAACCAGATATTAAAGGCACTGAACACGTTTTGTAATTGTCAAAGACCAGTATTCTCACTTGGTGTATCCCAACATATGCATAAAATAACAAGCCTGTGAAAATTTGGGCTCAATTGGTCATTGAAGTTGCAAGAAAATGAAAGAAAAAACACCCTTGTTGTACAAATTAGTGTGCTTTCAGATAGGAATAAAAGGCTTCTGGCCAGAAGTCTTATTATTTTAGTGAGAAATTACCTCTTTCTCAAAAACTACGTTACTTCAGAGGGAGTCGTTTCTCACAATGTTTTATACTATCAACAGCTCTCCGTTGCTCGTTACCAAGTAAGTTTTTATGCTAATATATATTTTGAGTAATTACCAAACGTGTACAGTGCCTTTAAATTGTTTTTTCCATACATTTGGCAAACAATTGGACTTTGCATCTTTAACAAACATAGAGGGACTTCACCAAAATGTTTTTATATTGATTTATTGGTGTTGCCATGGATTGTCAGGAAAGTGAACTTGATCACCATCTAGACAAGAACTCCATGGAGAGAAGACAAGGAAGGAAGTTTTAGTTTCAGATGTGGGAGGAAAATCCAAGAGAAATATTCAAGGGGAAAACCCACGACATCGGGTAGGGACTGAAAACCCAATCCTTGTACTACTCCCAGAGGGATTTGAAGTGGGGTCTTGGATGTGTGAGGCAAGGAAAGATACCACTACGTCAACCATACCGCCCAAAATAATGATTACACGTAGCACAAGAAAAACAAACTAAAAACAGGCAACCAACATTTCCTTCAACCATCTCAACTTCTTTGGAGTATGCAGCACCGGCAGCCAACTGTGCGCACAGATTGCTAACTATTCACAATAACCATCTCTGTCGTCACACAGGTTGGCCAATACTCCTGGGTGATGAGAAGCAATTTTAGTTAAAGTGTCTTGCCCAAGGACACAGTATCACGACCGAGTTTCAAACCCACATCTCGATGACTTTAGCTGCCAGTACTCGAGTTCGATGCGGTAGACCGCTCGTCTGCAACACGCTTGGAATAAAAAAAATATTTTTATTATAGAGAAGTTCATTCCTCGGGGTTGTTTCTTTGTTTATTTGTTGGTTTGTTTGTTTGTTGTGGTTGCTGTTGCTGTTGCTGTTGCTGTTGCTGTTGCTGTTGCTGTTGCTGTTGCTGTTGCTGTTGCTGTTGCTGTTGCTGTTGCTGTTGCTGTTGCTGTTGCTGTTGCTGCTGCTGCTGCTGCTGCTGCTGCTGGTGCTGCTATTGCTGCTGCTGCTGCTGCTGTTGCTGTTGCTGCTGCTGTTGCGGTTGCTGCTGCTGCTGCTGTTGCGGCTGCTGTTGCTGCTGCTGCTGCTGTTGCTGTTGCTGCTGCTGCTGTTGCGGTTGCTGCTGCTGGTGCTGCTATTGCTGCTGCTGCTGTTGCTGCTGCTGCTGCTGCTGCTGTTGCGGTTGCTGCTGCTGTTGCGGTTGCTGTTGTTGCTGCTGCTGCTGTTGCTGCTGCTGCTGCTGCTGCTGCTGTTGCTGCTGCTGCTGTTGTGGTTGCTGTTGCTGCTGCTGTTGTTGTTGCTGCTGCTGCGGTTGCTGTTGCTCTTGCTGCTGCTGTTGCTGTTGCTGCTGCTGCTGTTGCTGTTGTTTTTTATGTTGTTGGGGTATTTGAGAAGTGGATGAATAAAATCTGTTTTTCTTTTTTCTTTTTCTTTTTTTTCTTTAGCTACCAAATAGGAATGCATATCATATAATATCTTTCTTTGATATGAAAAAACGGGTAATGAACAGCTGTTTGTGGTAAAATGTAAAGATGTATGTTGTTGGTGTGTGCAGAAGATACAGGTCAATAATTTCTGTGGACACGAGTTTTGTATTCCCGTCGGATGAATTTGGTTTGGCTTACAGCGGAATACCGTGGATTCTGCCCCACGGGGAAAATTGTCCGGATGCTTGTATCTGTTTGAGGGATCAATTTTAAGGCTGTGTCCGGTGGGTTTAGTATGTAGAGGCACGCATAACGTCCACGAAGAATTGCGCTCGGTGTGTGCTTTGAGATCTAAGAGCTGGATTACAGAGTACAAACACAAGTGGATATGCTCGGTTTTTCCCCCTATTGTTGGTTAAATAATCTTGTTGATTGGATCTGGTACTGAGGAAATTGACCTATAATGCAGTCATGTGATGATGGTTGCAATGGCTTCATGGGTGGACTGATGATGGCAAAAATAAATCTAGTTATGACCTATGTATTAAAAAGACATTAATTTTTTAAATATAATTTTGGAAGGAATTTGATTTTTATAGATTTTGGATTCAAAAGGTGGTTTGTACTCTTCAATTGCTGGGAAACAGTGATTTCGTAAGAGTTTTGACGAATCTGCCCTATTAAACAGCCACAGTTCGATGTTTTTTCGAACTGCTCTTTAGCCTTCGAGAAATACTCTGCTAGGGTTCAAACATGCGGCCATCATTAACAATTGTTTGCATTTATGCCGTAGGCTAAGTCATTTTGTTTGGGTAAGCAGTTTGCGATTGCTCATTTTCTCGTTTAGTTTGGAGACTTCTTACCATTTTATCTTTAACTTCTAGACCTGCCCTTCAGAGCGCTATAAACAAAACAGTGTATGGATGCGTGACTTTGTGAACATCCTAAAGAAGACGCATTGCATGATTGAAGGCCGATTTGACGGTCAGAAATTAATTGTTGAATTGCTTTTTCATGTTTTTATTTTTGACAAAAATTAATGAAGGCCGGGCCAATCTTTTAATCCTTAGATTGTGACTCAAAGAAACTTGTACGTTGCAACTATGCATATTCATTAAACATGCTACACACAGTGTGCGTATAGGGCTACTTTACTGTTACAGGGTGCGTTGTAATAGCTTGCCCGGGTTGCGTCGACCCTGGTGTGCTCACCCGGGTGAGCCCCGGACAAGAGCTAACTGAATGCCAACAGCCGATCGGAAATACTTTCATTGTGTGCATTACGTTCGAAACTTTTCGCGGATTCACGAAATAATTAAAAAACTACTTTTTGCTCACAAAGTCCCCGTTTTTAGGGTGAAATGAGCAACGTTAAACTAATTTAGATGCCCACGTTGATACAAAAGTTATCATCTTCAAATTAAACAATAATTAATTCTCACAAATTCGCTGGTTTAAGGGTAAAAATGTGCGTCAAACTTATTGAAAATGTCCCGCTAAATTGCAAACAAAATGGCGGCCATTGAGAACGTTTTTCGTCTTGACAACATGCACCTGGGTCAGCTCCAAGTAACCTGCTCCACACGCAGGGCACTTGGGTCTGACCCGGGTGAGCCACAACAATGACGTCAAAGCTACTCGAGCGCACTGGGGTCAGACCTGAAAATAAATGATTGTGATTATTTTAATAATTTTTTAAAGCATCATCTGTCAAAATTCGTTCGGAGAAACAATTCTAATTTTGTTAATCTTTCGGACGCAAATATGGCGTTCGAACTTTAAACATAAAAAATTATTATTTAAATTTAAAGGTTTGTAAATATATTTGTGATTTAAATCCTGCTTGGTTTTAAAAAAACGATTGAAATGTTGTGGTAGGTTTTTTTCTGAGTGAAGGATTGAAAAAATTGCTTGGCAGCTAAAATTAGCAGGATACCAGTTACAGGGGGCGCTGTACATGTAAAATGGCATTTCGGCTGGTAATCTATTTCTGGTAAGCACAGTTATTTTTTGCATTACTAATTTTTGTGCTTATATAGGCAGCTCTATGAAATTGAGCACTGATGGCTGAGGTATCAGAGTGTTTAGGTTCGAATCCTGTAATATACGCCAGTTTGGTTGGAGGTGCTGCATACTCCAAAGGAGCTGAGATGGTTTCAGGAATGCATAAGGCCCATCACTAAACAGGGGTAGTAATAGTGTAAGGCGCTTTGATACGAAGTTAAAAAGCTTAAAATAAATGCCTACCATTGAAATAAAGAATAGAAATATATATATAACATAGCCACCTAAGCTCACTTTCACTCTTATTTTTACAAGTTGCCACTTCCTTTTGAAATTAAAAGAACAACAAGTGAAAAGAAAACTACTTGTCCCTAGATACAAAATATGCCTTGTTTTGTTGGTTCAGCGAAAAAGCTGCAGGCCTCAACTATATTTTGCATATTTTAATACTGCTTGTCTTTCTATTTTGTCCGTTGCTACTTCAGGTTGCTGAACTCTTTGGTGAGGGAGACTCATTCCCATTGATTACGTCCTCAGGAAGCAGTCTCGGAATGGTAATGTTGTGCTTTATATTCCAAATTTTACTCTCATGCAATATTCTCTCTTCCTTTCTGCTGGGAAATACCCAAAAGCACCTTTAACACTAAAAAGAAAACTGTTAGATTTTTGTTCGCACTTGAATAACTAACCCTGGTAAATTCTCACGAAGTTCTCTTTTTTTTAGTAGCCTGCTTAAGAGTAGCGCCCTTTTTGAGCCCCAGAGACAGTTCCCAGGGAAATAAAACACAAGGAAACTCATGGGGAGAGTTAACCCAGCAATCCAAGGTTGTTTTACACGAAATGCAAATTTTCTGGGAAAGATCTCCCTTAACCATACTCCCTTGCAGAGGTAGCTATTCCACTTGAAATCTTAAATTCTCAGAGTTTTGATAGTACCAATATTGTCAATAACGTGTGAAAAGATCACCCACTTGCCTCCGAAGTTTTCAAGGAAATTCGTCTAGTGTGCAGGAGAAGTGAAATTAAAGGGAGGGTACACTTTTGGTAATTACTACAAAAATTAACGACCATATAGAAATGTACTAAAGTAAAGAGCACTGGAGAGCTAATGGTATTTAAAAAAAACTCTTTTAGAAACGACCCCCTTTGAGTTTTAGATAAAGAGGTAATTTTTCACCGAAAATTCGAATCCGAGAAAGGCTTCAGGCATGAAGATCTGAAAACACAGTACTGTGCAGGGTGCTTTTTCTTTCATTATTTTCTTGCAACCTCGCTGAGCAATTGAGAATTTTTTTTCATAAGTTTGTTATTTCATACATTTATGTTGGGATACTCCAAGTGAGGATATTGGTCTTTGACAACGACCAAAAGAATATACTGCCCTTAAGCAAGACGACCAGGTTATTAACTTGCTGAGAGTAAGTTTCTTCCTGTGGGAAAATTGCATCAAGTGTGAACATACATGGGGTGGAAGTGGGGTTAAACATTTCCCAGGGATACCATCAAAACATCTTCACTGTGGATTTCACATAGTTGGATTGCAAGCACAAAGCTAAACTGCAAATTCTTGGAAGAAAAATATGCGTCGAGAGAAAAGTTGGCCATCATAACCACTTCAAATATCCACTTTCCCTTTCATGACTGGAGACATCTTGAATTTTGGAAGTCACAGAGTGGTTTTTCTAGACAGCTCATGTTTTTATAACACTACAGACCATTATTTTATAGATGTTGTAATTGCGCCAGGGATAAAGAATATATATTTGTTTACACTAGCACCAAAGGTTGATTTATAAGCATGTGTACTCGGTGCTTTCAGGATCTCGCAAACTGACCTTTCAACCCCGGGCACGCTTGATGGACAGTGACTAAAGACTCCTGCTCTTGAAGCGGGGGTCGTGGGTTCAAGTCACACCCGGGTGGATTTTGTCCCGCGGGCTCGGGAGGTTACGAGAACAGTTTGAAGCACAGAGTTAACGCAGTTTTTACCGCACATCGGTGTATGGGTGAAGAAGAAGAAGGAAAAAAAATCAAGATGCAATTATTCCATCTAGTGAATTTGTTACGGTACCCACTGCAAATTTCGGAATTCGGAATCTGCTGTAGAATGGTTGGGCTGTTAGTTCGAGACCCCACCAAAGGAGTTTACCCGTAGATTTTCTTTCCCGCAGGACTCGAAAAAACAGTGCTTGTCACACATCAGTGTTAGATTAGAAACCAACGCTGAAATAGTTAAAAACAAAGACTATAATTATTTCAGTGAATGTGGTAGTTCGAGGGAGAAAGCGCGCATTTGATATGAGAATAGCAACATAGGCCCCCTACTTCATTTTCATGTTTTGTTGTTACCACGGAGAGAATGCTATTCAGTGGAAAAATGGTGCTTGGATGTTTGTCCTCTTTTCTGACTGCAAATTGGGCTTGGCGTATTGAGGAGTGATCTATCATGTCAAGATCAGAGTCAATTCATAGAGTGTTTGCCCGAACTGCCCCAAACCACAAAGTTCAAACCGATATTAATCTTTGGTCGATAGTCAAGGTGTTTGGTTGGTGTTAGTTTACACAAGGGTTACAAATGAAATCATCCAATCCTCAATCCCTAAAAAGACTTGCAACTAACCGATGACATTTGAAGCAGGTCAGTGATTTGTCAACAGTTTTTCTGAATTTGGGATTTTTTAGTAACCTCCCTCGGCCTTAAGGTTTTGTTGGAAGAGGTGAACTCGCCAAAAAGGCGAAAGACTTGTTGGTAGACCAAGTAGACCGGTAGACCTTTATTTAGTGGTGATATAAAGAGTCTATAAACCTTTGAAATATAACATCTCATTTGTGACATCCCAAGGCAAACCAGACCCTTCTCTGAAATAGTGAAATGGCATTAAAAGTGGAGACAGCCAGAACACCATCAATGTTTATGTTTAGCAATACCTACCTTTAAATGGACCTAATGGTTCATTTAAAGCTCCTCTCATCATCAATGAGCAAATAAAGCCAGTTTTGAGTTTTGGCAGGAAGTACCTTGGCTTTGACATGTATTCAGTTAGCTTATTTCCAAACCAGGAGGATATTTTGATCCAGTTTTTAGGACTTTTCATTTCCGTACAATCAACTCATTTTCAAAAGAAAGGTTATACATTTCATGCTGTACATAGAACACTGCCTCCCCATTTTTTTACATTTTTTTTTTTATATCAAGGGGCCTTTTCCAAACGTCGGGCTTGGGCTCCAGCTCTGGCTTGGGCTCCGTCATTAATTTTTGAGTTGCATTCATTTTACACTGTGTTTCCAACAACAAACGGAACCTGGAGACGGAGCACTGGCCTAGGTTTGGAAAAACGTTAAGTCACCATTCCTACATTGAAAAACTACGGAGCCCCTGGAGAGCCATACTTTTAATATCCACACAACGAGATGAATCTCGCCCTAGTCGACGTATATGTTGGTGGAATATAGGTCGACTTGTCGTGATAATTTATCTCGCCTGGATGACTTGTCGATCCAAAAAGTTCATTTGTTCTGAAAATGTGTCTTACGAAGAGGATTTACTGATAAGAAGTCGTACAAATACACGTTTCAGTAAGTTGTTTTGGTGAGATAAATTTTCTCATTACATGTAATTGCACTCCTGAGGCTTCATAGCTGCTGCTGGATGACTCTGTAATTATTATGAGTATAGATTTGTCACAATTGTTGTGTTTTAATCCTGTTTTATTCTTGTGTATAAAGGATTGGTAATCTTCATTCGTTGTTTTTTACTCTAACAGATGTGTGCTAGAGGTTAGGGTAGGGTTAGAGTTAGGGTTAAGGTTAGGGTTGGGGTTGGAGTCAGGGTTAGGTTAGGAGTTAAGTTTAGGGTTGGAGTCAGGGTTAGGGTTAGAGTCAGGGTTAGGGTAGGAGTTATGGTTAGGGTATTAGGGTTATGGTTGGAGTCAGGGTTAGGTTGTGTTGGAGTCAGGGTTAGGGTAGGATTTGGTTAGGGTTAGAGTCAGGGTTATGTTAGGAGTTGTGGTTAGGGCTGGAGTTAGGGTAGGAGCTACGGTTATAGGTTGGAGTTGGGGTAGGAGTTATGGTTATGGTTGGGGTTATAGGGTTTGAGTCAGAGTTAGGTTAGGAGTTATGGTTAGGGTTGGAGTCATGGTTATAGGGTAGGATTTGGTTAGGGTTAGAGTCAGGGTTATGTTAGGAGTTATGGTTAGGGCTGGAGTCAGGGTTAGGGTAGGAGCTATATGGTTATAGGTTGGAGTTAGGGTAGGAGTTATGGTTATGGTTGGGGTTAGGATTTGAGTCAGGGTTAGGTTAGGAGTTACGGTTAGAGTTGGGGTTGTTTGGGTTAGAGTTAGATTTAGGCTTAGGCCTAGGCTTAGGTGTAGGTTTAGGCTATAGGGTTCGTGTACCAATCCCGATTATTATGTCCATCAGAATCTTTGGAGAAAATTGTGAATCTGCTCCTATAAAAGCCTCGCAAGGCCGATTTCACTTTGATTGTTTACTTTGAGCAACTTTGTACCTGAGACTTTGTATTAATTATTTTGTTCTTTACAGTTTAATTCCAAGCCTTTAAAAAATTGGAAGTGTTTATCCCTGATATAATTATTACATAATTAAGATGTATTATTCTTGAAACTCTTTATTTTCTGGAATTGTTTTTATAATAGAGCAAATTTCACTCATTTGCTTTCAGGAAAATTCCATACTTCATACCACCAAATATTTTTAGTTAGGTTAACAACTAAAGATGTTGATGTAAAGTATTATTCAAAGCTTTTGTAAATAGCTTTTCGCTTAATCGTTTGAGTTATTAGAAAATACAGCAAAACGTTTGTCAACCTTTGCTTGGTTGTTGCTTTTACCTAACTTCCATTCCATTTCATCCGCTTGCTCATCAAAACCTTAAGCCGACGTTATTTATACCCTGTCAGATCTAAAAATGGACTTTCTGTTTTCCATACAATTCTCAAATGAGTGATGCCAGATCCACATGTACTTCAGGAAAAGAGATTGTTCCTGATACTGGCTCAAGTCTAAACTCATGGTGATGTGGCAGACTTTATCTTGATTGAATTCACTTCCAATTCTAATTGCCAGATTTGGTATCTTGCCTCTGAACTAATTCCCAGGCCTTACGGGGAAGCGAGAAGTCCAGTAACCCGATCTTTGTCTCTGTTGGCCATAAAGTTTCTCTACCGACGGCAGTCCAACTCGCCAGACGGTGTTGTAGGTATAGAGTTGCTGAGCCAGTAAGACAGGTGAGAGTTATGCCTTGTCCGTTAGCAGATGCGGCTACGGCTTGAACATGCTTTGAATCATGGTCTTCCCTTAGCAACAGCCTTTAGCAACAGCCGCAGCCATCAATTCGAACCTGGCCTCATTCATAAGAGAAAGTGGCAACCAGAAGTGTGTTTTACTGTGATTATAAATCTTTGACCCCCAAAAAATATCTAAAATGAACTATCAACGAATGTTTTAAAGAAAGAAAGCATGCATGCCTATTCCATGATTTGTTACACTGTAACATCACCGATGGAATGAGAAATGTTAAGAAATGCTTGTGCTACCCCAACAATACCGGAGCTGCTAACTCTACCTGATTTTGCAGAAAGTTCCCTAAAAAACCCCAAATCTTTCCATGTTCTGATCAACAAATCTGAAAGTCTCCCTGATTATAGAAACTGTTTACCTTTTAAATTGAATGTAATTCTAATTATCTCCCTGATGTACAAAATCACCTTGATTGCAAGATGCAGGAGTGTTGACAGCTCTGCAGACGTGCCTTTAAAAATGGTAGAAATGAAATTCAGACTTTTGGGGTTGCATTTCTTGTTCCACCAGTTACGTAACTACATGAACCAGGCCTGTCTTTCTGTGGGCGTTCCCACAGAGCTTTAGTTTTAAAAATATGTAAAGGGGATAGTAACATGTATACGTAGAATTAGCTGTTGCAAACTGCTTATGAACGAAAAAGACCCATGGTACCTAAAAAGATTTTGTTTTGAATGGTCTCATGTTTCGACCCCTGGAGAGTCTCAAAGGATAGATGAGAAATAAGCCTTTGATAAGGAACTTGCTGTGGTCTAAAGGTCAGGCTATTCACAATCATTAGTAATTAGTTACAAACTTATACAATGGCATACGAACAAAAGCAGTAAAGCACACCCCCTTTAACTTTGTACTAGTTCAATTGTTCAAACGTGGACGGGCCGGAACAATGCTAGATCCGGTCTTATAAAAGTTAATAAAGTCAAGGAAGCTTTTATTACTGAATACATCAGTTTAATATCTAGTTTCAGACAAATCTGGAAGTATAATGAGACTCTCAAAGAAACGTCACAATATGAGGCTGTAATTCCCATAAAGTTTGTAATCATGGGATTTAACAACAGAGGGACTGACTTTAATATAGATCTGTCTTTCATCTCAGTGAAGCAGCTCCATCCTCCACGGTGCGTCATTGCACTTCTAATGATAAGCCTAGTTTGGGTCAAGGGAGGACCGGCCATACCATTTAGAAATACAACTTGCAAATTATCGCGGTGTCTTGATTGATATCATGATATACATTCCCTTGATAGATCATTATTTTTTTGTTCCAAGCATGTGTGAACTCTCCCGTGAACACCAAAATGCCCGTTATTTGCCGAGATCCGCTCTATTTTCTTAATCGACCAATCCATTACGCTGCATGCCTTTTTAAACAAGCTTATTTTTCATTTATTCTACAAAATGGTCTCAACAGGCAGATATTCGATCTCGGGATTTCCTGCGTGAAAAGTTTCCAGAAAGTTCTGAGGCGGCGGCGTGTAAGCAGCCCAAGGGGCGGACTGTTCAAGATTCCCGGCATCCGGTAAGACATCAACAATATGCAAATAAGAACAAAAGGGAAAGAGGTAAAGATGTGGCAACAAGTTTCTTTGGTGACGACGATTCAGATGAGGATGCAACTTTTGATTCTTTGTTTGAGCCAGGGCAATAGAGTCAGTATCTAGTAATTTGTGATGAAAATGTTTTTTTTATGACCTACCAAGTTTGTATATGTACATAAATTAGGAAGCGTTTCTGAAATATTTATAACAAAGATATGATTTTTTAAACATTGCATAATGCATTTAATATATATACATAATATAGTATTTATTATATACGGATGCCTATATTATATATATATTATATATGGATGCCTACCATGCACAGTCACATCATCCATCTCTTAGAATTGGGTCATCTTTACCCCCTTGGTCTACCCTAGGCCCCATCCTCACTACCCCTCATGCTTGTTTCCAACTGACACCGTTCAGTGAGCACAAACATCCATCTCTCTCCGCGTTGATCTAGCTTTTCCGCCTTCGTGCATTATTGAGCTGATTCTCGCCTACCGCAATTAAAGGCTAAGTAGGCCTATACCTTTGGTTTTTGGAACCGTTCGATCGTTTTAATCCTATATAAATGCATATACAATAAAACTATTATTATGTGAACATTTAACTTAATCAAAAGGTCGCGTTTTTGAGATATCGCCGAAAAACCGGAGCGAATTTATGTCCATGCAGGAAGAATATTCCCTATAGGATTACACAATCTGAGAAACGTTTCTGACAGAAGCGTTTCTCAGATTCAAATTTTGGGGCATAAAACCTGACATCTTTTTCCATAACCACACTACTTCGAAGTGAAATGATTCCCAAAATGCTTTATACTATCGAAAGCTGCTGTACTTCCTACCACGTAAGTTTTTATTGCCATTAATTTTCAAAGTCATTACCAAACGTACAGACCCTTTAAAAGCAGCCAGCAGCCTGCTTTCTCCTGAAGAAAACAGACCATACTTATCAAAACGTCGAGTTATTACACCAACCGGTTCTTTTTAGAACTACCTCAACTCAAGAGTTATTATTTACTCGGTGTAATCACAAACCGTACACTAGATATTCCTTCATATATTTAAAATTTTCATACTTTTTTTAAAAACATTTGTAATGTAATATTTCTGTCTCGCTCGATAGTCCTGCTTTAGGCATATGTTTTTAATTATTAATAACCATCTGCAGTTCTGACGTGTTTAATTTATCTCCTTTACAAAAAGTAGTTGACAATGGTGTTTCTATTTGGCTACCCCGGGGAAATTTTAGAAGATATCTCTGGGCTCCAGCGTATACGTCTTTTACCATGAATAGATAAGTTGACAAAATAAGTGGGGTGATTTAAAGACAGTGTACTTTTGTAACAACTCTACAATGGCCATAAAAACTCACTTGGTAAGGAGCACTGAAGAGCTGTTAGTAGTATAAAACATTGTGAGAAACGACTCCCTTGGAAGTAGGTTTAGAGAAAGAGGTAATTTTCACCCCAAAATTGAAATTTTGAAAGCATTTTGAGTGTGATTTGCATTTTTAAATCTATTAACATATTTTGGTTCCTTTTGACTTCTATTTTACATAGGCCTATGTCTTTTAATCTTCCTAATTACAAAAACATGGTGTCTTTCTCTTTTTAAAATGTTGATGTTGTAATGTTTTTTTAATTTTATAATACTGTATTTGTACTGAGGGCCTCCATGGAAAGCAGTGCTGGGCGCTAATCGGACCATCATTAAAGATGACGTAAGTAGAGATAAATAAAACAAAATCTTTAAGCACACAATTCTATGCAACAGTGGTGTTTTTTCTTGTTTTCTTTCATTGTTTTCGTGCAACTTTGATGACCAATTTAGCCCAAATTCACAGTTTGTTATTTTATGTATATGTTGGGATACACCAAGTGAGGATACTGGTCTTTGACAATTACCAAAAGTATACACTGGCTTTAAGAGATCTGACTTAAAAAAAAAAACCTGTTGCGCAGCGAGATTGGACGATAGCAAGACGCCATCAAGTAGGCCTAGGCTATCCGTTTTGCGATCGGTTTGACCTACAAAGCTTCATCATGAATCCGAGGTCTTCAGCGAAGTACACATTCAATTCTTCATACTATAATATATAAATCTTGGCTACAGCTGCCCGCTCGAACGGGGGATGCTCTGAGTGCCGCATCCTCCCCCCCCCCCCCCCCCCTTTTTCGGGGGTTGGGGCTGGAACAGACTACAGACATGTAAAACATGTAAATGTACATTCTATTGTAAGATTGTTGCCTTTAAAAAAAATCAGCATGTTTAAAAAAAATTAATGTTGAATTCCAAGTTAACTATTTCGCAACTGTGCTCTTATTTGTCTAATTTCATTTCGTCGGCACACCGGCTAGGGCTAGTAGCTAAATTGGTAGATCGAGCGCCGGCACAATAATTAATCTGGAGGTCGCGAGTTCAAGTCCTGCCCTTGTCAATTCGTCTTTATTCATCCTTAAATTATGTCTAATTTTCATTACGTTGTCACCAGCCGGTGTGCTTGCAACCCCGCACCAAGCACCCCTGGGTAAAACGTGTCCTCGCAGGCCTAAGCTGTGGTACTGGAAGATGTACAGCGTTATATCTTTTGTGAATAATTGGCCCAATATTGTAGAGCTATTGAGCATTACCAATACAAGCATACATACATAACAAGTTATATGGTAGGTCATCATTCAAATGTAGCATTTTGGCTAGTTGCCGACTTCTCTCAGGTTAGGTATACTTATGTGCTAAATACATGTGTTGAGTTCTTTGATAAGTTGTCGCAGACAGTTATAGAAAGTTTTCCAGACAAGCTCACGCCACCTTCATTAAAATGATTGCTTCTGCGATAAAGAGAAAATAGTGTGATGCAGCTTAACTTTGGGAGCTGCCAAGACTGTTCCGGGAAAGTTTCCAGCAACAGGCATTGTTTTGTTCCCTAAAGACTTCATTAGCGAGCGACGGGTAATGTTAATACCGGATATTGCTGAGGATCCCCTCTAACAAAACAGGCCTCTAGTCTAGTCTACCGTACCTCGCTCTCTCCTCATCGCAGATATGGAGATTCACTTTGTCTATACTCTTGATGCTCTGACCTCAGAATGGCTTTTTGCTACAAATGTGCTCATTTGGATCTTACTCTTGTATAGGTAAAAACAAGAATACATGAGCTAACACTTAACATGAATCTCTTGAGAATCCATCTCTTGCCCATAGCAGGATTTTGTTCGTTGGGTACAAGGATACAGAAAACCCTCAAGGGCTTGGTTGTCATGTATTGAAACAAGCACCGTAAGATTGATAAACAAAAAATCAGTGTTTTTGTTAGCTGCTGGACAAAGTATTAAATGTTCCCAGAAATGACGATAACAACAACACGTCTTATAAAGCACTTTATCACACCCGATGGTGTCTCTAAGCGCTCATCATTCAAGGGAAGGGTCATTTTGTAAATCGTGCGATGATACAAGTATTGGTTTTGGAGAAGCCGTGAGGAATGAAGGACACAATCAGGAATCCGTGTTGAGTTGCAGACTCAAGGGACAGGAGTTGGACAAGTTATTGCTTGTCTGTAATCAATCCGTCAACTATAAGTTGAATCGATGTATTAATAAGTCGTCAGCCTATCGGTTATTCTTTAAAGCAGCACACGGTAAGCTGTTCAAGGATATTGAAAAGCAACCTCAAACTCGGTCTCCTGATGATTACTAGAGCAGGCTAGTCGAAATGTTGAGACCATATTAATAAGAACTCACTCCGCGGCAGTAAATAACGAAAAGTCCCCTCGATCCACTATGCTGAAGTATTGTAGTCACTGTCGATTTCCTACCTTCCGATCAGGTAGTAGTTAATTACTGATTACCCTTTAATGTTAGTGTGACCCTTGTTTGTTTGGGGTCAAGAGATAATTATGATACGGGGAAGCTAATTGATGGTTAAATTAACTTTTATAAATGTTTGGGTGTTATCTATATATGGCACTTTAAGTTAATCATCACATGTTTAACACATTCAGTTTCCTGTAAGTAATGTTGTGAGTCATGATTTAATGTCTAACGTTTAATAATGTTGTTGTAAGATAAGTGATGGGTGGTTATGCAGTAAAGTTTGTATGCCCCAAGGGAAACTGTTAAACAGAAGGTATGCCTTTGGTAATAACTACATACATTAATTACCATAGAAAGTTACTTGTGAAAGAGCAATTGAGAGCTGTTGATACTATAAAACATTGTTAGAAATGACACCCTTTGAATTAATGTAGTTTTAGAGTGAGAGGTAATTTTTCACCAACAGATTTGAATCTGAATGAAGCCTCTCTCATGCATCTGAAAACAGACAATTCTATACGTCATCAAGGGTGTTTTTTCTTTCATTATTTTCTCAGAACTTCGATGACCAAAAGAGCCCAAATTTTCACAGGTTTGTTATTTTATGCATTTGTTGGGATGCACTAATAAGTGAGGATACTGGTCTTTGGCAATTACAAAAAGTATACACTTGAGCATAGGTTGGCTAAAGAAATCTAAATTAGATCGGAGAAGAATACACTTTTTATTAAACATATTTTAATGGTTTTGTTAAGTCGTTGTCTAAATTTGTTTTTCTTCTTTAAAACCCCTTCTTTTATTGACACTTATCCGCTGTTAGATGGTGAAACAAAATATAGTAGGGTCAATTTATGAAAAAATACACCTTAACCCCAAACAAATTGTAACAAAAGGTTTTTTAACGGATTATGGTAGTATTGACCATCAAGAATAACATATTAAAAATCTAAGAAATTCCGAGCAAAGAAAAGCTGTTATTTTCAAAATGGCGTCCAAGATGGCCGCCATTACAATAAAATGGCAATAAGTCATTCATTATTTACCCTAGAGTCATCATTTAGGTGTCTACATCTATGTTTTATGGGTCAAGAAACACATTAAGACCAATGAAAAATTCATTGAGTAATCAGGTCCTGAAAATCCAAGATGGCGTCCAAAACAACCAGTTACTTCTCCGTGAGGCTGCCGGTCCGGTGGATGCCCCTCTCCCCGTGCATGGCAGTGGGTAGCGGGCCTGGCTTCTTAAGTGACCCCCGAGGGGCCCTGATGGCACGACCGGACTGGTCCGACGCAGTGAGCGGGGTGTTGGACCGTGCTGCCTCTTCCTGCAGCGGGAGTGGCAGTGCCGTCTCGCCCCGGGGCGGGGGCGGATCCCGAACCCAACGGCAATTCGTGAAGCCCGCATGGGCGCGAGAGCGTGAGTTTACCGAGACCTTTTGTCGAGCCCGGCCTCATTCAGCTCTGCGCTAGCGGGACCCCCTCTTGGCATCCTGATTGCCATCCCTCCGGGATACGTCGAAGCATTTGTTGAGCCCTTGCCCAACCCCGGGGAACCAGACGGGCCGGGCGAGCTTCCACGGCTCACCCAACCTGGGCGAATGATGGGGGACGGAGGCGGACGACACACGCCCCGGTTGATTTGTTCTTTTTCCCCCGGCGATTAGAATGAGAGAAGGGATGGAGAGAGAGAGAGTGGCTTCGAGGGCGACAGGACCGGACCACTGGTGTGACCACCGCCTGGCCGTTATACGCCTACCACATCCAAGGAAGGCAGCAGGCGCGCAAATTACCCACTCCCGACACGGGGGGGGGGGGGGGGTAGTGACGAAAATGGACCTTATGCATTGACGTCACCAAGCCGCCATCTTAGAGGTAAACCGATAATGAAACAATGGAAACGCGCTGATTTGTACGCGCGGCGCACAGGACTGGCCAATGAGCATCTTCCTTTTGACCTCTAGGCGAGGGCGCCCTACTCAAATGACGTCATATGCATAAGGTCTATTAGCATTACAGGACTCTTTCGAGGCCCATTGGAATATATGGGCACACTTTAAATCCTTTAACGAGGATCTATTGGAGGGCAAGTCTGGTGCCAGCAGCCGCAGATATCTCGAACGCCCCGCAAGATCTTGACCCAAATCATCTGCGCCCGAGACCACGGGGCGCGGCAGAGCCCATCATTGGTGATGGAACCGACGGTAACCGAGAGTGAAATCCAAGAGTTGTACAATTCTTGGCGGTGGATCACTCGATGAAGAAGGCAGCCAGCTGCGTGAATCAGTGTGAATTGCAGACTGATCATCGGCCTTTCGAACGCACATTGCGGCCCGGGTCGCACGTGGCCCGGGCCTTGTCCGCCGGAGGGTCGTAAGCACATAAACAAACCACCGTGCCGGAGTCCGCAGACACATTCGCAGCGCCCAGGTTGAACCGCGATGCAAGAACTCCCCCCAACCCTCTCCCGGGCATCTATAACACAGGATTAGACACAACAAAATAAACTCTCAGCAAATAGCTTTTAGCAAATTAGACAGCCATTTTGGACGCCATCTTGGATTTTTAGGTTACCTGATTCTCACTAAATTGTTATTGGTCTTAGTGGGTTTCTTGATCCATACAAGATAGATGTAGACACCAAAAATTAAACTCCCAATGTGAATATTAAATGACTTATAGCCTTTTTAGTGTATTGGCGGCCATTTTGGACGCCATCTTGGAATTTTATGTTACCTCATTACTCAATGCTTCTTTTGTTGGTCTCAATGAGTTCTCTGACCCCTAAAACCTGGGGATAGGCACCAACATTACGTCTGTAGGGTGAATAATGATTGACTTATAGTCATTTTAGGATAGTATAGAGGCCATCTTGGACGCCATTTTGAAAAAACGGCTTTCCGGTACTCTGATTTTCTTAGATTTTTAATATGTTATTTTTGATGTCCAATAGTACCTGAAACCGTTGGAAAACCTTTTGTTACAATTTTTTGGGGGTCAAACTGTATATTGACCCTACTAATATAGGCCAGTACATAAATGAAATATATACAATAAAACTATAGTGAGCTTCCAGATGTACGGTTATGTTTTGCTCCTATGATTACAAATCCGTTATTGTTTATTGAAAATAATTTGGCATATATGTATACTTGATTTGCGGTAGCACCATGTGTATATCTACTTCTAGATTTTGTTCTTTTAAAACTTGTATTGCTATTTATTCTACTGTCGCGGAATAGGCCTATACATGGACATGTGTAATTGTTAATAACGGCCGTGTCGTCATTAAGAACGCACATACAGTAATCCAGCTGTAATGGATCACAATATATATATAGGCCTACTTTAAAAACGCATATTGGTTAACAAATCATCAAACGTCATAGGGGATGTTTTCGGTGCAGAAGAAACCGCCCTTGGCTGATTTTCAAACACGTTGAACCCAATTAAACCAACTTTATGATAAATTAGTATAATGACGTGTCTAGGGGTTTACCTTTCTTTCGCCACGGGGTTGTCATTTTCAAGAATCCTTTCTTGTTAGGCCTATTGCTCAATCGTTTCTGAATTCTTTTAGGGTGATTTATTTGTTTTGTAAACGGTACTCTTCTGGACAGAAGGGATAATCGCTCATGGGATAGACGTTTAGGGAGTCCACACGCTCTAAACACTTTCGGGTCAGAATTGATCCTGGGGGGGGGGGGGGCTGCTACATTTTCAGATCAGTACGACGCATAATCTGTATCAAACAACCTCAAAACGGTGTCAAACTGATGCAGAATCTGAGTCCAAATTCCATTTTCAACCAGCTTTCAGGTCAGCCTGGCCCAGAAACGGGTCTGGTCCCCCTCGAACCAGCAGTTCGAGTTAATCTGTTAGTTTCACCCGATAGGGGTCACACTATAAGAAACTGATCAAAATCACTCACATTTAAGCCTAAAAACACAAACTCTTTTTAAATTTGAATACATTTTAAATTTCTCACTCCCTGTAAATATTGTTACTGGAAGAAAAGATGATTGGAAAGGAATTGAGCACTATAGTAGGATTTGAAACTTTGCATGGTGGGATTACAATCAGGTTAGGTTTGAGGTGACACCATTGTGTACAAAATACTCTTGTGAGTATTGGTGGTTCTGAGAAGAACTGATGGCTTGACAACTACACGTTTCGATCCAACCGATTCGACTACCCACCGCTGTTAATAAGCAAGGCTTGATGGGGGGAGATGCCATACTATAAGCGTGCCCGAAATCCGACGCCGGCCTCGCTTCTAAGTGTGCCTGGCGTATTATGTATAGATGATATTTCAGGCACGCTTATAGTATGGCATCTCCCCCCTCAAGCCTTGCTTATTAACAGCGGTGGGTAGTCGAATCGGGTGTTCGATCAGAGTCTACTCTTCTTCAGGAGGGTGCTGGACTCTTGATGAATGTCACCTCAAACCTCACCGGAATGAGCACTATGAAACATTCTTTCTCGACCATTGTATAAAAGCTGTTGCGTTCGCACTTTTATAATTACAGGCTTCGAACTGGCTTCTCGGTCTAATTGGTCTAATTGTGAAGACATCTTCTCTAGAATGCGAGTTTCGTGGTTTCCAATCCTACTTGAGCAGCCTGTGTGCAAATTCGCAGGGTTCTGAAAATGCAGAAATAATGGTGCTCATCACACATCGTTGTAGGGGTAAAACAATAAGATTCAATATAAATATAAACATCTCCATAGTGTAGAAGTGAATTCAACAAACAATTTTTTACAATGTACTACCCGGTCTGAATTAATAGCAATGGTCATTTTCAGAAATCATTAAAAACATTCACTTTTTTGGTGAGAGGACATTTTGTACAATTATTTTTGCGCCCTTAATATTTGGTGACCTCATGGATTTGTAAATAGCGACCCAAAAGTTTGGAATTAGGGCTATGATAGTGATTGATCTTTAACTATTGGCTCGACATTTTAGGGATTAGTTACAAAAACTCTGAAATGACTAGCAGCCGTTGCGTAGTGGCTTGGCCTCGCATTTATATCTGCCATTTTGGCGGCCCAAATAATCCATTCTAGGACTACCGTCTCGGATTTTATTCTGATCGTCTGCCGTGGTTTTTCAAACGTCAGCTCAAAAAACCAATCTAAATGAATATGTAAATGGGAACCGATGCCGTCACTTTAGCTGAAGTAAAAATTGCGCTTAAATTGTTGTTGTTTTTTGATGAGCTCACGACAAGGCTATTTTATGAGCCGTTTATGAAAGAAGCTTTTAACGAACGAAGTTGTAGGAGACGCTTTCGCGAATTGTTTCGTGGCATATAAACTGAAGTCACGAAAAAGTACACCTCAAAAACTGGCATGTTAAAATTGACGCCATGGGTGTTGCCACATATAAATATAGAAGAGAGAATCAAAATTAATATCAAAGGGTATTAAAATCTGCTGCCACCTAGCGTTCCAAAGTCTCCCATTGTTTGGCAGACATTGGTGTTATTTTAACACCCCGTGGTGTAAGTTGTGATTCTTTTTTTGGTATCTATATGTGGGTGACAACATCCATGATGTCAAACACCCACATTATTTGCAGTGTAAACTCATTTAAAAAAAAACACATTATTCATAAATACCTGGGACAGTTTATTCATTCTGATTGGTCGAGAGGACATCACGTGGCCATGTTTAAACGTGTGATATAAACACGGCTAGAAGTGTTTAAACACAGTTAGCACAACACGGAACGCACGTTCGGACATGATACACGCCCTTCCATTTTGGGAGTCAAACTGTACACAAGAAATATAGAGTTGACTCCCAAACTGGAAGGGCGAGCATCTTATTCGAACGTGCGTTACGCGTTGTGCAATGGGTCTAGAAATTTTACCAGAATCTAAGTGAGCTGCGGACGACCGAAGGGGCAAAACTGTCCGATTTGTTCTCAACTTTTTACAGATTTTTGTCTATATTTTCAAGGGGAAGATATTTATGAATGGGAATCAAAGTGTGTTGAATCGGTTTTAAACTAGTGGTTTAAACCCGCCGAGGCCTGGTTCTTCGTCTCGGTAAAATTATCAAAACCAGGCCTCGGCGGGTTTAAACCACTAGTTTAAAACCTCTTCACCACACATTAATCAAAAGTTGTTTGTCTCAGTCAAACTAGCTTGGAGAATACCGCTTCCTATTACTAGGCTACTGTGCGGTTCCGAATACATGGCTTTTTTTTATAGGCTAACTCAAAAAGCATTACCGGTACACCATTGTGATTCGTGTGAGAGGAAATCCCTCGGTAAAAAACTACCTTTTATGTTCAAGAGTTTGAAACCGAATTCTTAATAATCTCCACTGGAAATTTTGTGTCCATGTAGTCAATAACTCATATGCAAGCCCGGTGCCATTTAAGAGCTTAATAAACGCTGAAGGAGGCTTAAACATGATGAAGGTTCGATAATGCTGAGGTTTATCTTTCGGAGCATTAATCGGGATTTCAGCTGGAGTAATGAAACACCAATGGGATAACATGATAATTATCTTTGTCCATGTAGTCAATACAACTCATATGCAAGCCAGTGTGATTTACAAGCTTTATAAACGTTCAAGTAGTTTTAGTTTGTTGAAGGCTCAATATCAATCGGTTTGTGAAGGGTTTAGTTCACTGAATGCCGCCCTATAAATAGACGCTGTTTTACCTGACATTTCTGCGGATTATTCGATGGTTAGGATGATGCCTTACTTTAATCAGTCTGCTAAGTCCCTGAAATCTAGATATTTTTTTTTCTGTGCTTGGTTTGCTTTTCTTTATCAAAATTTTGTCCCTTTTTTCTCAATATTAGTAACCTAGTTCCCTTTAGTTTTAGGGTCAAAATCATTTGTTTTGGGGAAGAAACAGTGCAGCAAACCTGTGAAAATGCCATGAAATATAATGGCTACGTTTAGTTAAGAAAGAATGTTTTTGGCTAGGATTTTGTGAACGGTCATTACTTGGTCTGCGTGTTTGTTTCGATTGCCTCAATCGAAATAACCTAAGGTGATTGGGTGGGGTCATATAAAGATGCATCGACCCTTTTCTTTGTTATAGAAACTTCATTGAAAAGTGAGCCATTTTCGTCAAAATATAAACGAATTCTTTATTTAAATTATTTAAGCAGGTTCATTTAAGGTTCATTTTAACGGAAGATTGGAATAGATAGGGCCTATGTTTTTTCTCTCGATAGGATTCTTGATATTCTAACATGAACATATTCACCCCTTGTGTTCCCTTCACTGCTGCTTCCAATGTTGTTATTATAACCCGGACGTGATCTCTGGCTATCAGGGCAGTATACGTGTTTATGTCTTTTGACTGCCCCCCCCCCCACCCAAACAAAAAACATTGACAAACAGGGAGACAGTCAACAAGAAATTTCACAGTTGGTTGTTCATAGTGCAAGTTAATCCGGAGGTAGCATGCTCAAATCCCTTACTAGTCAATGTCCTCTTTGTTCACCCAACGTTGATATAATAATATAATAACCATTTAGTTTCCTCTGTGGTTTGTGACTTTAAATTTCTTTTAAGGGTCTGAGGCATTCCCTAATCCATAAGTCCTGAAGCCTATACTCCAAACTCAATTACTTATTTTATGAGCCGAAATCACCTTTAGACTAGTCTCTACTCTACTCTCGAAGGAAATATCGGCTGCTCTACTTGGTTCGGTAGATTGAAACCTGAGAATGAACGGTTAGTTTTCGTATTCCATTACTTTTCTATTTGGATAGTCTCAAGCAGACACACGACCAAAGTAAATAATTTAATACCAAAGAAACAATGTGAAAATTAACATTTAAACTTATTTCATTAAAAATGAAGATTATAGATAAACAGTGTACCGGGAAGGACAAATCCCATTGGGCCTGGTTAACTGACCGGACGGCTTTCCCTTCGAAAAGTGAGATCAATTTATCTTTAATAATCTCATTAAAGTCAAACCATAAGCACAGGAAACTCTCTGGGTCACGGAAACTCTCTGGGTCACGGAAACTCTCTGGGTCAGGGTCCTTGCACATTGTCTTTACCTGTAGGCCTACTGCAGATGCAGTTTATTAGACAAACATTTTTGAATTCGTTGAAACGCCAGGATAACTTAATCTTATCTGTTGGTCATGAAATGTCATTGTTAACTTTTTGAAAGACCCACATGAATATTCAAGTTGATCAATATTTAAATAGAGCTCGAAAACACGCTATAATTACTCTATATTACGGAATCACAATTAGTTGATTACTTCAAGAAATAAAACAAGAAGTCTAGAATGTGCATAGCAATCTAATATTAGTTCGAGACAGTCTTTGAGCACGTTCGAGTGGCATATTTAATAAATAGTCGACCCGTGGTTGACCACTGACTAGCAACATGCGCAGTGACGTACTCATTCGAACGACTCGTCAACCATAGATACGGTATTCAAGCCGTTTTGCTACAATATCACTGGTTCCTTTCTGCGCTTTACAGATGTTAGCATGAAACAAGGCTATCGGGACCATAAAGAAACCATGGCCCTGAGGCTGGTACCAAATGGCGAACCACAGTATAGTCAACCAATGGTCGACCAGCCGGGTTCGAGTCAAAATAGTCGACCTGTAGTTAACCATAATTATTGTGCGCACTCGAACTTGCTCATTGTGGGTCTCTTGGGCATTATCTGTACGTAGTCTTGTTCCAAGACGCTCTAGTTCTGTAGTACGAAAACCTAACCGCTAACTAAACCGCTATCGGTGCACGAACCACTTACGACTAGAGGGCGCTATCATTCCTGAAACCGCTTTCACACCACAAACCACTTATTGGACCATGATTACCGTCTATATAAGGCCTATATGGTCCTTTTATTTATGAAAGTCAAACATTTACTTCTAACTTCATGACGAGTACTCCACTTATTTTTCCCAAGTTCTTTATCGCATGGGTTGTTTGTCTGTGAAGTTAAAAGGAATGATACATGCGCGAATTTGGGATGCCGATGATGTAGCATCAGTGGCGTGCTATATAGGATCATAATAGCAATAATATTAATAATAACTATATTTCTTTTAAAGCGCATTGAACAATAACGCTGCGCGATGCGCTTTACATTAGTGCCCCGTTCATTGGACCAATAACAATCCTTTAAAGTATAGAGCCCGGCCTGCCGTGGAACTCTAAATGCTTTTTCAAGCACAATATCAACCTCTACCCTTGCAGGTACCCATTTATACCCCTGGGTGAAGAGAAGCAACTACAGAAAAGCATCTTGCTCAAGGACATAAGTTTTATGACTGGGATCGAACCCACACCCCGATGACTAATAGCCACCAGACCTTGAATTCGATGGTCTATACCGCTCGGCCATGACACCGTACCCTATAATATTAAGCTGGTAACTATACTTTTCTGAGTTGACCCCCGAGAGGTGAAAATACCATTAATGAGGCATTCCTGTGATCGCTGTTACTGTGAATAAAATAAAACAATGAATAAATAAATAAATAAGAAAAGATCTGGCGCTACTGGCCTTGGGTATTCCCGTCACCACCTGGACTCCTGTGAGTTGAATCTTTCAACACTTCAATCTACCCCCGCAAGAAACACACTTCTGGCTGATGAGAAGCACTTACAGTTAAGGTGTTTTGCGCAAGTGTCCTTTCTTAAACTTAATTAGGCCTATTAAAAATTAAGTATGTGTTGTTGTCTTTTTAGCAAAATGCACTGCATTTAAAAACAATTGGTTAGCAACATTTGTAACAACTTGACGTCAAAATATATTGTCATGCTAGTTATTTACATGTTGTGCATGCAGTTGTGTCATTATCGAGTTAGCTTATGTGTCGTACATGTAGTAATCCGTATACATTCCTTTATATGGCGTTTTTACGACAAAGATTGTCCTTATACATTGGCAGAATTATACTGATCGATTTCTTCCCATGGCAGCCCTATCTTCCTAAAGTTTAGAATACACTGTAGTTCTCTGTAGAGATAACATTGAGGAGCGTGAGACGGAACATTTTAAAGGAGTGTGGGTGGAACTGCCCTCCTCCGCACTCCTTAAGCAATCGTCCATCGGAGTGTGGGGGAAAAACACTTCAAGTTTAAAGTGAATTATAACAAAGGGGACATGACAAAACATGAACAAATTTATTGTTTTGATCATTTTAACGAAAATAACAATCTGCAAATTCAACCCCCAGCAATAAGGTACGTGTGTATGAATCGTCAGAGGTTACTTAATAGTATTTAAATGTATATTATAGAGCTGACAAAATAGTCGCAGACAGTGATCCTGTTTTGTGTGATTAACCACACTTATGAAATAACAAACCTGTGAAAATTTGGGCTTAATCCGTTGTTTGAGCCAGGAGAAAAAAGTGAAAATTATGCACAATGTTCAGGATGTAAATACGTTGTTCTTAATTTTGGTTGTAACCAAAATCATCTGTTGCTTTGTTGTTTGTTTTGTGGTTTTTGTGGTTTGTTGTTTTTAAGTTTTCAGATACAGTTTTATCAAGACTTCATTTCAGAAGGAAATATTTCACAGACATTTGTTTCTATGTAGGTACTTCATAATCAGTATGCCTTCAGACTGTAATTAAGACATGATGTTTTGTCATTACCAAACCCGTGTAACACCTTTAAATGAAACATTCTGAACACTGTTAGATTTCAAAGCAAGATCACATAATATACAAATTTAACAAAAGTTTTAGCGCAAACTTTTCTTTAGTTAAGTTATGGCATCGGCACTCCATTTACATATTCATTTAGATTTTACCTTCAATTCAATTCAATTCAATCAAACATTTATTTCCGTACTCACAAAAATAAAATACAAAATCATATGGACAAATTTAAAGTAGTACAATGCAAACAAAAAGTAAACACGACGACCAATGAAAATGCTTCTGCAAAAAAATTAAACAATCTAGGCTGTGAGTAAGGAGGCTGTTCAAATAAGCCGAGGCTTGTGGGGAACAGCCCTTTACATGATACAAAAACAAGAAACAAAAACAAAGCAAAATCAACGGACAGAAGAGAATGCAAAATGAACCGGTAAGGAGCTATCTATGCAGATAAGCCCAATAAATATTGACAGCAAATTAGGACCAGCTATAAAGCATAAACAAAAGTGAAGCTGAAGACGAGCGGTGGAATCGGGAGAGAAAGCTACCTTTTAAAGTATTACATGAAGTCTGGTTCTAATCTGAAGAGAACTGCAAAGACCTCTCTTCAACTTTAAGGAAAAAGGTGTCCTGACTTTTCTTAAGAAAATAACGGGTTTGGCTAGCGTTGTCCCAGGTCTGACTTTGCATCATATACCTTTCGATCATCGTGGCCTACTTAAGTCAACATAACAGATAAAGAGTGAAATGACTTCCCTGGGGCGCCATTTACTGAATGTTCAAGATTCATATGAAAAATGGGTCTGTTGCATTTCCTGGATTTGAAGTAAAAGTTCCTTTGATGGTTAATTATGTTTGAGTCTTATTGCCTCGAGAGTACTCATGATGGTTTCTCCTGCTTAAATAACCGTGTTAAAAAACCACCCATCAGCCTGACGCACGTTACACATTACGGTAATCTACTGTCTGTTTACTAATGCATTAGGCGGCCATTATAATGGCCGTAACTTATGGCACGATTGTGAGAGTACGGAAGTTAGTATCCCTGGTATAGTGGTAGGATGCCAGTCTCCGCAGCACTGCAATGACGAGTCCACTGGGCTATAAGCTGTTAGGTGATAGAATTGTGGCGTTGGTGATTTGCATGGAATTTGGCACACTGAGTATGTCATGCGATAGATATTTGGCTATAGGACCATCGCAGATTTGTCCTTAAAAACAATTTTAAAACTAATTTTTCTAAGGACAAAGCTGCGATGGCCAAACAGCCATATATTTTTCTTATGACATACTTTGACTTTGTACCAAATTCCATGCTTTTATCACCAACGGCACAATCCCTCCAAATATCTACCCTACTATGGTATCCTATATAGAGCGATATTGTCCCACGATATTACGTTGACAGACTAGTTTTAAGTGTTAACTTAGTATACATGAATTCTGATTATTTTATTGATTAGGGATGGATCATGTATTGTTAATTAAGTTTTTATTTCGATAAAAAAAACACAATGAACTCTCAAAAACCTTAGTCTTTCTCCATAACCTGTATTATTTTGTGAATATTGTTCAAAATCTTTTTCTGTGTGGAAATTTAACTTGACCTTCATCGTAGCGACGTAGAGCCACGTGTATAAGGAGACGAAGACAAGAAACTTATTTTGGCGCATTTTTGTATATATACCTTGTATATAGGTGTGTTTGTCTTGTGACCTTATAAACCATGGCTTTAGCTACGGCTAAGGGTTAGTATCTTATATTATACCCGCCTGTTTGGAGCCTCTTGCCGAATAAGTTTTCAATCGTTATAACTGACGGAGTCCCTACCGGAGCCCAAGCCGATTGGAAGCCGTGGTTACAAAAAGTGCCTGTAGGTTCAAAGACAGCAGAAAATGAGGTATGCAGCTATTGTTTTGTAGAGTTGCATCGATGTAATAATTACATAGGCCTACCCTAGAGTCATATTTGTACACTTTTTAATTGTTCTTAATTATTGATCAACAGATTCAGCCATCTGTTGACGTCATCTGTTGACGTCATCTGCAGGATGTTTTGTGATTGCAAAAAACGCAGTTATATACGAAATGGAGCTCCCGCAAATGAGGTAACATGATAATGTCACGGGACTTTTCGGTTAGATTCACTTTTAAAACCTTCAAACGAGGCACGTTGTCAGTACATGTTGACATATTTTAAAATTGTCCATTGTCTTAACCTCGTTGTACTCACTGGTCAGCCCAATATGCATAAGATATTAAGCTTGACCATGTCACACGTCATATAAAGTGGATGTCAATCGACATGGAACAGCGGCTTGGTTAGAAAGGGCAGAACAAAACTCTGCCAACAGCATCTTTTCAGTGTACAAAATCGGTCCGTCAATTGCTGACAACTTACCGGAGTTTCGTGTGTCTCATATTATATAGGTGCCTCGTTTGATGATTGTAATGCCAATCCTGTATTTCCGAGAACTGCCTTGTATTTGTACGAGAGTCACGTATGTTCCATTCTGATTTTCCAGACGAGAAGTCTAAACATCATAAACGTGATAAGCATAATATTCTATATCGAGACATAATATATGCGCTTTGAATAGACTACGTAAATTCGTGCATTAGCTTTTAGTTTTGAAGTACTAAGAATGTTTAACTGACTCACAATACCAACACTCAAAGTTACAGTACTTTATCACTGTTCAGCCTGTATCATGTGTGAAGTAAGTCTTCCATACACCACGTCAAAGCAACACCGTTTTGTCAAAAGGCTCATTGGAAATACCTTTTGAAGGTTGTAAACTTTTACTGATATCAAATAACATAAAAGCAATAAATGCTTTTGAAGCTTTTTCGAAAAGTGAAAATGAAACTTTCAGACGTTTTGTCTGTCGGAGTTCGAGTTATGATGAGCTATAATGCGGGACTTCAAAATGCTTTTCTCAGCGCAAAACTCAAGTTTCTGTGTGCATTTTGATTCCTCTTTAAACATAAACTTTTTGATTAAAACAACTTTCTGTGAGAAACTCTTGGTGGCGCATTATATTGTTAATCTTGTTTTGCTGGAGGTCTTTGTTCCAAATTATCACCTATAGTCATGGATGTTTAACTTCTCAGAACTTTTTGATTTAAAAGAAACCTGTCAGTGAGAAACCCCTTGGTGGCGCACTATATTGTTAATCTCTTGTTTTGCTGAGGGTCTTTGTTCCAAATTCTCACCTATAGTCATGGATGTTTAACCTTCACAGAACTTTTTTTATTTAAAAGAAACCTGACAGGGAGAAACCCCTTGGATGCGCACTCTATTGTTAATCTTGTTTTGCTGGAGGTCTGTGCTCCAAGTTCTCACCCAGTCTTTGATGTTTAAACCTTCACGTCCTCGAGATGATTTTGATTGAGCAGCTCAACATCATGGGCACTCCCATCGGATCTACATTTTTAGATGCTGGATGCAATGGTATTGATGTCCAAATCAGGTAACCTGACAATGAACTGAACACGTGGAGTGTGGCGCTTGAGTATTCAGCAAGACATTAACCACAATTGATTTTGTCCAACGGATGGAACATAAAGCCACAAATCGTAATGTGTTAATCAATGCATGTAAAGGAACTCGGTCCCATGTTGTAAAGAGAAGGGCGTCTTCCCGGTGTTTCTAGCATGGTTGAAATATTGCGCCACATCACTTTGTAAAACCCTTGCAAGGTGCTACATTAGTGGGTCTAATAATTCCAAACGAAGCTATGCATATTGGAAAGTGCTATGTGAGAAATTGTACTGTGATTATTATAACATGATTCCGTCTTTAACGTATGAACAATTTACAACTTGATCTCTTCCACTGCCCTGGCGTGTAGCATCTTAGTCAGTGCAATGCCAATGCAGGATCTGATTTATTCAGGGTGGCTTGCTGCTACACATTCATGTTTGCTGACAAAAAAACATGTCAGGCACTTTGTCCAAACTGTTTGCAGTGTAGTTAGCAGTTTGAGTGTGTCGATACGCCTCTTTTGAGTTGAACTGTAGTGCTTTTCAAGCTATACATTAAGTCACACTATACTGCGGCAACATTTTCAGCTGCGCTTACAATGATGAACTGAATAGCTAAAATACACAGCCGAGCAGTTGGAGCAATTTATTTACCCATCAACAAGCAACGGAGATAAAGACTGATGTGGCATACTGATCTCAGTGGTACACACACGTTAATGGATCTCACTTGTGTCATTGTGTAATGCTCCATGCATCATCTGGCAGACCTCTGTCGCTGAGATGAAAAATTGACAATTAGAGCGAATAAAAGATTGATTTTTAGTGTGGAATCTTGCCTTCAGATACCATGTAAAGTATAACACAGGCCCTCTTTCTGTAATAGTGTCCGTCTAGGGAGTTGCGCCTAATTGCAATCTTTGCTAATGACTCAGTGCGTTCCAAGAATTGAGAGCCACGACAACTTTTTAAATACCATTGCGGTCGTTATCCTAGATTTGTCTGTAACATAATATTGAGGTGGGGTCGGAGAACAGGGAGTTTAGCTTGAAGTTCTTGGCACTTTATTCGGAAAATAGTTTCTTTGTGATCTTATAGATCTCACATTGGCCGGAATCGATTTCCATTATTCGAAATAACTCTGTTAAACCTTCAGTGACATAGCATTTCAGCATCACTGTTCACAACTTTAGATGAAGTCGAAAGTAATGACATCAATATTTACGTCAAAGTTGACGTCAAAATCGGCTCCTTATAATTGCAAAATGCTGTCATCAATATTCATACATAAACAATAAACTAACTTACTATGTTTGTAATGAAGCGTAATACACTATTAAGACTCCCGGGTCAATTATTAAGAGTCCACTATACACTCTAAAAACTCCCAGGTTTGAATTGATCCGGGTCCGGTGGGGCCTAACCCATGTTTGGATCAATATAACCCGGAATCTGTGTCCAAATGATCCAAAAATAGGTCAAAATGACGCAGAAACTGAGTTAAAATTCTATCTTTTTGACCACTTTCCGGGATAGCCTGACCCAGATATGGTCAGGCCCTTTGGCACTTGTGTCAAAGATTTTGCAATTTTGATGTCACTTTAAAAAGTAAACAATTCAGAATAATTTACCTGGGTGGCTCGTGAACAGGTATCCTCTTTAGTGTCATGCACTTCATCTGTAAAAGGTTTTCGTTAACGATGTTTCCCCACCCCGCTCAAACACAATATTAAAAACCTACCTCTAGCAGTCTTGCAAGGTTTTGGGAAGTTAATATTGATCAAACATTTTCTTACTAATAATGCCAATTTTATCTTTCTGACAAATAAATAATTTAAATGTCAAAATATTTCCGATACCACCTAAACCAAAATTCGTTTTCTTCTTCTTCAAAACACAACATATCGAAGTGGACAGGGATTTGTCTTTTATCAAGAAGAAATTGACACAAAACAGTTTCTTTATCTGTCTTCATTTTCTGACAAACGTTCCCCCGCATCAGTCTTAGCCTAGGGACATTCTGCACAAAGAATTCAGCTTAGCACCGAGATCTATTAAGGTTTGGACTCAAGTTAAAGGGTGAATTTACCGCAGTTATCAAAAATGCTGTTCGAGGTACTCCAAACGGATATCCAAACGGATATCCGGTTGCGCTGTATTCGATGGCTGCTGTGGAATAGCGGAAATCCATTTCTAAAAGGCTGTAAGCGGTGGTTGAGTTGGTTGATGAAGTAGGGTTGAAAGCCTGTTAAGGGTACAACTTAAATCAACACAAATTCATCCTCTTTTCGATTGGTAACACTTTTTCGCTCTTGTGTATGGTGTACTTTCTGGAGTACCTTAAGGGGTTCGTGCGATGCGAATTTTATTAGGTTTTAAGTAAATCTTTTAATTTATTCGCAACAATTTGCCTTTTGTGGACATTAACAATTCTCACTATCTCATTTTTCCGAACGGTTAAGAGCACTGGACTCAAGCTCTGGTATTTCTGACCGGCAGAGTGTGGGTTCGAGTCCCGGTCGTAATATTTGTGTCCTATATGTATAATCAAAATTGTTATACAACATTCTGAAAGAGCAGCTTTTAAAGGGTCTGTTTAAGTTTGGTAATGACTTTGAAAATTAATGGCAATAAAAACTTACGTGGTAAGAAGTACATCAGCTTTCGATAGTATTAAGCATTTACAGAATCATTTCTTCAAAGTAATGTGGTTATGGAAAAAGATATCAGGTTTTAGGCCCCAAAATTTGAATCTGAGAAACGTTTCTGTCAGAAAAGTTCTCAGATTGTGTATTCCTGTAGGGAATATTCTTTCATGTGTATAGACATATTTGCTCCGGGTTTTTTTGCGATATCTCAAAAACGCGACCACCTTTTGAAGTGAAATTTTTACAGGTTAGTTTTATTGTATATATCTACATTTATATGATTAAAACAATAGAACAATTCCATAAACCAAAGGTATACTTTGCCTTTAAATGCCACAATACAAATAAAATGTTGTCATGTTTGATGATTATAATGAATTGTATTTCCAGCATTGCAAATGCATAGGCCTTATGGGTCTTGTTCGTTTGCTGCAACGTGTCCGTGAATTTAATAATCTGATTGACTTTTTGATGAATAAACCATTACATTTTTCAGATTTTCAGGGGGAAAAAACATAGGCCTACCACGCAAAGATGCGTGCCGGATTCTGTATTATAATGTGGTGTTGTGCATATAGCCGCACACCTGATGCCGGCTATATTGAGTGCGTTTTATAAGCTCGTGTAATTGAATGAGACCAGACATCAAAAATCATGGTTGTTCAGTCTTCAATTCTTGGCGGTCGATTCTAAAGGCGACCTTGCGAGCACTGTCAGGTTAAGGGGATTCTCATTGAGTTATTGAATGTATTTAAATCAAGTAGGGCTCACAGCTTTTTGTGTTGGCGCGGTTTAAAGCGACGTCCTATCCCATGTGAGCTTTCACTCTCCAGTCCCATTTCTCGCTTGACTAGACCACATCAGATAAACGCTTGGCTCCGACAAATATTCACTCCTTTTTTCGCGGCATATTGGTCGTCTGTGTCTGTGATTGGAAGACGTTGCTTAGTTATCTGGAAAATCGATTTACGTATTGCATTTCGGGGGTGCTATAGGTAATAACCCTGTCTGTATCTTGGTATCGCTAGCGGGGTGTTTTTTGTTTTCCACCACGGGGAGAAAGTGAAATAACCACGGCTCTTCGATGTCTCCTGCGTGTATGATTAGATTATGGGTATCTCGTCCAGGACACTCGACACATCAGAATTATCAGTCAGAAATCGCAACAGACAAATCAAGTCTATACTCTGTGGCGATGCCCCTGGAGCCTTTCAGATGAAACTGACATGTTTCATAATGTTTTAAAATGTACAATTATTTCACAGTAGACTAGTCAAAAATGAAAGCACGCCGTGGTAAATTGTTGCTTTGAAGTAAAATGTTTATTCAAACTTCTTTTTAAAGTAACACCGATGACTATAAATTTAGAGTAGCAATGTAATTTATTACTTTGACCAATTTCATTGTTATAATAGACATAGAGTCGTTACATTGATACACTTATGTAGGTGAACAAATTTTGTTTAAAAGTCATCCACATCAGATATGTTATCGTGCCTTCCTCCTAATTCGTTTTGCATTAATAATACCACCATCACCTTCTTCAGTGTTGGAATCATGACGTGTGTCATAGTCCAATCGTGTGGTGCTATCGAAGTTTCTCGCCTACTAATACACACGGCACAATTTCATAGAGCTGCTTAAGAAAAAAAATAATGCCGACCAGAATAAGGTTACCAGCCAAAATACCATATCACATGCACCATCTGTGACTGGTGCCCTACTTATTTTTGCTTAGCAGAAAAGTTGTTTATTTTAGTGCATATGTTTTTGCTTAAACAGCCCTATGAAATTGATCCTCGTGCCAACTTGCCATTATCCATGCTCTACACTCCCTGTGTGCCAAGTGTACATCACAATTATAATAGCTTAATACAAATAAATTACTTGAATATATGTTATAGGCCTATCATTTAAATACACAATACAATAGAAAATATACAGAAAATATATATAGAGAATTATCAGTTTTGTTGTTCCTTTTTTCCTTTCCTCAGCATTTTAAACGAACATTCGGAATTAACTCATAGTGTATGAGTCGCACGGGACAGTTGCCAAAGGCTAAGTGTTCCATCAGGGACGGTCGCGTACACCATCTCACCAACCGTAAATAAACCAGCAATTAGCGTGGGTTAGGTTTAACCCCATCAGAACTGGGCTTGTTTAGACTTACGGAGACCCGGGGGCATATTGTGCGCCCCCCCCCCCCCCCCTCTCCGTATTTTTGCAAAGTTTGCCAGCGATTTTTATGACACTTGCCACAAATGTTTTGTTTTGGAATTAAAAAAGACAAGTGGAAACTTTGTTGAAAACCTAAACCCCGGGTCAAACCAACGGTTGCTATGGAAACAGGTGAACCCCATAATAATCTTTGTGTTTGGTTTTTTTGTGTTTTTTTTTTTGACAATATAACCCTACATAAATAATAGGAATTCTGAAAATCATTTTTGGCCGTGATTGCATGCAGCGTTAAAAAGTCACAGGCAAAAATGGGGGGGGGGGGGGGGGGGGGGGGGGGGGATGCGCCACTTTGTGGTCCTGTATAGGGTATACCTGTCTGACAGCAGTTATAGTAAATCTCATTGGCTTTAAGGTCAACTTCAGTTTTGTGATGCACTCATTTTCGAAAAGATTGTGTCAAAAATAACGTTTTTTAAAAGTCTCTAACCTCATAGTTTAATGTCATTCTATTTTGCATCGTTTCATTTGATAATATTTTACTTAATGAGCAGGACATTTTGTAAGCCTTTTCACTTCTATTTTGTGTTGAATGAACCGTGTGAGAAATGCCATGATAACATTCTTATTTTTCTCCTGCAATAAAGTGCTCGATCTATAATCCACTGGAAACTGGTTTCATGTTACGCTTATTGATTTCTATAGGTGCGTAATATCAGGTTTAACCAATGTTTCCCAAAGTTCATCTCCCACGGGCATTAAGTAATGTTCGATTTTTTTTCGACAGTGTTACACTGTGAGACGCAATGAAATGGGCCTATGTTATGTCAATAATCTCAATACGTGATGGTTCGATTGTATGGCCGCCTTTTTGTACCAATGTGAAATGAAACTCGTCCTCAATGTACAGTACCACGTTCATTACGGGCACATGCACTGTCATTTTTCTGTAATATGTTGATCAATTGAAAATGACTACCGTGGGGGAGTTGTTGTTGCGAATACCCCGTGAGTGGTTTGTGTGGGATCTGGACTTGGTGTCGTCCAATTGGTTGGTGCCTGTCAAATTAGTTAAGCCATATGGCGACCATTTTACTCTCTCCTAAGGACGCCCTTTTGACCCAATATTTTGTTCATGAAAGTTGGATGACTTTCAGTAAAAAAATCATGCACTGGTGGGATATTACTATTAGATTTCACTGATCATTATACTATCCAGGGTATAGCTGTTGCTGACAGTCAAACGATAAAGGCGCCGTTTGCACTAATCAAAACCATTTATAACTATCTGCCTTGAAAATATTTGTTCTCTGCTGAGGGTCTTCAATCTTAAAATAACAATTAAAAACCTTTGTTGTTGTTGAACGAAATATATTTCATCACAGGAGGCTAACTGTAATTTACAGTGTGTAGACCTTGGGGGTTTTGTAAATGTAAGCAAAGGCATTTGGGTGAAGTATTCGCACAGCTAAATTGACCGTATTTTTTACCGTATGAGGGCGCTTTCAACGGCAAATTGTCTTGCATCACAATTACATGTTTATCTTATTTTGACTGCCTGTGTGTGTTTTTCTTTAATTACTTGCAAAAAATGTATTACAATAGCAACAACTTTGTAACAATTAAAAAACAAAAACTAAAACAGTTTGTTTTACTTTTTATATAATTGTTATTTTCCAAAACACTGTTTTATGGTTTGTTATTTACTTGAATGACACTTGAAAACAAAATAAACCAACCAACGTAAGTTTGGTCCAGTACGCAGTTCAAAGTACTGCGAATGGAATTGGCTAAACTAAGTTTCTCACACAACTTATATTGTTCCTGTTTTTGTGTTGATATAAGGATGGACTACAAAGAAATGTTTGATTTGAAAATCAGTTAGTAATTAACCAATTAGTGATAGGCCTATTTTACTGTCAGCTACAGTGGAGTTGTTGGGGTGTGCGCAATTTGCTTGCAAATAGTTAATCGCATACTTGCAGCTTCAGGTGGAAATCTTTCAAAAACTCAAATGCTAATTGGTTCATATACAGTCCTTAATTCTTGCAGTATTGAACGTCATTGAAACCTTTGACGTTCATACACTGACACCATTTGGTGGCCATGTTGCTACTCTTGTAAGCCATTTGTAGGCCTATTTTTACACTGCAGATAATTCTATTAAGCAAGTGCAAAATGTGTATTTAAAATTATTTGTCTTAAATAATGTGCTGCGTTTTTGATGCGCTTTGTAAATGCCTTGGCATTAGTTTTCAATACATTAATGGTTGTTTTTACAGACTTTTTAAAAACATTATGTTCTATAGACCATGAAGCAACGCATTCAAAACTCTACCTTGAACTTTCCATTGCTGTTCTCCTTAGGCAAGGCGTATTGGTTTGGAATCATCCCAGGTGTTGTCACTTTGTTTTTAGAATTTACATGACCTGCTTTTTATTTTTTATCCCATTTCAGCTCCGACCGTTTGTCGTATTTGGCTTTCAAATATCAAGGATCTTCTTGTGTTGTGATCGGAACAGACCTTCTGAGAAAGACTATTTATAGGTCTGGGGCGTCTAATGTTTCGACCCATTTTAATTGAGGGATTTTGTTTTCGTCTGCATTAAAACCCGACAAAGTCTGAAAACACTCGAGAATGGCACAGTATATTATTGGGTCTACAACTGACTTCTCCAAATTTTGATCCGTTAAATATCTCACCATTAATTCAAAGTAAATATTGTCAGCTGAAGGTGCGGCTAATGGATGTTTGTATTTCTATTTTTACCCATAAACTGATGTGTGTTCACCAACACAGTACTCTCGCGAGTCCAACTCGGTCGGGATTTGAACCTACAAGTCATACCATTCTTGAGCAGACGTCTTACCACTACACCACCGAGCTTGGCCTGGTATAGCAGAGTTAGAATCCTATCTTTTTAGCAACGGGAACTGAAACTATTTAATAGCGGTGGTCTAGTGGTAGGCAACTTCTAAAGAATGGCAAAGGTCATGGGTTTGAATCCCACCGAGTAATATGCCCGTGGATTTTTCTTCACAGGATTCACGAGAAAACAAAAACAATATGTTCGGTGATGAATCGGTAATTATTATCAATTCGTTAACAATATTTACATAATACTTAACACAAAATACATATCGGTCTCTCTATAATAGCTAACGTAATCAATATATACATAATTATTTGTGTACACACTGATTTGTAAATATTACCGTAATACAAATGTTAACAGGCACGATTGTAGAGTAGGACAAACTCATCAGGTAAGATTTAGCCATTTGCCATTGGTTTACTCGTGTACTGGGCATTAAATGACAAACATTAAAATTAACTGGTATTTACTCATTAACAAAATATCGTGTAAACGATGATTTCTAAGCAGTTAGTATTTAAGTAATTATAATAAATAAACACATTTGTTTATATAAAATGTTTAAATATGTATAATGACAGTATTCAATACCAAAATAAAAATTCGACGAGTTTGGGGCTTTTATAGCCACTTGAGAGGCGGTTCATTCGAATCAATTATTCCCTGTCTTCGATAAGACTTTTCTTCGCCCCCCGCTGAATGAAATAATTCAACTAATGCAACATAACCCAGAGGTAGCTGCCAACTATCCCTGATTCTGCAGAAAGTTCCCTGAAAATAAACCAATCTTTCCACATTCTGAATTAATAACAAATTTGAAAATCTCCCCCATTATCGAGACTTTTTCCCCATTACGTTGAATGTAATTTTTAAATATCTCCCCGATGGTCGTACAAAATTCTTCCTGATTGCAAGATTGGCAGCTCTAATCTTAAGTGGTTATTGATCGAAAACACGAAAGGGGGAATATAAATATTGTTGTTCGCTGTAAAACGAAACTTTGAAATTCAAATTTTCAGGAAGGCTTTCCGCCTCCCAAGAACCACATGCAATTTCAATAATTATAGAGAGACCCTGTATTGACCCCATGCACTGACGTCACGCGCATACACTGTCTGGTCATGACACCGCAAAGTACACGTGAATAATCATGGTGCCCGTCTGGGTGCTCGCTTGTCGCCTATTTTTGCTCCAAAAAATGGCGCAACTAAGATTTATCGTACGCTGACGTGAATACGCAATTACAAAGTTTAGTATCAGACTTATGTGTAGATTAGAATGGGCCATGGTTGCACTGCATTCGGTATTGCACAGTATTAAGTAGGCCTATGATAATTTGAAAAGTGATTTTTTATACAAGATTGAATCTGTTATACGGTCCGCTTTTGAATTGAGGTTATTTACAAGGCACGTTTGCACACCACACGACTTCCACCTCTTTCCTGATTCTACCAACTCCTGATCTATTTCTGATCTCAGATTCCTCATAATCAATCAATCAATTAAGATATACACCTCTTCGTCATCCTCATGGATTTCCTCATCACAGACCCGTACTCACATCGACCAAACACTGTCTGACCTCAATAGAAACACCTGTATAACACACGGCCATCCACTAAACCACCTGCTAAATTAGGTTCTGCAGGTTTGTTGCCGCCCAAACCATATCCCAATTGGGGTATGCTTTGAACCAATTGAACCCTTCTTCTCTTTACTAGGCTATAGATGTCCCCAATTAAGGGATAACAAAAATCAAACTCTCCCAATTGAGGTATGTTCTTTTTAACCTGAGTAGACTCCTCGATGGGTCAGAAAGACAACAACAAATATCCCAATTGGGATACATCTCAATATTCCCCGAATGCAACCCTCTTATTCCGATGAGGATATAACTGTTCTCAATTGGAATACCATATTAGATATCAAAGGACAACAAAACCATCCCAATTGGAATAAACTTCTAACTTTTATGGAAACCTTATCCCAATAAGAATATAATTGAAAATTACCCTAATTGGAACCCCTTCTCTCCCGAAGGGGATGTGTCCCAAATCAAAGACCCATCGGTGAAATAGGCAAACACTCATTATTTTGTCTCATTAAATAATGTGATAAAATCACGCTGTTTTCTCGTCACAATAAATACACGTGTCAAAACCGAGGCTTAGGAAGTATTATAGTCTGGTTCCCTTTTCATATTGATCAATAGGACTACGAGCAAATAACATGGAACAATCAAGATAACTGCCTCGTAATAACATAATAACATAGGTCTTTAGTTTTGTCAGAGGATAGGTTTTAATTTGTCAAAACAATCCGCCTTGTTGATTCAGCAGGTCTTTGCGCGGCTTAATGGGAAATTTTGTGGCGACTAAACAACGAAGCGACTTGCAACAATAGACGGCCTAAAGAAATGTTTGCCCAACAACGTTTCACAAATAATGCTCTAATGAATTTAAAGGCCGTATCAAACGAGGCAGTATACAGGCAACCAGCTCAAGCCCTCAGGCAATCTCGATAATTCGATATCTCAAATTTCTCTTTATTTTCTTGTGGGGATAATGAGTTACAGCTGAAGAATGTCTCTTGTGCTGCCGAATTGTTCATTTTCCATGATTTTCCATACAGTGCAGTTGGTTACATCCAAATTGTCATGTGTGAGAAGGCCCTTGATAGAGCCATTTCAATACACACGGGGCAATTTACAGGCAACCAGATCCCGGCAATCTCCAAGAAGAAGAAAAATCAACATGTCAATTTCCACATATTTTTTTTTGAAAACAGTAAGATACTACCAAGGGGCAATTTCACATGCAGTACGGTCGGTTGACTCCAAGTTGTCTGTACAAGTTGCCCTGTGTGACAAGGCCTTTACGCTATAATATGCCTAGTGTTCTCAGCTGATGTTATCCAGCGAGTTTCCCTTTCAAGGGTCCTCGTTATTATTCCCCATGGAATGTCCACTATTGAAGGTTCCCTATGGAACGTTCCACATGCAATGTTTCCTATTAATTGCTCACCACAACATGATCAGTATTGAATGTTCCCCATGAAATGGTTCCTATTGAATGTTCCCCATGGAATGTGCCCCATGGTATGTTTTCTATTGAAGGTTCCCCATGGTATGTTTTCTAGTGAATGTTCCCCCGGAATGTTTCCCATTGAATGTTTCCCATTGAATGTTTCCCATGGAATGTTTCCTATGGAATGTTTCCCATTGAATGTTTCCCGTGGAATGTTTCCCATGGAATGTTTCCCATGGAATGTTTCCCATGGAATGTTTCCCATGGAATGTTTCCCATGGAATGCTCTTCTGAAAATGTTTACTTTTGAATGTTCCCCATGGAATGTACCTCATGGAACGTTCCTCGTGGAATATTCGCTATTCAAAATTCCCAATGAAATGTTCTCCGTGGAATGTTCCCCTCTTGAGTGTTTCCCAATGCATTGCCCTCCGTGGAATTCTGGCATAAATGATCAGTTTCAAATAACCCCAACTGTACGCCTTAAGGGAATGTTAATTAAATTCGTTCTGCAGAGTCACTAAAAAATTTCAAGAAACATCTGACAAATCTGTTCAATTGTTGATTGCTAAAGGACCAACCGCCTTTCCCATATTATTTGTACCTTTATCTATTTGCTTCGCTTAATATACTGTTTCTTGTATAAGCGCTGTGGTCCGGTGTAAGAGTGCTCTACTCTATATAAATTATCGTTATTTATTATCACTGCGACTGATTCTACTACCCCCCCCCCCCCCCCCCCCCATTAAAGTGCTCACCGTTGATCACAATCCTTGACGCCTATCGATTTAAAGTATCCCGGCCTCCTTGGTCTTCCCCATGAAATGTGATTGTGCAATTATTTGAGTCTATTGACTTTCTTTCACACCATCCACACCCACTGACATTTCAAAGACAGACGAGGACTTCATAAAAACATCTGCTCTGAAGTTTTAAAATAGAATTACAATTCTGGACAGAATTCAGACAGATTTAGGCTTTCAAATCGTCGAGGAAACATAAACTTTAGTCAAGAGCGAAGCCTTGATTTCGAAAACACACTTACACAACGCTATCAGCTGTTCCTAAATACATACAGTAGTTATATGAGCTTTAAACGAAATCAAAAGTTTTTAGTTAAAGTTACAGTTAAATACACGAAATCTCCAAAATGTTTATAACTCTCACAGTGGTATATAATGTTATCAACATACTCTACAGACACACCTTCAGGTTGAACCACTATCTCTTCATTATAGACCTTTATCATGCTGCCACCATCTTGGTCATATTCCTTGTATCCCATAACAGCAGTGAATAATAATATTCATTGAACAAAAATGAACCACACTATTTCTCCTTCCAGCCTCGGTTTGGTTTCATTGATTTGAATTGGGGAAAACCAAGATGGCGGCAACATGAGAAAGGTATATGACCTTATTGTCTCGTACAGCCAACCCGAACCAAGTCAACTCCTTTATGTCCGCTTTTCTCTCACATTCAACTCTAATGGTCAACGTCAAATTCAATATGCATCTGTGTGCGTCTTCACTGACCATTCATAATAATGTTTACCTTTTCCCCATCTCACAGTCCATTTCCTTTAGGCTTACTTTAACACGTACACACTTAGCTTTATATTACACACAACATTGATTCCGGAGAACGGGAAGCTGAATCTCGAGAAGCTGAATCTCGAGTGGTACTTTGTTTTTATATACTTGATGGTTTGTTCCGTATGTACGTGTGTGCTGTGTGTTTTGTGTGTTGTATTTGTGAGAAACATAAATACTCTTTTGTTGTGGTTGTAAACAGATTGGTATGACCCTTGATCGAACGTGTCAAATCAACATGCCCTCATGAGGACTGTTGTGAATGACCTTTGCTGACTGGATGACCCGAAGTTTCTACCACTCTCATCGAGACCCTCCGCTACCCCCTCAATCCTCTTCTTGATGGGAATGAACGTTCGCTTGCGGCACAAGACGTTGTTCCAGCAGCAAAAGGACTTCTTCAAACTCACTCTGAAATTCTGGCTGAAGAAAGAGTAGAGGACAGGGTTGAGGCACGAGTTGAGATACACAGCCCAGCGGCAAATGATGCCGATGTAGAAGTGAACGGTAGCATCAGGGGTGATAGATGGGCTGCAGGAGAGGAGCATCAAGATATGCCAAGGCAGCATACAAACTGCGAACGCAACAACTAATACATGCACCATGCGGGCCACCTTGCGACGACAGCTCTGCTGGCGCTGTAGTCCCACCCCCATCGTGCTGTCACCGCTCTCGTTCCGAGTAAACTGGGCGCTCCGCTGAAGAGTGCGGGCCATCCGGAGGTAGCACACGGTCACCACAGCTAGGGGGACACAGTAGAAGAAGATGAAGTTGGAACCCTTGAATATTCGCATGGGCGTATAGGAGGACCAGCTCTCTACGCAGATGACGGTCGGAACACGATGTACGATCATGATGGTGATCGTGTCTGCAGCTGCTAAAGACGGGGATTGGCTGGCCAGAGCGATCCCCCAGATCAGTACTATCATCAAGATGGCATGGGCTTTGCTTCTGTAGGAAATACAAAAAAATAAGTTTATAAACGCATAAATAGAAAGGATCAACAAGATCCTTTTAACTCCATTAGAGCTAAAATCCGTTCATTGCGTTAGGATTTCTTTCAGTATCAGAGAGAAATATGGCACAGGGATGGTTCGCTATTAATTCAAAACCGCGTGACGTTCGGAGCTTGAAAGGACCCCGTAGACTATTGCAAATCATGCTTCAAACTCCTTAATGCGTGAGTTTTTATAAACCAACCCCGGTTAAAATTGCCATAAATAAGCGTTAAAAACAAGTAGTAAGTGGATCAATTAAGAAACCTTATACTGCGAAGACGAGATAAACACTCAAGAACTCTTATTAATGTCAAGTGACTGATTATGAAAGGGTATTGGGAAATCAACGACTTCTAGAAGAATCGGGGCGCCCTCTGAGCGTCTCATTTCTGACAAACGGGACTACTGAAGAAAGCCTGTGTCGAATAATGGAAGGTGGGCGCAAATGTTTTACACTTTTATATCCGACATTGACCATTCTGTCCAACACATTTTGTCGAACACGATGGGTCGGAGGTTGTAATTTGTTGGGCACACTGGGTCGGACAATGAGCTGTCGGGCACAATTTGGTTTGTCGTGTACATTAAAGAGGTCTGTCCGACATAATGGGTCGGACATGAAGGTCTGGCCGACAAACTCAGATTTTGTGAGACAGTCTTCAAGGCGAAAATATGGGATGTATGTGATTTTTTGACACGTGGGGGTGTTGTGATGGAGGTTTCCTCTTATTTTTCCCACTCAAACATTTGTTTTTACGAAGTTTTGTCAGGAGGTTGGGACGGGACAATATCGGCGCACCTCTCGTAAGAAAAAAAACTGGCACTAAAGAGAGCATTATATTTTTGAGGAAATAGGCCTAGTAGAAGATGGTTTATTGATTGTTTTATTTGGTATTCTTCATAAATTATTCTTCTTATAATACATATGATTGGTTTACTATACTTCAATATTGACTTTATTTATGTATCTTCCGTGTCTCGTCGTGACGTTCCTTCAATTCAATTCAAATCAACATTTATTTCATACTACTCTTCTCAAAATATAACATATGTACAGAATAATGCATAGATAAGCAAAATAATAAGCACAAAAGATCGGGGAAAGAGTTAATCTATGTATACCAAAATAAATGAGAGTATGAGGCTGTCAGATTAAGCCAAGGCTTGTAGAAGACAGCCTAGACAGACAAACTACAAACGTGGAGACATGACAAACTGGTGACGCAAAAAAAAAAACACACAAAAAAGGCTAGGATGCAATAAAATAAAAATGTCTAGACTAGCATGGCTAAGTAAATGGGCGATGATAGGAGCTGGGCTGAAAAATAGAAGAGAGCTGACAATAGAAGAGAGGAATACCAGTCAACTCGCCAGTCAATTTTAGCATTTTATACGCAATGATTTCTAGCGGGGGTGCCGCGCGAAGCGCGGCATCCCGCTAGTATAAAGAAGATCACTTGAGGCTCGCAATGGTGATGACACACACTGCAAGCATAGATGAATCACACTGGATTCACCAACTTAAGACAGTCCAAACTTCTCAAAATAAACACTCGTGAAATAACTTCACATCACCCTCATGTTCACTTCTGCTTGATAACCTGTTAGGCCCCCATATATATATATTATTTTAGTGTTCTAATATTTAAAAGAAGCTGCTACAACACAAAGATTAAACACGCTCAAACCCCGTCGTGCACGCTCAAAATCCCGTAGCATTCCTTCTGTAACAGATCTATCTACATGGGATATGTACATGTACATGTACATTTCGTCTTCCCCCAGTGCTAATAAATAATTGTTTCAAAATATTCAAAAGCGCCCTCACTTTTGTGATATGGCTTTACGTCGCTCAACCATACACTGGGCGACTTTGTTAGGGGGCGACAGTGTCGGGGGCGACTTTGTTGGTGGGCGACTCTGTCAGGGGGCGACTTTGTGAGGGGCGACTTTGATAGAAACGAAGAGTGTTGCTAGAGTATAGTGTGCGAGTGAAAGGAATATAGAGATTACGACAAGACCTGGTAGAATAATCATGTATTTCACTGACGAGTATAGAGTAAGAAGAAAATGTGGTGGGAAGGAGATTATTAGTGAGTTTATACATGAAGATCCCGATATGAAGTTGACGCCTTGTTCCGTCATCCGTCGTGTCGTGGTGCCGTACCACCTCCTGTTTTCACACTAATAAAACATCATCAGTCAATCATGGTGTGCTTTAACGTTCAAAGAGTTCAACAAGTCTTCAGACATTTTAAATAATTAAAACTCAACAGTTTTAATTATTTACCATTGACCAAGCTCCGGAAGCAGTGAGTAAATAATAGTTACATCACGGAGTGACAAGCGACAGTGAAAGCGCAACGGACGACTACCAGTCAGTACAAGCTGGCAGTAATTTCCAGTTGAATGACAAATAAAAGCCCGGGGGGGGGGGGGGGCTTACGCGTAGCGACGCAATATCATAGCAGACACAATAGGTTGGTCGCCTTGGGAAACACTGTGCAGATTGCAAGATTTCATCAATTTGCAAAACAGGTTTTCCACCCAACGCTCACACATTAGGCCTAAGCATCAAAATACTTTTTGAGTTATCCAATTTTTGCATCCGATTACGACAATGTTTTTTCACTCTTTTGTACGTTGCTTTTTGTAAATTAGACAATGTTAATCCCTAGATTAATCAGCAGAAATTTCCTAGATTTACTTTTAAAAAACGGCGTTTCCGTGTGTTTTTCCATAACTGGTCAAAAGGGAAACGCACTGCAACACATTGACCTGCCCGAGTACGAATGCGCCCACGTCGTACTCGAGCACGGCTGAACCCACAAAGAATAATTTAAAGGGACTGTATTTCCGTGTCTTTTTTAAATATATTTTTTGTTATAGAAGATCAGAGTTCATTAGGTCTGAGTTTAATCCTCTAGTTTTCTATCATCACATCACCCATTCTATCCGTAAAAGTTTCATAAAAGTGGTTACAGTTTTAGTTAAAACAACGAACTGTAAACATGTTCATGTTAGGCGTATTTTGGTTTTGGCAACTGAAATAAATAACGAAAGTTTGGGGCCTTCAAATGTAATTTCCAACACTTTGTGGCTTTATTCCAGACAACAATTGTTTCTTTGTATGAAACTGGTTTGAACTTTTAAAATGAATACCCTATTCACTTGGACTTTATTGTATTCATTTCCAAATTAAAATGGGTAAGAACTGCATTTGCCAAGGTGCGATAATTGTTGGGCGGAAAGGAACAACAACAGTTCATTATTTGGCATTCACAATGTCTGCCCGGCTTAAAAGTAACCCAAATCGTGTACGTAAATGTATATCCCAGAGCTAAATGTAACTCAAATCATGTTCGTAATAAGCCCTTAGCTACCGGTACATGTAGGTCAGAGCTCCATGTAGCCCAGAACTATACCGTTTAGCCCCGAGCTAAATGTATAGCCCCAATGTCTGTACACAATGTAAGTTCCGTACCATATACTCTTAATTTGTGTAAGGGAAACTACATTAATTAATTTGTGAACTAAATTTGCGTAAGCTCAAAGAGATGCAGAATTGCTGAATTGCTAGAAATGAAATTGTATGATTGATCAATACCAAAGAAATGTGGAAGTGCATTGAAAGATGTATTATTCAAAGTAATTATATTTCGCTATGTAACTATATGTATTGCCCATGTTTCGATAGTTTTGGTTGGTTACTTTAACTTATAGATGGCCGTTGATAACGGGAGAGGTTGACAATTCCTTGGAGGAAGAGAGAGGACAGATACCTACCGAGAGACGAGGCTAAATCACTACCTTTAAACGGACTGAGAGCCGTCATTGCAAAGATGCTAGGCAGATAGAGCTGGCTCCAAGACAGAGAGCACAACTCATAGCATACTCCCCAAACCAACAGTTCAACATTATTATCGGCAGAGTATCATTTTTTTATGAACAATTAATTTAATATGTGAATTTTGTGAAATGCCAGCCAGTACAACCACGAACGTTAAAACCGAGAGTAGTTTTGATGTGCAGTATATGGGTTGCAGAGACTACCTTTTAATTTCAATTGCGTGGAAAGCTCCATGTACGGTTCAGTTTATGTAAACTAGAGCCAAACAACTTTGAGAAATTAGAAAACCCAAGGCTTGTGAGAAACAAAATACAAGCCTAAATAAGAAACAAGGGTGATTTAACTTTTGCTAAATTTTCTTTTGAGCTGTTACTTTTAAGTCGTAATTCCTGTGTAAATATTTGTAATTATTGAATAAATTTGTATATTCAAGTTTAAGAAGAAAAGGAAAGGATTCTGGACTTGGAACCTATTTTCTGTATGTTTATTTCGCTTTACGTGAGTATCCGAAGGCAGTTTGCCCTCTATAACACCGGACTTGTGTTTGATTCTAATCAAACCAATGTGCCGATCAAGAAGCAACACTAACGTCAACAAAATTAGCATGCAGGGATCTTGTTTTACTGTTAAAAAGTCGAACCAGAAACAAAAATGCTCTGGGGTGAATAGTGATTTCTTCGCACTGAGAGGACGCATCAACGCACGTGGGCTGAACCGACATTCAAATACCATGAAAATACTACTTAAGTGAACCGGTGATTATAGCTAGATATCCTACGGGTTAACTGGCGGTCTAATTGGTCTCCGGTTGCCGTTACAGATCTTATAAAAAACGTTGGAGCTTACGGGGGATTTTGTGTATACACTCAGAATTTTGTGTACACAAGTTGTGTTAAAAAAAAAAACATGTTTTAGAGGCAGCGGGTGAACCTGCTAACAGTTAGGTAAACTTTTACCAGTTCGTTGCACGGTAAAAACTTACACAACAAAGACTTACAAACTTACTTCGTTTAGGAGTAAACATATTTACCTAAATTTTAAGTAAACGCTAGATATGTAAAATCTTACACATTGATTGTGTAAACCTTATACTTTTATTACATGTAAAACTATTCCGCGTTACCCTTTTTATGGGTAAATACTTTTATTTACCTTATAGCTGTGTAATTATTATTATTTTACTGTTTGTTTAGGTAAAATGTTTACTTGGATTGTGTGTATTCGTACAAAATTACACATTCTACCGGTAAATTGTACCCTTTTCCATCTAAACGTTTGGGACGACCCTCACTGCCTGTTCGTGCTCGTCGAGCAAAAGTTACAAGAATGGGGATTTTGCTCCTTGGTGGACGTATTGAAAGGTGAGTTTCTCCAACCGATCCGACTACCCACCGCTGTTAATAAGCAACGCTTGAGGGGGGGGAGATGCCATACTATAAGCGTGCCCGAAATATATTATCATCTTACATAATATCACCCGCCACGCTTGTTAGCGAGGCCGGTGTCATAGGGAAATCTGTCCCCGGAGATTCTGTCCCCCATATGGGAAATTAACGTGGGCTGGAGAGGGATGATTCAAAAGAGGGTGCTATCAAAAGCAGTTTGTACACAGTTCTCCATATGGGGGGACAGAATCTCCGGGGGGACAGAATCTCCTGCCACACCGGCGTCGCGCGGTAGAGAATCAGTCACACCATTAGGCTAACTTACCAATAATCATTGATCGGCAGAATTTCTACCTAAGCACCTGAATACAAAGTGGATGTGTTCAATGTGATTCATCCATTGATGATTCGGAGACATTTTGGGGCGAAAACTTCCGCAACCAGAACTTTGCAGAAGAAGTCATTATTTCATGAGGCGGCCATGATGGCGGCCTCGCTAACAAGCGTGGCGGGTGATATTATGTAAGATGATAATATATTTCGGGCACGCTTATAGTATGGCATCTCCCCCCCTCAAGCGTTGCTTATTAGCAGCGGTGGGTAGTCGGATCGGGTGGTTTCTCAAAAATTGTTACGATCTACAGTTATATACAGATACTGATGTGTGTCGTATTATTATTTGTTAGTTTTTACAACCATTTCGGCCTACATGTTTGCCATGAACTTGAAGATGTCAGCAGCGCTATAAAGTGGGCATGTGTTGTAACGTGTTGCAACATGTTGTTTTGCTATAGCAGCGCTATAGCGCTGCAGACATCTTCAAGTTCATGGCAAACATGTAGGCCGAAATGGTTTGTGGTACATTTTGAAGACCCATGTCATGGAATAAATAACAAAAAGCAAGATTCATCAACTCAACATAACCACCTAAGCGTTGAATACGGAAACATTTGAAAATCTTATATCACAAGGGGGAATAGTCATTTATTTTTCATTGAAAGCCTGAATAAAGTTTTAGATCATCATAGTTATAGGCCTATATTCAATTCAAAAATAAAAATTTGTAGTAATTCATGGCACAATACAGAAAAAAATGTGGTAGATTACAATTTGAAATATTATCATTGGAGATATTCATTCTCTATTGTAAAGTACTTCCTGAGTATTAATGGGGTTGGATCTCATTCATTTTTATTTTGTACCAATGAATTCGACCAATTAAAAGCACAAGATTAATAATCTTCCACCTAGACTCTGTTTGACCAAATAGGCTAGAATGACTTCCTTGCCCAAAGTATTTGTGTTAGTTTTATCCTTAATCCAAGCAACTATACTGAGTTCCAGAAAGAAAATTGTATACTCCGTTAGTGCGAACTAAATGACATTGGCACCTTGCAGACACCCATTGCGTATGAAAAACACTTCTTTACCAACTTGAATATATTGTTTGTACAATACATGTAAAATGCCCTCCAGAACATCGCCATTATTGATTGGAGAATGTAACTGTGTGAACGTAGACCATGCATCGTTTGATTTTTTAAAGTAAAGAACAAAGCATTTAAGTAAAGTACAGTTAGGAGGGTTAGGATTAGTTCAAATGAGATAAGTAGGCCTATAGTTTAGTAAGGAAAACGATTTAACCCCTTGTCCCCGCACCGCCCGAGTTTGCTGAAACAATGTTTAGATTTCAAGACACAAGCAGTAAATTACTTGAATCGTGGTTCAAATTGTCAAAAGACACCCAAGGCTAATTATTTAGTTGTTTTTTTTCAGTTTCGTTTTTTTCGTGAATATTGTCATTGAATAACTAAGTTCAGGGAACAAAGTGCCTCTCGTTAACGGCTGCCGGTAATTTTTATGGCGATTATTTTTCATAAGGTCTAAATGAACACAATAGTTTTTGAAGCCTTTTGTCTGCATCAAATGCTCATACTGATTAATTGCTATAAGCCAATAGTTTTTGATAGTATCATCATAATGAAAGAAAATTACTTTTTTGTTTGTTACAAATGAGCGTGGTTTTGGTGAAAGCTACAAAATGTCATCATCATTAGCATTACAAAGTCATGTGTGAAGGGGGAAAATAAAATTAATTTATATCAACGATTGCCATTGACTTGACTAATGCGTACCACAGACTATAATTTTATTTTGATGTTACTTTTTATTGCAATACACAAGCTTGTGAGTGTTTCCTCCTACCGTACATTATGGTGTATCACTTTGGGCGGCTGTGAATAAGTACACTTATATTCATATAAAAATCTCATTACGTAAAGATAAAGTAATCTTATCTAAATTGAAAGCAAAATCATAAAGTCTGGGTTGGTGGAACACCCAATACCAAGTACCTCAAAAGCATGGGTAGCCTCCTAGCCTACCCAAGGAAAAACATTCATAATAAATTGTTTTCAGAAAATTCGTTTCAGAACATTCATGAACAAAACAGTGTCGTCGGCTGGAATTCTTTGCCGTCAATTCAAATTCCCTTAATGCCCATGTCATACCATCATACTATGATTCTATTCTCTACACATAAAAGAATGGCTTAGGCCATCCCCTTGCCACAAACCCTCCCAAATTGGAATGCTTCTGAAAGAAAACCACTAACGCAAGAACCGAGAAGGCCTAGTAATAGAATTTTTATGGGGGGATGGACTAAAGTAAACATAAAGGCGTAGATCCGTGATGAAAAGTGTCTAGGATGGTTTTAAAATTTGAGTTTATATAAATTACCAATGTGAGATAAATTTAATACGTCTAAACGTATTAATTTTATGGTCAGGGTCGGAGCCAAAATCTTTTGAAATGGTGCGAATACTTATAACAAATATGTGAGCGCGCAGCAGGTTTGAAACGTGTTGATGACTTGGGAATAAAATTTATCGTTTTTGGTGCAATCTGAACCTGCATGTGCTTTCTTTTGAGCAGTAAAAGTACTTTTTGTCTTTAAAAATACAAATACCAGACGCTTTAGGCATAATCTGTAGCGTTGTGTCTGAGCTGTCAATTGCAGCAGACTCAAGTTTGGTGTTTGTCAGAGTGTGGGTTCAGGTCATGGCACTCGAGTCCTTCGGATGGGACGTAAAGCAGTGGATTATTTGTGTTTTGTGTAAAGGGCGTAAAAGAACCAAGTTCAGTTGTCTCTGGGAAGAATGGTTTGCCCGAGTGTTTCTTGCATGGTTTGCACCGGAAAAAACAAGGTCAAAATGAGGTCATAGTTATAGTGTATAATTTATTTACTTTTCAAAGACCTTTCCGATGATGTTTAGATTGTAAATAGCCATTGTGTATTTCATACGAATGTTTGTTAACTAATAAACCTTTTAGTAAGACACCCGATGACGTCACATCGGTTTGTTTGGCTCGCATTTTAGTCAATTCTGAACGGATTTTGTTATTGTTTGTCGAGGTTGAAGACAAAATTATTATTTTTATTCCGTGCAACTTTCGCGAGGTTTGATGCAGAAGAGCTCCAATAACAAACATACTGACTTGTTTAGTACTATAGTAGAGAGACATTTTGGGCTTCCCCATGTGTTTTCTATTATTCTGTTCTTTTGAATCTGTCTTGTATATGTGGCTTTAATTCCCCACAAGGTAAAAAAAAATCACATACAGTTCCTACTTAAAAATAATCCCACAATGCCTTTCTTGTTCTTGTAAGGGCAGACAGACACGGCTAATTACATAGACATTATATTACTGTGCGATTAAGGTCGTAACTAAGTTTTGGGTATTATTATTTTTTGTGTTAATTTTGAAATCGCACGCTATTTAGTTATTTGAAACGAGGTAATATGCACCGGGATATTTTGTGAAAGATGTAAACTTTTGTTGCATTTACCGAAAACAAGACAATCCTGAACACAACACTTTCCACTCTGTGTTCGGTGAGTCAAATTTCAATTTAAGTCGTTATTCAATGAAAAGAAAAAAAAGAAAAAAAAGAAAAACCCCAAAAGCATTGTTTGATTTTTGTTTTCATGAATACGGTGACAAGAATTCCTTAAAATATGTAGTTCGCCGTTGGTATAAGAGATCTACGGAAAGTTTCTTAACAAAAGGTGTTCGTGAACGTAATTCAGAATTTTTTGGATCCCAAGCAAACAGGATCTCGTAGATAAAATCTTTTCAGACAAAAATCTCAGGACTATGGAGCTTTGAGCCTTTCCCTTTGTATGACTGTGAAGTTTTTCCCTGCTTAATAGTATTGAGTAAAACCAAAATATACATTAATTTTATCCATGATGCATTTATTAAATAATTTTAAGATCCAGTCTGACAACCCTTTTCTGTAAGAATATCTTCGAAGTGAGACGGCATCCAATTTTAACAGTTGACTGTCGTCATCCCGGGCAAATAATCTTGGGGAGACGTCGACGTATTACATTTGAGATGCCGTCTCCGGAGAAGAGGTAAGTCATCTGAGATGACGTGTACCTACAGTGTTACTGTGAGGATCCCAACGTCTTAGATGGCACCCCCAGGGCTCCGTCTATACAGACGGCAGAATAACTGCATACAAAGTTCTGGTCTTTATGATTTTACAGGTCTTTGACATCACCAATAGAAAGACAGTTCGGGTATTACAAAACTGATATCTGTGTTTAAGGAGTCCTTTTGTATGTTTTAAAACAAACTTAACTAAAATAATTCAAATTAAAACTATAGTCTAAGTACTTAATTTTTGTCATTATACTCTTATTCTTTGTTAACGCGGCTTCGTAACACTAAAGTGGCTAATTCAATTAAAGATTTCTGCGCGACTCTTACTCTTAGTCTTAGCCGATTGCGTTTATTCGGTTTGTTCTGTCAATTAGAGGTCATCGTTGAATTGTGTTTTTTTTGGTCTGCTTTATAACCGCATTAATTTTAATCAATGAATTGTTCTCTGAGTATTACACTTGGTGTCTTTAATCGTTCATTAATCCTTCTTACTTTTAGTTTTTCTTTCACTTGCGACGCACATTTTTTTCTGTACTTTATACCTGTCTATAGTATTGTTATCAACTGTAAAATTGATTAGCTAGCTAATAAAACACACACCAGTCATGACGCAAACCATGGACCCACATATCCCTTAGGTAATCTAAGACAGGTTTGTGTAAGTGGCCAGACGGAGAGGATGGAGGCGGTGAACGCTTGTCGCTCGCCTCTTACGCTCTCGTAATGCCGGCAGTTTGTAAAACGATGCACACCCACCCGTTTTTCTGTTGATTTTTGGTTTTTCTCGGTCGCTCGGAGTTGGTGTGCTGATGACAACAGCTCGCTCAGGAGCTGTACGGTTGTTGATTGAACAAACGTATATCTTTGATGTTCACGAGGCAGCCTTTTATGCCGGGCTGAGCAAGCACTAAAAACCGATTGCTCCAATTTAATTTGTCTGTAATTTAATTGCGTGTTTCCTAATTAATTTACATTTTGATTCCACAAAATGGTTCCTCTGAAAAACGTACACTCATTAAAGTTACAATACACGTTCGGTATTAATACACGTTCGGTATTACGTGTAACACGATCATAACGGGCCCGTGCTTTATTGTCCAAATATTTGCTGATTTCGGGTTTTGTCAGACTGTAGGTCTCGCTTTTTGCAGCTCATTTGTCTTGGGAAATGTATATCTACCGTCAGAAGAAAAAATAGACTTTGTCTCAGTCATCAGTCTTTCCGCGTTCGACTTTTAACAGCCATTATTGCTCACTGCCCTTCAAGTTTAGGCATTATTATTATGTCTCCGAATCATCAATGGATGAATCACATTGAACACATCCACTTTGTATTCAGGTGCTTAGGTAGAGATTCTGCCGATCAATGATTATTGGTAAGTTAGCCTAATGGTGTGACTGATTCTCTACCGCGCGACGCCGGTGTGGCAGGGGATTCTTTCCCCCCGGAGATTCTGTCCCCCCATATGGAGAACTGTGTACAAACTGCTTTTGATAGCACCCTCTTTTGAATCATCCTCCTCCATCCCACGTTAATTTACCATATCCCTTTCAGTACCGCCGTGCCATAGCGGCTCAAAACAACATCCCACTTGGTGACCAATGAGTCCGTATGGCACGTAATTTTTTGCATTCTTGGTGACCAATGAGCCTCTCTGGCACATCGACCAAAAGTAAGTTATCAAAATGTTAATAGCGCCCTCTAGCGCCCTCGCGTCCATTACCCTGACAACAAGCTGCCCGCGTGTGCATGCCCTGCCTGAAGCGTCGCAAGTTAAGCGTCGGCCCCCCCCCCCAAGCATTCTCGAGTAAGAGATCATTCTGACAACATGGCCGATGAAAATGATAAAATTGTGATAAAATAATTTCCAGAGAGTGGTTCAGAAATATCATCTGACGAGGTTAAGACAGTGAGGATTCGGAGCCGAGGGCCTCGACATCGAGAGCAACCTCTTCTAAGAAGACCAAAACCACCAAAAATTATAAGCCTATTTCAGGTAGGTGTGGATGGCGTGAAGCCAAGTCTTACACACGGCGAACCCCTGTTAAATTTACAGCAAACACCGGGGCTACAGAAGACTTAAAGTTCGTTCTCCCCCATCAAAATCTTCAAACTGTACTTTTGTGAAGCAGTGTGGCAGATTATGGTACTAGAGACTAATCGTTATGCTTAACAAATATTGGGAGCGGGGGCAGAAAATAAGCGTGCTTGGAGACCAACTAATGTACCTGAAATGATGGCATTCGTGGCCCTACTTCTTTGCATGGGAATCAACAAAAGGCCTCGTTACTCCATGCATTGGTGCAGGTCTCAAATTCTACGAACTCCCCTGTACTCAGCAACCATGGCTCGTTACCGATTTACTGCAATTCTTAGATTTTTCCACCTCGCCAATAACAGAGTTGCGGAGGGCGACTCTCCCCGTGATAAACTTGAAACATTACGACCACTGTTAAACATTGTAGGCCTACTACCATTATTCCTCAGGGTGTACCAGCCTGGACGAAGCCTTTCACCGGACGAGACGATGATCAAATTCAAAGGACGACTTAGCTTCAAGCAGTACATGCCAAGAAAAGCCGCAAAATGGGGATTGAAATATTTCTCATTGAACTCATCCGACACAGGGTACACATGTGCCTGGGAGTTGTTCACAGGATCGCAGCCCAGGTCCCCACAAGGACAGTCCTCTGTAAGTTAATATCCTGAGACAAACCATCCATCCAAAATAGGCGCACCAGGCAACGAAGTATTTAACCTTTTGCAGGGACTCGAAAATAAAGGACATTGCATCTACATGGACAATTGGTTTAGTAGCCCGGCTCTGTTCTCCAAGTTGTCCGAGCTAGGATTCGGAGCTTGTGGAACTGTGCGCTATACCACCCTAGGGATACCCGAGGTAGCAAACCCCAACAAATTAACTATGAAAAGAGGTGCAGATCCCAAATAAAGCAGGCCACAAAACGTGTCACTCTCCTCTCAAACTATGGCGATTGCAGTGTCACTAGAAAAAAAATTCGCAGCCGGAAAACTTCCACAGGACATCGTCATATCCAAAAACCGTGCATAGTCGAGGATTACAATAAATACATGGGCGGCACGGATCTGGCAGGACAATTATGCACGTACTATACTCATACCCACAAAACACTAAAATGGTGGTCACGTGTATTTATCACAATCCTAGACATATGTTTGCTTAATGCTAATATCGTATACAACAGCATCCATACAAACAAGAGCTTGTCTACTTTGGATTTTCGGGACAAGGTGATAGAGGCACTTATTTCAAGCTTGGAGTACAACCCAGTTGACCATGCCAGTCAAGTGCTTCAAACGCCCTTTCAACTCAGCATTTTCCTGGTCCGAATGTTAGCGGAAACAAACGTGACTGTGTTGTATGCAGTTCGACCTCTAATAAGAAAAAATAGTAAACAATGTGTAAACCTGTTATACCATGATTGGAGAATTTCCACACCAGGCGAATAATTTTCAATACTTTCGGAACAACCCCCCCCCCCCCCCCCCCCGCTACAATGTTGAATCCCACGATCGCATGCCTGTCAACAATCAACATTGAGGCCGGGGGGGGGGGGGGGGATGGTACTTATAAAAAACAAGTATAGCACTTTGGCAATATTTAATGTTACCTGTGCGGCTCGTAGACGGAGATACGGGCACCAAGCAAATTGATTGGCGGCTATTTAGAATTTCAAAATGGCCGCCTTAACAAACTAATCGAATAATTTTATTTTGTGTCTTGTTGGGATCCTTGACCTGAAAACATTCCAGTTTCCAACATTGAGGCGAGGGGGGGGGGGAGGATGGTGCTTAGAAAATGCAAGTATAGCACTTTGGCAAAATTTAATGTTAGTTCCTTCTTTACATATTGGTTCATGATAGGTGTAAATTATATTTGAGGAGTAATTTTGTTCCGGTTCATATTGTGCTTAATCAAACAAATTATTTTGTTTATTTTAGGCAATATTGAATGTTCAATACCGGTTAATCCTATGACCGCTAATCCAACTTTCCTACATTGATGCGGGTGGGGGGTAGGACGGTGGTTTGAAAGTACAAGTATAGCACTTTGGCTATATATAATGTTATTTAATGTGAGTTCCTTCTTTGTCATTAAATGTGGTAACAATTAATAGTTTGAATAAAAAACTTTATATTTTTTTGGTTTCAGAAACAAATTTAATAATAATCAAAATGGCCGCCTTAAGCAACTGAACCACCATTTGTGTATTTGGTCTCATTGGGTTCCTTCATCCTGAATACATTGCTGAAAGTTACGTTATCTGTGAGGCACGTACACGGAGATACGGGCCAAAACCAAATTGATTGGCTACCATTTTGAAAGTGCCAATATTTTAAATTATTAGGTGTTCGGGCACACAGCCCGTAACACCTCTTGTTTTTGTTCCGGTTTTTTTTCTTACTTTTTAATACTTCTTATTCTTCTTCTTATCCCCCGCGATTGTCCGCTAACAAAAGCACACTTCCCAAGCTCGTATAAACTTGAAATTTCTACCATAGTTAGATATCCATTAGGAGACGAAACCGTTTCATTTACGTCATGATGACGTCATCAGGTGTCAAATTACAAGGTTTTTAGAAAAAAATAAATTAATCTTTGAACATCTGTAACAAATCACACTTAAGAGACCGGCGGTTGTTTTATGCGGGATCATACTTAGGTCATATAGGTCTTTATTTTTTGTCGTGTGCGTGACCTCACATGACCTCTACTTCCGGACGTAACATGAAGAAACAGGAAGTGCCTTGTAATTTAAAAGTGGCACACTTTTTGAAGTTTTTTTTAACGGTGTTATAGTTGAGCAAGAGTCTGGTTTAACAAAAAAAGACAAATGACGTCATAAAAGTCAAGAGCGCCCTCTAGCGGCAGGTTGAAAACAATTAAAAATGCACTTTTACTAGATGTCTGTGGCGAAGTTTATGATAATCGTTTCGAAATTGGTATACATAATGACCTTCATGCAGACAACATATGTGTGAAGTTTTAGATTGATGACGTCATCGTGTGTCACATGGTATTGCCTTAAAGGTTTACTTTTTGAAGCCGTGTATTTACAAAACCACAAGATCGACTGAGTTGAAACTTGGCATGTTGAAAGACAGTGATATTGACTATGTAAATCTAAAGAGAAAACATGATGACGTCATTCCCTTTTTTTATACAAATATTTGAAATATTGACCAATTATTACGGGTATTTATTGACCCGCTGTCAAACCACGGGCTACACACACACTACGCGAACTAAACCAGTTTACTGTTTTGTTATCACGTAGTGTGTGTGTATACGTTGAGCAAATCATCCGCAAGGTTCAAAGTCCATCAAACATGCTTGTGGTCTAGTCTCTGTTCAAGGTTCGCGCAACCTGCTTTTGACAATACGCTTTGTTAGTCTCTAAAACAGCCGTCCATGCAAACCTCGTTAACAAGCAAATGCTGTGCTTTCGATCGTGTGCTTTTTAAAACTTTTGCTAAAGCTGGTGGTGCTATATCAAATTATGGTCATGCTTTTACCACGCTCTGTGGCATTATTGGCTTGCTCTGTGACAGATCGGCTCGTTTTAGTCTACGCAAACACCAATGTGAGCATTTTTGTTGGCCAACAAAGACACACTTTGAGTCGTGCGTAGCGCGTACACGCGTGCACTTTTCCATTGTTTTTCATCAATGATGGTGGTCAATGACGTGGTCAATTTGCTTTGATTTGCTGTAAAACGTTAATCGGTGACAGGGTACGCTGAATATAAGGCATTTCATCACTAAGGTGACAAAAGGAATTGTCGTGTGCTTATTAATACCAGCAGAAAACATGCGTATAACGTAACAACGATCTACAACCACGTTGCAAATTTACAATAAATTTGCAATGTTGTGTTTTGCACTCGTGGGGCCCAATTTAATTATATTATGTACTGGAGCATTATTTTTGTGCTCCTATAGTAAATTGCAAGATTGAGCTCAAGCCGCGATATATTACATTTAACGCTTGTTTTCCTGATAAAAGACGTCATCAATTGTAACATGACTTCGACTTAAAGTTGCAGTTTTACCAGATTTGTATACACAGTATTACAATTGCCTGGTCAAGCTTAAAACCAAATTGATGTATTCAAGCTGACAATGAGTAACATCCCATATTTGAACGTCATGCCGAACACCTTGTTTTTGTTGTGTAACAAAAATTTAAGTCTAGTTTTATGTGAGTTCCTTCTTTGTCATTAAATGTGGTAACACATAATAGTTTGGCTTTTAGCAGTAATTTATTTCCAAGTCATATTGTGCGTAATCTAAACTCTTGTTTATGGAATCCTATGAGCGCGTTGGGGGGGGGGGGGGGGGGTGCTTCAAACCTTCAGTTTATTTTAGGTTTCTTAAACAACTTTGCCAAAACTGGAAATGGCCGCCTTAACCAATTGATGCACTATAATTATCCTGATAACATGGGTATAGTCACCAACCCCCAGTATCTGTCAGGCTCAACCAAAGTTTCCAACATTGTGGCGGGTTGGGGGGGGGGGGATGGGGTTTGGAAATTATTTAATTAAAACCTTATGTTTATTTAAAGTATCAGAAACAAATTTACCTTGCTCAATAATTTTTATGCAGATTGGTATGAACAGCAACTTTACAAATTGTCATATTTCACATTTAAACTACTCAATTGGGTATTTAGTGGTAATAATACCAAACCTTCAATATATGTTAAAGGCAATGATTTAGTCAAAGGCAATATGCCACAGGAAACAGTAATTTTATTGCTTGCTTTTACTAGGACCTAGGCTAACCCCAATCTGCCTTGTGAGGGCGCTGTAACCTCAATCTTTCCAAATTTGTGTTGGTCACCAAGTGGCCCTGTGAATAAAATGTCTCTGGTCACCAGTGCATTAGATGCAAATATGTGTTGGTACTGAAAGGGTTATGGGGGACAGAGTTTCCGGGGGATAGATTTCCCTATGACACCGGCCTCGCTAACAAGCGTGGCGGGTGATATTATGTAAGATGATAATATATTTCGGGCACGCTTATAGTATGGCATCTCTCCCCTCAAGCCTTGCTTATTAGCAGCGGTGGGTAGTCGAATCGGGTGGTTTTTTAGTTTTTGTTTTTTCAGGAGGTCTAGACCTCTGTTCATAATAACGAGGGTCATTGGTTATTGTTTCACAAGGATAAGCCTTTGCACGGCTGGGATTTGCTCGTTTGTTTAACATCGATGTGATTTTAGTCAAGCCCCTATGAAAACGGTCTCGTGTGAAATGCCTTTAAAGGTGCTGTATACGTTTGGTAATTGGAGCCTACTGATTGTGTTAATCCTATATAAATGTAGGTATATACAATAAAACTAACCTGTGAAAATTTCACTTCAAAAGGTGCACGGCGCGTTTTTGAGATATCACCGAAAAACCGGAGCGAATATTTCCACGCAGGAAGAATATTCGCCATAGGAATACACAGTCTGAGAAGCGTTATGGCCATAACGCTTCTCAGATTCAAATTTTGGGGAATAAAAAGTGATATATTTTTCCATAACCATAGTACTACGAAGTTAAAAGTTTTTCAAAATTCATTAAACTACCCAAAGCTGCTGTACTTCTTAACAAGTAAGTTTTTATTGCCATTAATTTTCAGAGTCATTACCAAACGTATACAGACCCTTTAAACACCATGTCTGAACTACTGTCATCTATGCGAGAAAAATATCTTCTTGCGAGTTTGTCAGTCAAACTAGCCTGCATAATTCCTGACAAAACACTCTACTATTACTAACTTGATCGAAATGACTGCCTGAAAATGTACAGGTTTGTGTATGGTGTGATTATTAAAAACTTAGAAAAAATTGTACTATTATAATTCCTTATCCTCGTTTTAAATGTAGTTTTATGCAAATTTAAGGTTTGCAAGTTGTTTTGTTGACTTATGGGTGAATAATACTGTAATTACTGATTATAACGACGCTAAACATACCTCTTACTACGGGAGCTTACTGGGCGCATCACAGCGTTATAACGGTTGACAGCTAGAGCCACTAACGTCAAAATGCTCACAGTCATATTCACGTAGAGTAAATAAGTACTCAGCTTGCAGACGATTGTCCCAAAGTTCCAGATGACTCGAGAGGATACGATATATGTATTGAGCTTTAGTGGTACTTTGAACACCAGGAAGATGAAGTCAACCAGGGCGAGGTTGAGGAGAAAGAGGTTGATGTTTGAGCGGCAGATTCCGTTGCGGATCAGAACGAAGAGGACGACTGCGTTTGCCGGGATACCCACCAGGAACGTCAAGGTGAAGAGAACGATTGGGATCCAAGTATCGTGGCCTTCTTGTGGGTTTATACCAGCCAGTGAGGAGTAAGAGTAGCTGTAATCTGAGGAAGATACATCTTCGTCAGAAGTATTGAGTTTGACCGACTCGAACCCCATCAGCCAGCTCCCAGCGGTCGTCGTCAGCGCACTCTCCTGGTCGGGGTTTAGCGGCAACATCGCCGTAGGTTGTCGACGATATCAAGTTTCTTAAGAAGAACTGCTGAAGGAACCGCTCAGCATCACCACTTTAAAACAATCTGCAAGAAACTGAACGCGTGAGGCAGTGTTATTTTCTCAGTTTCCAACTCTTTTTATATGGTGTTGATATTTCCTAAAGACACCACATCTTGCGCTGATATCTCAAGTGATTTTTTTTACAATGTGTACAGCAAATGAACGAAACGGACTTGTGATTATATTATGATACCATCCATCAAACCAAGCACCCTGTACAGTCAGTCATTTATCAGGTATCGAACTCAGATAAAAGCGCACCGAATGAAACAGCGAGTTTCTCCACGTTGATTTAACACAAAATGTCAACACATCGCGTCTGCGCATACGGAGCGGTTGAGGTGACTTTCAACGAAAGGGGCGTTTTCGATTCTGTTCACTAATCGGTTTATTCGGTTACCAGCAAGGGGGGGGGGGGGGGGGGGGGCGGACACGGAAAAAGAAAAAAGAAAAAGGCGCCATCAACGTTGATACTCGTCTCATTCATGAGCCTGCCTTACATGCATGCAGTCGAATCTCTGTTCATGTAGTCAGGTCGCAGCAATAAAGCGCTCTGATTGGTCCCAGGCTTCATACCAGGAAACGCAGCCTTTGTGTGTCACCCTGACTGCTCGGTATACCATACCAACACACACAAACTCCGGACGCCGACTGCTCCACACATGAAACCGTTAACGGAAGTTACTATTTAATTCGAACGTTACATTTTGAAAATCATAAAAATCGATTGGGTAGAATGGGTGGATTTTTACAAAAAAAATCACAATGGTAGAAAACTATATATTTAAACAAGAACTTGAAAAATATCAGTGGTAGAATGGTTCAATTTTTCACTTTCGTCGCGTTTTGTGACACTGTTTTAGGGGTGTCGAAATTTTCGTTCAAAGCAATAATACATTGATTAACGGTATGGTGCTGTTGCCTGGCCATGCGCTAATGTTGGAGGGACGAATGCATTTTTAAAATAGTCTTGTCTAGCTATTTGTCAAATATTTATTTTTATTCCACTCCAAAAACCTGACAAATAAACTATACATATATAATTGGTAAAATACTGCTTTACTTTTATCTAATTTAATCCATTCGTGTTAGTGTAAACATTAAACACCCCTATTTTTGTAATGGTACGTTCACACAGCATCGGGGGAAAGAATTGCGCAATATCGTGTCCGCCCCCCCCCCCCCCCCCCCCCGGTTACCAGATAATCGTGATTCAGAAATATTTAGGCCTATACGAGCTCATTATCGTGCTTTCATGATTAAAATTGCCTCTCGTAAAGATCATCGGGTTTTTTTTCTTACAAATGCATTTCTCACTAATTTGTTTGCATAATTATTCTTTTTTTTTACTTAGGGCCTCAATAGGTTTCGATAGGAGGTGAATAGAAAAAAGACAGGTCGCCCTCATGCGGCTTGAATAAAATTCGAATTATGTGTTTTGGGGGACCACGGGAATTCCACTGTGTGCTTGTCTGGAAATGACCGGGTTGGGGCTATCCGCTGTCAATGGATGATTGATCCGAAGGATTATCCAGATCTTCGTCGAAAAGGGGGGAACATTCTTGTCTAAGGTGTAAAGTGCCATCAACGCACATAAGTGTGTAAGCTCCTGCAATCGGGGGACCTCCAATTATTGACCCTCTTTTGTTTGTCCTTTGTAACTTTTGGGGAACAGTTCCCATTGGTTTTGTATACACTTTGCAACTGGGGACTTTTATCTATACCTACCCACACAAAACTAAAGTTGCAAGCACGAAGTGTATTTTGGCTCAGGGGTCTGGTACCCTTTACACCCCACGTGACTGGGGCTTGACCAATCAGAATCTATAAACTGTCAAAGTTTAATGTCGTGTGCAAAGACTGATGCCTCGTGATGGAAAGCTTACATTCTCATAAAGTATTTTCACCACTTACCATGTTGTTCAGCGGAATGTCAGCGGGAACATAACGTAAATACAAGCCTCAACTTCGTTGAGTTATCAATTTTCGTTTAATTTCCCAAGACAGTTGAGAGAAATGTTAGCAAAACAGCTTTTAGTTTCTAGTCTGTTCTTGGAATAGGCCCGTAATAAAGGGAAGATTATCTTTGACTTGATTGTATGAACAAAGTCAATAACGTAAAATTAAAACAAAATAAAAACGTGGCTAGCAAAAATAATGTCAGGAGACGCCAGGGGCGATCCCGGGGTGAAGGGGGCTGTCCTCTCTTCTGGGGGTGAGGGCGTGTGTCCTCTTTGTCAGGGAGATGCTTTTTATATCAAGCAGGGGTGATGTCGATGTGGACTACCACAAAATCAACAAGTAAATAAAAGCCTCCGGGAGGATTTGTTTAATTGTATTCACTTCCTTGAGTTCAGGCTTTATTCAATCAATCTCCGAAATCCTGAATATCCAAAATAATCCCCAATACTGCTAGTCCTCTAATCGTAGCCCTTACAAACAATAAATAGACGATTCGGAGGGTGTTTACACCTTCTTTTAGACCAAGATGTCGGACGATACACGATGCAACAAAACAGGAAATCGTGCAGTCCGTGCGTAAAATACACACGTACACGCATTAAACGCAGGAAAGTCTTGTCAACCAATCAGGGCTTGCCAACTCACTGACGTAGCTTATTAAAGGCGCGCACAACTGTAAGTAATAATTTTCAGCATACTCAAGCAAGATTGAGTATTAAAGGTGAAAGGAACTTAATAAAATTCCGTTCCCTTACAATAATAAACTTACAGTGTCATTTTGATTTAATGGAAAAAGGGAAAGAAAAACATGGAACGTTGTTGTGTTAATGCTCCTCAGAACATTATCAGTACATACGATACACTTAGTACAAAGACTCCCGAAAGACGATTTGTAGATAAGTTCTTCTGCAAGCAGTCTATTTATTTCTACATAAGGTTTTTCATACAGTAGTGCACCCTAAGGTGCCCAAGATAGGAATCCTACAATTACTTTCCCCATCCCACTTTTATTTCCCTTCCGATCATTAAGATGTCATCATACCTAGACTGAGGCAAAAACCACATCCTTGAGTCCGGGTGGTCCCTAGACCCCCACACCCTCCTCAGTATTCTAGGAATGCCCATTACTACCACAATGACCTTCTCACGACCAGGCTGTGGGTGAAAGTTCGGACATGACTAAAATGACATCACAAACGTAAATTCCATTGAAAGTTTAAATTGATAAAGTGCACTAAATCGTTTCAAAGCAATACCGGAAAAATGAAAACCAATTAATTGATACATCATATTTTATTAAGGAAAACAAATCAGTGGTATCATATTATATGCTTATGCCTCTGGCATTGCACACAGATCTTGTTCAATGTTTTATTGGTGGAACAGGCGTTACGTTTCATCCTTTATTTTGTCATACTCCCATATGTGTGTGTTATGCAGATATTGGATGCATAATATGAGTGTAGGCCTAATAGTAATAAAGTAGAAAATCACGAGGTGAGTTGAAATCTGAACTGTTAGTGCGCTTCACGTGAAAGGAAACCGAGTGAAATGGAAAAGTCCAGATTTCAACAATATTCTGCCATATTGTATGAATAAAATGCATCCTATAATTATTTTCTTTATATACCTCACACATGGATCCTTGTCATTTTGATGTTTCTTAATGCTTAAATAATGCAAAGGTTTACACGATTTATGATTTGTTTCAACAATTATTAAGCCCGGCTTAAGCGCATTAGGCGTTCATAGCCATAATATGCGTGTTGGCAAGCAAGCTTTTAACGCGTAACGCAATCATACATAATTGGTACTCAATGTCAACTCTATTAGTACACGCGAAGCATATAGCTGCGAAGGGTCGCAAGCTTCCTATATTTATCAATATAGGACTCAGATTTCAAATTTGTGAGTGACTGAACAATATTGACCCTTTACACAACGTGCAACGCACTTACACGCGCATATCCTGTCCGCCATTTTGGGAGTAAAAATGTACACAACAAGAATTGACTCCCAAAACGGTGGGAATGTTAGACGCCAATTTTGCGGAGGTGCGTTCCGCGTTGTGCAAGGGGTTAATAACCGGCAAAATAACTTATGACACGTGGCGCGTGTTCAACCAATCAAATGGACAAGGATAATCTAACAATTATCAGGTGTTATGACCATATTTGAGATGGATGTGGACACTCCGGACAAAACCACATTTTTTTTCCACATGCAACTTATTGCATTGATGATTGGAACCAACCTCGTTCCCAGTGGTGCACGATCTTGCCGCGCCATGTTTTTTTCTTTCCCAGAATACCTTGCTCGATCGTACTCGGAGCTAGCGGGCGATACGGCGCGCTGCCCATGGTAGCGAGGCTGGATTGGAACCACTCCCTTAGACGCATTTTGGCGGCCATCTTGAGTTTCCAAGATGGCCGCCATTAAAACACCCATGTAACCATTAAAGCAGCTTCTAAGTCACTTAGGATCACAATTATGGTGTCCAAACATACATTTTCATGGTCAAGGATTACAACTGTATCACTTAGGACAGCAGCAGTGAATTGTGAATTCTTTCTTTTACATTGTGGCAGTATGACTGTGGCCATCTAAAAAAAACTCAATTTACACCAATTTCCCATCTTTATAAGCATGGTTTAAATACAATAGAATATAATCACTCGGTAAGATCCGGCTGTATTTCATTTGGCTTTGTTCTATGAAATGGTATAGTCTTTTATTTCAACTCATGGTTATCTCCTACGATATTGCACTAAATATATGCATGCAATGTATACTATTGATCAAATATTAGCAATTCTTGGAGAACAAATATTTTCTTGGTGTACAGCTTTCAAGGTTGGAAAACCTAAAATGAGTACGCATAGGCATATAGCCGTTCCAATAATGTAGAAGTTTTGGGTCTTGGGTGTTCCCTCATATCCTTTTATGTTTCCCATAATACTCACATCAGTGCTTTGGTAAAGTAACTATTCTTAACTATTCTGTTTAATATAGATGATATCTTTTAAAAATCTAATTGTTGCCTGCATTTTTTTATTTTTTCTACACCTGTTAATCCCGACTGTCACGGAGTTATGTGAATTTGTTAAGAATTACTCAGTTTCCTAAGTTTCTTCATGTAAATAATTTATTTATCAAAGAGTAACAAGAATTTAAAGGGTGATGGCCAACGCGCCTCACATGACGTAGCAATTCCTTTGATTGTATACACGTTTTGTTACGGTATAAGGTTACCAAACTTTCTAGAGATTTAAAGGTTCTGATTGGTCAATATGGAGTCGTACCGATAGTTCTTTTGTGTTTGAGATTTGGAATGTGTGATAGTCACGAGATCAAGTCGCGGGAAGTTTTAGGCTAATTTTGCGGAGTAAATTTGTAGGTGTGTCAGTGTTCGTCTGAGATTTCCGAGGAGAGGACCATGTGTCAGCCTCGACGATTGTGATATTGAGTTATTGAGAACTCAATGAAACTTAACAGCATGAAGAGTTATTGGGAACTCTTAAGTCTTTTAGACACAGTTTTTCGCTGCTAAGATTTGAGACATTTGTGGGCGTCTGACAAACAGAACAAATTTGCTTACGTGAACTGCCAGACAGTAAAACCAGGATCGTCAGAACGACCTGTAAGTAATTATTTAATTGTACTTTCTTTCATTCAAGAAGATTGGTATTATAAGATTAAGAATGAGTTTTGCTTTATCTAATTGTGGAGCCACTTGTCACTAAAGTGTTTATTAAATTGTATTGTTTGCCTCACAGAAGTTGTTTGAGAGAAGTGAAAATTCAAACAACACAACATATAATCTATATGAAATATTGACTTGCGGTAATATCGTGGAAAGTGTACTTTCAAACAAGCATGAAGTATAGCCTATAATTATGAATCTGCTATGAGCTATCTTACTGTAAGTAGTTTAAATGCATGTTTGGGTTTATTTAATAATTCCAGGGTTTTCCCGTACGGGTTTAACACACCACTGAAGTTGTGCTATGTTGGAGGGTGGACGTGCGGTGGTGCACAGCAAAACCCATAAGGGGCTATCAACTCCGCAGACGGGACTGGCGATAACTAAAGAGTGATTACGAAGAGAGAGAGAGAGAGAGGGAGACAAGGACCGTAAACCGGAATTCCCGAATTTTAAGTTACTCCTAGAGCATACATTACCTTATTGTTTGTGAACATTTAAAGTCATGTAATTGTAAATAAATTTGTACATTCTTGTAAATATAAACTGGCCTCGTCTTTGCAATCTGATTCTGTGTATAACAATTACCGAAGGTCATGGCCGCCGAGGTCGGGAAACGACTGGGGGTGTGACACCGACCAAAAATGTTATCTGTTAACATTTGAAAACTGTTTTGTTTTGTTTGTTCTCTTCTTTTTCTTCTTCTTCTTCTGGCAGGGTAAGTGTTGCACGCTCGAGCTCTGATTCAACAGCGGGCGAATAGCGGAACTTGAGCAAGCCAAAGATGCTTTAGAGGAAACTGTAGATCTGCTGAAATCAGATCTCTCCGCTGTCCAGACTCAGCTAGCACAACAGCAGGCTGATATTAACAAGCAAGAACGCTTTTCCAGGCGTAATAACTTTAGATTACTAGGATTGGAAGAATCTGCAGATGAGAAATGTATGGAGGTAGTCAGAAACATCCTGATGGAAAAGTTTAATTTTGAAGCTGAGCCTCTGATAGAACGAGCCCACCGAGACGGCAGAGGAATGAACGGAAAACCAGCCCATGTGCTCGTCAAGATGTTATCCTACCAGAGCAAGGTAAAGGTGATGAAATATCACCGCACCGCCTTTGAAGGTTCACCTATGTACATTCTGGATGACCTCACGGCTGCTGATCGCAAGGAAAGGTTCAAGTGGAAGGCCGAGGTGAAAACACTATACGACCAAGGGACCAAGCTAAGGTTCTTCGCTGGGAAATGGAGACGCAGAGACGGTGGACTTTTTGTTTTTCAACGGTAATTATCTGTAGTTCCTGACTTTACTTTTCCTTCGAAAGCAGAAGTCTTATTACCTCTTTTTTTATGTACCAGCTAAATTCTAGTATCTACCCTTACTGGTATTAACTGTGGTTTATTTCTGAGCTTAATTAGATTAATTTAGTATTGAGGACAGTTGTGATTGCATTTACTTCATTTTTGTTAGAAATTACTTTTAATTTGGTACTTTGCAAGTGGAGCTCCGGCCGAACACAATCCGAGTGGTGTCTTTTTTGCATTACGAGTATTTAGGTTTTGGGTTTTTTGGCGGGAGTTTGTTTTTGGTGTCTTTTTGGGGAGATTTGTTTATTATTTATTTTTTCTCCCTCCCCAGTATTGGAGGTTGGCTTGGGTTTTGGGGGGGTTTATCGCGGCAAAAACAAAAAAAACGGAGGTTTGTAACATTGTATATAGTTAGATCAACTCATTTTTGTTCTTTATTTCTTGTACAGGAGGTACATATCCCATGGCTTAAAGTGTTCCCTTTGTTACCACGACATTCTTTCTCTTTTTTTTTCTTTTTCTACATGATTGCTTTAGATTTTCTAGAAGAAGTGTTCCTTGTTCTTACAAAAAATGCTCTGCTTTTTGTTTGGACCAACAAATCGAGATGCCAATCAGGTTCATGTTTTGCATATCAATATGAGTCGTAATGCAGAGCCCGCAATGTTCTAAAGGCTCCCCGCCTCAAAATGTGTCCATAGTCTCCATGAATTGTCGCGGCTTAGCAGATTACAAAAAAAGGAGGGACGTCTTACATTTTTTAAGAACAAAGCGCTACTCCATTTACTGTTTGCAAGACGTCCATTGCACAGACTCGATGGAGAAGATGATTAGAGCCGAATGGGGATTTGACTGTTATTTTAGCTCTTTCAAAAGTAATTCGAGAGGTGTGGCAATTCTTTTTAACAATACTTTTGAATTCAAAGCTCTTTCAAGTAAGACTGACCCGAATGGTAATTTTTTGGCGCTCAGTTTAGATATTTATGGTTGTAATATTACTTTAATTAATTTATATGGTCCTAATAAAGATGATCGTAACTTCTATGAAACTATTAACAATATCATTACTGATTACGATAATCCCCATACAATTATATGTGGAGATTGGAATTTGGTATTGAATGACAGAATAGATTGTTATAATTATGTTAATATTAACAACCCATTGGCTAGACAGAGAGTGTTGGATTTGTGCAACCATTTAAATCTCATTGATCCCTGGCGCATTCAAAATCCAGAGTCAAAGAAATACACTTGGAGGCAAAACTCTCCATTAAAACAGTCCAGGCTAGATTTCTTTTTAATTTCTTCAGAGTTGAACACGAAACTAGCTTCCTGTGATATTAAACCAGGCTATCGCACTGATCATTCAATGGTTGATTTACAACTTGATTTCAATCAAGTAGACAGAGGAGTAGGTTATTGGAAATTTAATAACTCTCTTCTTATGGACGCAACTTATGTTGACCAGGTTAAAACCACCATTAGAGAGATTGTCCTTATGTATGCCGCCTCTCCCTATCAACACTCTAATCTGGGTGACATTCATCCTAAGGATATTAATTTTACTATAAATGATCAATTATTTTTTGAAATGTTATTGATGGAGATTAGAACTAAGACTATTTCTTATGCCGCCTGGAAAAACAAAAATTCACGTAAGGTTGAATCAAACCTTGAAAAAGAGATTATACTTCTGTTTGAGAAGGTTGCCGAGGGGGATGTTGCATCAAATGATACGTTAAAATCTAAGCAGGCTGACCTCGTGAATTTTCGTAAGAAAAAAATGGATGGCGTTTTGATACGGTCAAGAACCAGGTGGATGGAACACGGGGAAAAGCCATCCAGGTACTTCCTTAATATGGAGAAGCGTAATTGTGTGAATAGGAGCATAAATTGTGTTGTTACAGAGAATAATACTGAGCTGAAGAGCTCTCGTAGTATCCTTAATGAAGCAAGGCTTTTTTATAAAAAACTGTACTCGTCCTCTGACTCGCTCGAAAGGGCTAACCTGCAACAATTTTTCAGTAATTCAGACTCTCCAGTTCTTTCCAATTTGACACGGGAACGTATTGAGGGTCCGTTGTCACACCAGGAGGTTTTAAACGCCCTGAAAAGGAGCAAAAATGGAAAGTCTCCGGGGTCGGATGGTTTCAGTTTTGAATTTTTTAAATTCTTTTTCTCAGATTTGTCTTGGTTTTTATTGCGGTCTCTGAACTTTGGCTACGAAACAGGAAAATTTTCAGTTACCCAGCAATATGGGATTATCACCCTGCTACCAAAAGGGGATAAACCCCGTCAATTTTTGAAGAACTGGAGACCCATTTCTTTATTGAATATTACTTATAAATTGGCCTCTTCTTGTATAGCAGAGAGAATCAAAACATGCCTTCCTTCTATTATACATGAACAACAAAAAGGCTTTTTACAAGGTCGTTATATAGGGGAAAACATTCGTTTAATGTACGATTTGCTTAACTACACAGATAACAACAACATTCCTGGTATGTTTCTGTTAGTTGATTTTGAAAAAGCCTTTGATTCGGTCTCCCACGACTTTATTCTTCAGATTCTTGAGCTGTTTAATTTTGGTCCTTCAATACAGAAGTGGTTTCAAGTGCTGTACAACGGTGCAAAAGCCTCTGTGCTGGTAAACGGTTTTTTGTCCGAATCTTTTCAAATTGAGCGCGGTTGCCGGCAAGGCGACGGCTTAAGCCCTTATTTGTTCCTATTATGCGCCGAAATTCTGGGTAAAATGGTTCGTAAGGACAACATTCTGAAAGGAGTTATAGTTGAGGGTTCCGAATACAGGCTTTCTCAATATGCAGACGACACCGTGTTTATTTTAGATGGTTCAGAAAATTCTCTTAGCAGAGCCTTTAAGCTATTGGAGGATTTTGCTCGTATGTCGGGCCTTAAAGTTAACATTGGTAAAACTAATGCAGTGTGGATCGGCGCCAACAAGGGCCGAAAAAAGAAAGATGTTTGCTCGGATATTAATGTTAACTGGGTCAATCCCCATGAAAGTTTTAGAGCTCTCGGCATTGATTTTTCTACTAACCTGGAAAGTATGGTGGATATTAATTATAACAGGGTTTTAACTTCTATTGACAGTTTAATTGGGCAATGGTCTAAACGTAACCTTACGGTGTTGGGTAGAGTTACAGTTGTAAAATCTCTCCTTTTGTCTAAGCTTACCTTTTTAATCCTAACACTCCCTGATCCTTCAAAATTATTTATTAAGAATCTGGATTCTATGTTTAAGTTTATTTGGAAAGGGGTTGACAGAGTTACTAGGAATCAAATGATTCAAGATTACAGCCAAGGTGGGGTTAAAATGGTGGATCTCCGTTCTTATTTTAGTGCCCTCAAGTGTACATGGATTCGCAGGTTGCTTACAACCGAGACTTCTGGTTGGACTTCCCTGTTTTTAAAAATATCCAATCTCCAGAATACACTTTTTCTGGAAGGCGGCCATCCAAGCATCGCTCGATTATTACAGAGGGCTGTTCACCCTAACAGTTTTTGGTTAGATGTTCTTACTGCCTGGGGTAATTTTGTACAATGTCATCAGCCGGTTAACCAGATTGACTCCTTAACAAGTGTGATATGGTACAACCGTAAAATTAGAGTTAATCATAACTGTGTTCATTACAAACATTGGATAAATAAGAGTGTTTTTTATGTGGGTGATCTTCTAGATGAAAGGGGAGACTTTCTTACCATGGTTGATTTTAAGGCTAAATTTGGTGTAAAGACTAATTTCCTTGAATATGGAGGTATAATTAATGCCATAAAAGGGTCGTTTGGTACAGCGATGATGGGCACTGGTAGGGCGAGTATTTGCTTCCCTTTCATTCCATTCAACTTTAGACTGCTTTTGAAGGACAAAAAAGGCTCTAACCGCATTTATAACTGCCTTACATCTGCTAAAAAAGTAGTGTATAATTTTACCGCTAAGTGGGAAACAAAATTGAGTGTTAAACTTACTAATTCCAAGTGGATGGTACTTTGTAATATTCCATTTGGCGTTACAAACGACACTAGACTACGATGGTTTCAATATAGATTAGTTCACAGAATTCTTGGCGTTAATTCATTCTTAGCTAAAATAGGTAAAAAGGACAACGATCTTTGTACATTCTGTCAGTTAGAGAGTGAGACGCTTGTTCATTTATTTTGTGGATGTAAATTTTCAACTATGTTTTGGACCCAATTGGGGGTTTGGATAAGGAATACTCTTAATCTAGACATACGTTTAGACAATGAGGCTATCCTTTTTGGTATAACTAAGAAATCGTGGAGTGCTCTTAATCTGATCCTTGTTTTGTGTCGTTTCCACATTTATAAAATGAAGATGAACGACAACAGACCATCCCTTGCACTATTGAAAATGGACTTAAAACGCTATTATACTTTGGAAAAGTACATCTCTATTATTAATGATTCTACTGTGAAGTTCGAAAAAAAATGGGACTCCTTTAAATTATTGTGTCAAGGTTAACTCTGTATTTTACAAATTGTCATTTCGGTCAATTTTGCATTTGTTTTATTGCCATGGCTTTTCAGCAGGTTTGTAAAGTGATGAGTTGTTTTAAGCTTGAATAAATAATTTCCTCCGGGGAAAAAAAAAAAAAAAAAAAAAAAAAAAATTACTCAGTTTCCTAAGTTTCTTCATGTAAATAATTTATTTATCAAAGAGTAACAAGAATTTAAAGGGTGATGGCCAACGCGCCTCACATGACGTAGCAATTCCTTTGATTGTATACAAGTTTTGTTACGGTATAAGGTTACCAAACTTTCTAGAGATTTAAAGGTTCTGATTGGTCAATATGGAGTCGTACCGATAGTTCTTTTGTGTTTGAGATTTGGAATGTGTGATAGTCACGAGATCAAGTCGCGGGAAGTTTTAGGCTAATTTTGCGGAGTAAATTTGTAGGTGTGTCAGTGTTCGTCTGAGATTTCCGAGGAGAGGACCATGTGTCAGCCTCGACGATTGTGATATTGAGTTATTGAGAACTCAATGAAACTTAACAGCATGAAGAGTTATTGGGAACTCTTAAGTCTTTTAGACACAGTTTTTCGCTGCTAAGATTTGAGACATTTGTGGGCGTCTGACAAACAGAACAAATTTGCTTACGTGAACTGCCAGACAGTAAAACCAGGATCGTCAGAACGACCTGTAAGTAATTATTTAATTGTACTTTCTTTCATTCAAGAAGATTGGTATTATAAGATTAAGAATGAGTTTTGCTTTATCTAATTGTGGAGCCACTTGTCACTAAAGTGTTTATTAAATTGTATTGTTTGCCTCACAGAAGTTGTTTGAGAGAAGTGAAAATTCAAACAACACAACATATAATCTATATGAAATATTGACTTGCGGTAATATCGTGGAAAGTGTACTTTCAAACAAGCATGAAGTATAGCCTATAATTATGAATCTGCTATGAGCTATCTTACTGTAAGTAGTTTAAATGCATGTTTGGGTTTATTTAATAATTCCAGGGTTTTCCCGTACGGGTTTAACACACCACTGAAGTTGTGCTATGTTGGAGGGTGGACGTGCGGTGGTGCACAGCAAAACCCATAAGGGGCTATCAACTCCGCAGACGGGACTGGCGATAACTAAAGAGTGATTACGAAGAGAGAGAGAGAGAGAGGGAGACAAGGACCGTAAACCGGAATTCCCGAATTTTAAGTTACTCCTAGAGCATACATTACCTTATTGTTTGTGAACATTTAAAGTCATGTAATTGTAAATAAATTTGTACATTCTTGTAAATATAAACTGGCCTCGTCTTTGCAATCTGATTCTGTGTATAACAATTACCGAAGGTCATGGCCGCCGAGGTCGGGAAACGACTGGGGGTGTGACACCGACCAAAAATGTTATCTGTTAACATTTGAAAACTGTTTTGTTTTGTTTGTTCTCTTCTTTTTCTTCTTCTTCTTCTGGCAGGGTAAGTGTTGCACGCTCGAGCTCTGATTGTTATCGTTTATTTTAATGGTTTTAGGCCTCCTCTGTCCATATATTTGATACCAGTGTGTAGCTTTTAATTTATAGATTGCTATAGTTTCGTTTTTTTAATTATCTTGTTTTTGAATTTTTGAGGTTTTTTCGGTGGAAGTTTTTCCCTTCGTTGTTGGTTTTTGCCATGGCTAGCCACTATGGCTAGTCAAGCGAGAACTAGCAATGGGGTGCCTTCCGACCCCTTTGATGCAATGTCTCGCAAGAATGGAGTTGCTTTCCATACAAATCAAGAAATTCCTCTAAACAACTACCTTAAATCTCTGTCCAAATGCATGCCCAATGTCCACATTGTCTCGGCCTCACGCATTTCCAATGGACGCATAGCAGTGTACATGAGATCCCGAGTCGATGTGGAAGAAGCCGTGTTACAGGGCTTTCACCACGATAACCAATACATTGAAATAACACCCCTTGTTAAACCTGCCACCCGGATTGTTTTTTCCAACGTATACCCAGAAATCCCCAACTCCATTCTTGCAGATAATATATCTGATTTTTGTAGACTTATATCTCCGATCCGACCCATTTCCCTGGGATTAAAAGAACCTAAATTATCTCATGTGGTTTCCTTTAGAAGACAGGGTTTTGTCTTAATCGATCCTAACATCACGATCCCTGATCATATTAATCTAACCAACAATGGTGTTAATTATCGAGTTTTCCTTTCTACCGAATCGGCCAAATGTTTCAATTGCGGGGAAATTGGCCATCTCAGTAGAGCCTGCAAAAAGAACACAGGCCACACCCAATCAAATACCAAGCCAAACTCGGACGTTAATCCTTTAGACCCCGCCCCAGTTTTTAACCACTCCAGGGGCAAGTCCGACCCGAAACACCCTGCCAAAACATCCAAACCAAACAAAACCCCAGAAAGAGCTACCCTGTCTAGTTCATCCCGCCAAGGGCGTCGATCGCTACTGAAAAGTAGGGGGGACGGTCGAGCAAGTCTTGAAAAAATACATCTTACATTATTTGCACCCCACATTTTTAATATGCTTCGGGAGTCCGGCGTTTATCGTGTGTCAGCTTGTAGTTCTTCGAAAAAACAAAATATTGCTTCTTCGACAAATCTTGTCATGGCTCAAACTGCTCCTATTTATTTTAATGGATTTTACTACATTTTGTGCGTTGTGCGATTGTAACAAAATGAAACACATTTGCACGTGTGCGCACCGTGACACATACTTCCTTTGTGGAGGGATCGTGTACCGTACATTATAGCATACACAAACGACGCATAACTTGAATGTTAACAAGGTATGTAAGCGGGATTTTGGCGTTCATGTCTTGGACGATACGCGTCATCTATTGTCTGTATTATATAAGCGGAAATGGGCACAAAATACCATTCTGCGCGTGGTCCATCAGAAAAAAATATGAAAATGAAGAAAACATTTCATCGTTTGTTCGCTATTCTTTTACTCGAACAAAAATTGTAATGAAATATTAAATCAAGAAAATGTTGTTGCATATTTCTAATGAACAGTCAATCAAAAAGTGGGGGGGACATCTGATATGCTGTCCCCCCCAGTCTAAAAAGTGGGGGGGACATGTCCCCCCCGTCCCCCACCCATCGACGCCCTTGCATCCCGCCCTTCCTCCTCCAAATTCCCCACCGGTCCTACAGCTAAGCGCCCTGCTCCGTCCCCCTCTCCGACCCGTCCCTCAACCAGCCGTACCTCTACCATTTCTGATCAGCCCTCAGTTACCACGAAGCAACCATCTTCTGCTCCGTCTCCAAACATCCCATCGAAATTAATGTGAGCAGAAGTTTGCACAGCCGGGGATAAGACCCCCATGCCCACAACCTTCTGGTCCCCACCGGTTCCCTTCCGTCAAAATATTCCCCTGTTCTCCACGGTTGTTTCCCAAAAGAAACAAAACAAACCCACAGCGGAAAACGTGATTGCTGTTCTCACCCCACTGAGAGCCAGTACATCGTCTTCCCTCCCCGCCCCAACAACCAACTCCTCTCCTTCATCCCACCCCGCACCTTCACCCCTCCCTTCCCCTTCACCCCGCCCTTCCCCTTCACCCCTCCCTTCCCCTTCACCCCTCCCCTCTCCTTCACCCCGCCCCTCCCAAAGTCAACCCCCCCCCCATCCCATCCACCACGATGGAGGAGGGTTCAGAACTGAGTGAAAACGATTCCGTGTACTCAGACAATAGTCAATTTTCTCAGGACCTTAATGAGTTTTGTAACTTAAAAGTTTCCAAAGGCCCCCTAAATAACATTGAGATGGTCAAATTCCTTAAGACCGTTAAATCTAGCAAAAAGGCGTCCCTGGTCGCACGTAAATTCACTTCAAATATCCCGGGGCTAGTTCAACAGCTAAAACCCATGAGGAACAGCCCTCTTCTTCAAAAACATCAGCAGCAGAGGCTTAGGCTACTAATTAAAAGACTGGACCCCGATGAACCCCTCATCACCCGTAAAAAATGAACGGTCTTCTTGTATTTATTATGGCTCTTCGCATTGCAACACTTAACACCGCAGGGTGTTCAGGCGAACTTAAAAATTTCAGTGTCAAGACTTATGTCGATGTTACTCTTCATAATCCTGACGTCGTTCTCCTGCAGGAAACCTATGGTCTAAACGAAAGTTCCTCGTGTTGGGAACACTGGCCTTATCGCATCCACTGCGCGCAGGGTCATTCGCGTGGGATTGGTGTAGCTATACTTTGATTAAAAAAAGCTGTCATTTCAATATTATTACTTGTTGTACCATTTTCAACAGTCACATTTTTTTGTATCTTAAAATAGACATCGATTCCGTCTAGCACTATATTTATAACATCCTCATTCCTCAAACGGACAGTCTTGCTTTTGATTGTATTGATTCTTTACTTAATTGCTCACTGTACCGAGCATAATGACGGGTTTGTTGTACTCGGAGGTGATTTTAATTGTACTTCTAACCCTATTCTTGATCGCTTTTGTACCGTTAAAGAGCAACGATATAAAGTCGCCCAGGCTTTAGAAAATTCTTTTCATCAGCTGAGTGTTAGTGACGTCTGGCGGAGGCAAAATCCCACTAGGTGCGAATACACCTGGTTCCGTAATAATCCTGCTAGAGGTTCTTTGTCCAAATCCAGACTGGACAAATTTTTAATTTCTGATGCTCTTTTGCCTTCAGTGTCTCTCTGCAAATTGTATCCGTGTGCCATTTCTGATCATAGTGCCGTCTGCCTCGAACTCAAAATCTCGCCCCCCAGGTGGAGGGGCAGTTCGCACTGGCATTTTAACAACTCTCTCCTTGAAAATAAAGATTACACTGACGCAATTTTCCTCTTTCTCAAGCAACGGCGCCAACAAAAGCCTAACTACAGTGATATTCGCACTTGGTGGGACTTTGGCAAATGTCACATTAAAAGCCACTCCCAGCTGTTTGGCGCTAAAAATGCTGAAACCAAGCGGCAAACTTTTAAAAACCTGAACGATAGTATCGAGACACTTCAATCCTCCCCAGAATTGTCTTCTGACACTCAGCAGGTCCTTAGGGAACAACGAAATGCACTTCGTTTACTTTATGAACAAGAAGCTCAGGGTGCCCTCATCCGAGCCCGTTTTATGTGTAATAATGAAGTAGACGCTTCGTCCAGCTTTTTCTTCGGTATGGACAAATCGGCTTCGATGAGTAAACACATTTCCCAAATTCGGCTTTCCTCTGGCACTGTCGCAGACAATCCCAGTGAAATTAACTCTCATATCCATAAATTCTATGAAGATCTTTACAGACGAACTGATACCGAGGAAGGCGCGGGCGAGCTCCTACTTCAAAACATACCCACTCTCGATCCCTGCGACGCAGATGACTGCGAAATGCCTTTCACACTCGAGGAACTTGACTCCGCCGTCAAGCAACTCACCCATCACAAATCTCCTGGCCTGGACGGACTAACGTCTGAATTTTACCAGTTTTTCTGGCCGGCTCTCAACAACGACATCCTGTCCGTCTTTAATGATTCGATTCTGTTGGGCTCTCTACCGGTTTCCTGCAGGAGAGCAATAGTCACACTCCTTCCCCAAAAAGGAGACCTCCTAGATATAGCGAACTGGCGCCCTGTGTCTTTATTGAATATTGATTACAAGATTTATGCTAAAGTCATGACGAACAGACTCAAGAAAGTCATCGACCAAGTTGTTCATCGTGATCAAAGTTACTCGGTGCCCGGGCGCTCTATCTATGACAACGTTAATCTCATCAGGGACAGTCTTTTGTATTGTAATTCTAAAAATATTCCCCTGGCTCTTTTAAATCTAGATCAAAATAAAGCCTTTGACAATGTGGATCATGATTACCTTTTCAATACTTTGAAGGCAATGGGCTTCGGCCAGCGCTTCATTTCTTATGTTCAGGTCATGTATCAAAACGCTGAGAGTTTAATCAAAGTGGCTGGTTCTCTCACCTCCCCCCTCTCGTTTCAGAAAGGAATCAGACAGGGGTGCCCGCTCTCAGGACTGCTTTACTCGATTGCCATTGAGCCTTTCCTACACACGCTCCGCCTTAAACTCAATGATTTCGGTTTAAAATCTCCTTGCAACAGTGAGAATGCTATTGTTGTATCCGCCTACGCGGATGATATCACAATTTTTATCACGCATGATCGAGGATTCAACATTGTCAGAGATGCCTATCAATTATTGTTCAGCCAGGCCTCTGCTGCTCGTTTAAATCTAACTAAATCCCAGGGTCTGTGGGTCGGATCATGGATCTCTAGGACTGATCACCCCCTTAATTTTCAATGGAATAATGATGGTTTGACTTTCCTTGGTATTCAGCTTGGTAATTCTAATCATTTTATCCAAAAAAACTGGCAAGAGTGTCGGAAAAAACTTGACAAGAGCATCTCGAGCTGGAAGCGGTTTTCTTTTAAGATGTCTCTTAAAGGCCGGGTGCTGATAGCTAATCAAATTGTGTCTTCTAAACTCTTTCACACCCTCGCCACCTTGTCTCCTCCTCAAGATATCCTGGAACGAATTCCAAGGAAAGTTGAACGATTTCATATGGAACGGGGGAAGGCACTGGTTGAGAAAATCGGTTCTGTATCAAAACCCGGACAGAGGGGGCTTGGGACTTATATGTCTCCAGGCACGTTTACTCACATTCCGTTTCAACTTATTGCGTTCTTTCCTCAAACATCCTCTCCATCACCCTTCCTTTGATTTTATCAGTTCTTTCGTCAGTACCGCAAACTCGGGTTCGATCGTGAACTCTTCACTACCGCCATTGACTCCAAATTTTTCCCCCATCTCCCAACGTTTCATTGTGATCTTATGCGTGCCTGGTTAGAATTAGGTGCTCGAGTGGCAACACTACCTAGTGATTTTTCTTCCTTTGTTAATTTACCTCTTAATAGCTTGTTTTTCACTGAGCTAGACAGGGATGGGAGGCCTCCTGCCCCGCGGCTTATGGAGTGTGGGATCCGACTCGTCAAACACCTGCTGGATGACAACACTGGCGCGTGGCTACCTCCAGAAAAGTGCCCAAAGACGTCGACTCTCAGAACATCGGCCCGATGTCTATCCAACGACTTGGTAATGATGCGCCATATGATTTGTAAACTATCCTCCCTTTTCAATGATAAGGGATGCCTGCCTGGCCTGGCCAATCCTCAAGCTCTGTCCCCCGCTGTCGCTCTTCCACCGGCTGTTATTTTTGGGACAGATATAGATGGCCTGACAACACCCACAAAGAACATTTACCGAAAAATAAACGACAGCATCAACTCCCTTCCGGATAAAACAACTACCCACTGGCATGACAACGGATACGTCGACAAAGACACAAACTTCAATTGGAAAGAGACCCACCGTCTTCCCACCTCCCAAAAAGAAGGCGATATTCAGTTTAAACTGTTCCACAACATATTGCCATCATTACCTGTTCTTCACCACATCAATGCCGACCACTCCCCGCTGTGCCGGTGGTGTGGTGAAAAAGGAACAATATCCACACCTCTTCATAACCTGTCCTCAAATACAACCGTCTCTAAATCTGCTTCACAGTCTCCTTCAACGTCTTCTTCCACAGGCTACACTGAATTTCGACAACTACTGGGCACTCATCCCACACGCCAGGGGCCGCGGGAGGGAGGTCGTCCGTCTCTGCAATTATCTTATCATTAGTCTGAAATCCGTTATCTACTGGCTCTATTTAAATTCCGTTTTGCTAACCCTTTGGTTGTATGGCGGAACCGTATTCAGCATAAAGTTCTTGCCGACTGGTATTACTACAAAGTATCCAATAATTTTCAAATTTTCCAGAAAACATGGGACATCCATAACGCCATTTTCACTCTAACGGAACAAAAAATCACTTGGTTTATTTAAATAATTTTGTCTCTCTACAGTTCATGCGTATATCGCGTGTTCACTGTGTTTCTTGCTTAACCCATATGTTGTATTTCTAATTTTGTGCCTTTTCTTGTTTTTGCTGTATTTTTCAATTGAAATTGTCTTTTTAAGTTGTATGTATTGATTTAATATTGTTTAGACAATAAAGTTTCAATTGAAAAGTCAAAGTCTTTTTCTTCATTTTTTTAAAAGAACAATAAGTCTGATGTTTCAAGTAGGCCTATATGATAGACTTTATGTAAGGATCAAATATTATTTTTTTGTTGTTTTTTGTTTATTAATTTCCACTCAAGTAAACAATGAGTCATAAATCAACGGCTTTGAAGAAAATAATACATATTGAGCGGAGGGCCATCTAGAAACCCATAGGGCTTGTATCGATGACCCTATGTAAGTGCCAATGGGAAAGTGGGTGTATTCATGCAAGACTAGAAATTATTGAAAGACACAAACCTTGAAACGGTATTGTGTAGTATTCGGAGACTTACCCCTTTTTCTTATAGTTTTGCTGTGAATCAATTAATAGTGGAGCAGATATAAGTGGAGAATGTAGGAGTAATTGTGCCTTCGCTAATACAGACATGGAATTTGGCACTCAGTCAGATTATGTCACGAGAAAGACAGTTGGCTATAGTAGGACCATCGCAGTTTTAGGTAACATGACTAACAATTTTCAAAATCTTCAAAATGGCTGCTATTACTTGTTATTCTACCAATATTGTTTCCAACATCTACCAACATCTTTCTCATGACATTACTCGGACTGTGTACTCAGTCCCATGCTTGTATCATCAAAGGCACAATCCAGCACTAACCTGCCGTACTACTATTGAGTTGACTGTACGGAGAGTCTTTCATCCGGTCATATTTCGAACCATTTTGTCCATTATCCTGATTAAACATCCAACGTCTCGATGATAGTATGTATGGGTGCACGTGCTTCGTTCAGGCACGTTCTAATACCGTACGGATTACCCCTTAGCTTTCATAAACCAGAAGAACGAATCGGACGTTACAGACACGGCAATATTTACTTAATTGATATTTCAATGTGACAAGCTGTTGGCATTCTGACAGAGAAGATTAAACTTTGCTGGAACGGTTCAAATTATATCCACTGAAACGTAGATTGAAACTCATTGCCGCAATTTGGCGTAGCGGTCGCTAAAGCTGATGGTTCTGAGAAATTTCCAGAGGGTGCTCGCGTGTGAACCGTACACTCAATGACAGGCGGGAGTTAAAGCGCTTCTCCACTTGAAGCCTGCGTTTGAATGTTACGCTGTATGGCCACTTAACCTATATAGATGTACCAAAGGTACCACTTTAAAGGCATGGCCATTGGTGAATACTCAACAAATTAATGACCGTGAAAACTCACTTGGTGACAAACACTGAAGCTGTTGATAGTCTATTTTGAGAAAGGATCCCCTTTGAAGTAATATGGTTTGAATAATTTAACCCGAAACATTTGAATCTGAAAAACGAATCGTGCATGAATCGTTTCTCAGATGTCTGATGAGGGTTAGTTTCCGTTTGCGAATGCTGCGGCCAGAGATGCTGTTTATTGTACCCGCTGTCACATTGCTAAAACGTGGATGGGCTGAATTCGCTATTCTTGTAAAAAAATACCGTGGCATTTTTTGATGTTTACTCAGCAAGTATTCTGCTGAAACTTTCGCATGTGACTTTGATTGTGTCTTTTTTAATTATAATTTTCATGATAATCGGCATTATTTTGACAAAATCGAAAATTGGACCATGTACCTTTAAAGTTTAAGGCCTACACTATTTAATACATTCATACTTCACATTCAGCACTATCTAGCTGAACCCACAAACTCACTAACTAGTACAACCAATCATTTGTTTTATCAAATATTTTCATTTTTGAATTTATAAGTTTATCTTCATTAAATTGTAAACAAACAGGAAAAAACCAGTCGTCTAAGAAACTTCTTTCAAACTGCGCAGATGCGTGAATATACTTGACCCCCAATGCTTTAATTTACAAATCACTGGGATTGTAAACTGTATAAAAAAATCGATATAAATCTAACCTCCCGATATGGAAGTAATTTAATTTATAAAATACTTATATATGATTATTAATCTGCAGACCCTCAAGAGAGAAATTAACTTCAAAAAGAGATAGCAGGTATATTTTTGATCAGTGAAAACAGCGTATTTTCCTTTGACTGTCGGCAACATTAGACCATGCAGATGAGTATAGTTTGATAACATTAAAGCTCCCTCGGTTAAAGTGTAATGTCGTAATTCACTCTTACTAATCAATTGAAACTGCTAAAGATTTCTCCCACGAGAGTATTGAAAAATGTCAGACTTTTATCTGAATTCTTTTATGATTCTTGTGGGAAAAAAATATAGCTATTATTGAAATCCTGCTCTTTGATCTACTTCTCTAGTGCTGTTCCCAGAAGCTCCTTGAGATCTATTATTACTCAAGGGGTTATCAAAAGGTGGAAATGTCACCGTTTCAACATACCTCTTAACTTTTAGACGTTAATTTGAGACCTTTGTGTTAGCAATGACTCTCGCCCCATGTAGAGTATATCTTGCAATTTAAGAGAGTCACATAGAAAGTTGTGTAAGCAGTTTCGTTTCAAAATAATTGAAATATATTTTCGGTTGCAATATCAATGCTGAGAAACTTAATTTATAGATAAATGTGTCAAATGACGAAAGGTGTCTTCAATGAGGTCTTCGTTGAAGCGTCAAATTGAGCACCATAGGCCTATTAGACGAACTTTGCGGGGTTCAGTTTTGAGCTTGAAAACAACAGACTTTAGAACGAATCACCCCCCCCATGGACCAATTTATTGAAGAGCTCATTGTTAACAGTATTTTGTTAAAATTATTTATTTGTTTGTTTTATTTGAGAATAACCATACAAAGCCCTTCGTAACTTGTCCTATATTCGCAAATCCCTGACCCTGAAAGCTACTGAAATACTGGTTCATGCACTCATCTCTTCACGTTTGGATTTCTGTAACGCTCTCCTTATCAACCTTCCTGACAACCAAATAAACCGCCTTCAACGACTGCAAAACTCAGCTGCCAGACTGGTTACACTTACTAGACGCATGTCACACATCTCTCCAATCTTACAATCTCTTCATTGGCTCCCGGTTCATGAACGCATTCATTTCAAGGTTCTACTCCTCATCTATCATTCAATACATGGCACATCTCCTAGATACATCCAGGATTCAATACAGCTAAGTGTTTCTACAAGACAGCTTCGCTCTACAAACACCATGCTCCTCAACATTCCTCGTTCTAAACATACCTGGGGAGACCGTTCTTTTTCACATGCTGGACCATCTCTTTGGAATGCTCTCCCACTGAACCTCAGACTAGTAGACACTCTCTCCAGCTTCAAAACTAACTTGAAAACTCACTTGTTTAGTCTAAGCTCTAAGTACCGTCATTAGCAGAGTTCTTTTTCATTGCGCCAGGAGTGTCTTTCTGACAGATATGGCGCACTACAAATGTCCATTATTATTATTATTATTATAGATAGGTTGCAGTATGACGTAAGTCGGCCATCTTTACGGGCAATTTGGAACACACAGTCCCGCGTTACGAGTGAGAACGGCGTGCAGCACGCGCACATTTCACAAAACTCATTGCGTGATTGGTTAGTGAACGACGCGGCTGCGTTAATAATTTGAGCGCTTGACGCGCCTGCAAGCCAAAATGAGATTTGCCCGTAAAGATGGCGTCTACTGGGAACTATCTATAGGTCCTGGCAGGCAAGCATTATTTTTATATGATTAGGAATTATGGGAGGAGAAATAATTGCTTACTGTGACATTTTATCCAAGTCTAACTATTGTTTAACAAATCAATAAAAAACAGGAATAATAATGTGTGAAAATTCAGTTGAAAAAAATACTTTACTAATATAATAAAACACATGTCGCCATTTATTGATCTTGTTTTAATGTTAATGTTATTTTCTACGTTATTATTGACTTCTAATATTCTTTTACCCTTTATTTATTCCACATGATTCAGCTCTGTGCTACGAGTTAGATTTTTAATAAAAATGAAATGAATTAAGTTTTGCCCTTTTCGTCGTGTCAAAGTTAGATAAAAATCGTCCTTCATAAAATGTAGGATTTCACGTTTCCTTTCAGAGAGCTTTTATTTGTGTAAATTGTACCTGCAGGAAATGCAGGCCGTGTTGCTCTTTTGTAAACATTGTGATGTTACCATCAAGACACGAATCGAAACATTGAACTATTCAGTCAAAGATACAAAAACATCTTGACATTTACAAATTTTGTAGACAACAATATCAGAATGAATAATTCCAGACAGAGATGTGTCTGTCGACCAAGTGTAGTTTATTTTATTTTTAAAGGAAAGTTAGGGCTACACTTTGGGGAAAAAAGAAGACGATTTTGAAACTGTTTACGCAAATACTGATGTACAAACATCGTGCCCATAATAAACGCCAGAGTGACGGTCGTTAACGCCAGAGTGACGGTCGTTAACAAATATCTTGTTTGGAATTACTCCTATATCCTTTTAAAAAGTTGTTCTTTCACAAAAACACATACGGTGTGTTGTAATAAGTGAATAGTGATACAAAAAACATACTCTTGCCTAAATACTCTTGCCTTGGAAATAAAACCAGCATAACATACGGTTTGCCATTTTGTACCAATTTCTTTACTCTACAAAATGGCAGACCGTGTTAGTTCACGAAGTAAAAGGGGGAAAAACACAATTTGTGTTGATCAGTATATTCTACTTTTAAAACATCTTTCTAACCATAAATCATTTCACAACAAACGCTTGTATAGCCCAAAGCGCCCCATACGATGGTAACGTGTCCCTTATATACTTTCAAAGGTTTGTCGCTATACATGGTGGGTAACATAAACTTGTGCGGATACTGGTCTTCGACAATTACCAATGTATGACCCGTCATGCTTTGATCCTGAATGCGTAGAACAGAAACAATTCTGTGATTAATATCTTGTTGAAAGACATATATCATTTTGATTACTTTAAATTATTTATAGTTTAAATGATTTTAATGTGCATGGTTAATGTATTTTTTGCGGCAATGTTCTTATAGAAGGTTATTCTACAAAGTATGCTGACCAAAGAATTGCGAAGTGCAGACAGAACGACGACTTATAAGATATAGCAGTGACGACGCAGGCTTGAAAGGCTAATCGAAATGAAAAATTGTAAACCACTCGGAAGGGTAAGATTACCCAAATACACATAACGCTAGCTTAGACCGTTATCGATCATCAATCGTGATTATCATCAGTGTGTTAATGAGTGGGATCTAAACAAGGTCTCCGACCTCCTCGGGGATAGCGGGGTTTTATCCACCCGGGAAACCGTAAACCGAAACGGTAAACAATGCTCAAACAAGCCGGGTCCGTTGTCAAATTCAGCCTCAGAAACAACGGTGGTAATCCCATTTTCTAGAAAAATGGGGCTACTATGTCTGGATAAACCTATCCTCCTGGTGATACAGTGGGGGAAAATAAATAGTAAGGGTGGGGGCTTATAAATACTCTACGTGAGAAACAATTTAGATGATCGAGCCATTCTGATAAATAGTTGTGATATACTTTGCTGTTATTATGTTCCTACATTTACGCTAAGCAATACGTAACTCAAAGTCGTACTGGACAAGCCTTGTCCTTAGATAACCTCCTTTCCACACTAAATAGATGTTCAAGCACATTCCTTTCAATTTAAGTAGACTATACGACTGTTTGCTGTTAAAACACGTAAACAGTTGTGACATTTGATCCAGGTTGACCACTATATGTGTTCTACACATACACGCCCGCACAGACGATTTATTATCGTTGCTAGTGTTTCTAGTGATTTAAGTTCAGGGAAGCTATCAAAATTCATTGAACGAGTGTTACTGCACTTTTATAGTATGTTATATAAAATTATGTTCCTTATATTTTTTACAAGTCGCACCATAGTTGAGTTAGTCTTGATAAGTAATGATCATTTTAAGAGAGCGAAAACGGCCTCGATGCAAGGAGGATTTCTCGAAAGTGCTAAGAGCTTTTGCACTTGCGTAGCTGCCTTTTATAGGAACAGTGTTGCTTCCCTAAGTATAGTTCCTAAATCTCTTTTGCATCCTTTTTACCTCGTGCTCTGTGATACAGACGCATAGTCCACAGGCCTCGCTTGGGAAGTTGACCCGGTTCAACTTTTCACCTTGTCCCGCTCTCACCCCCTTTCTGGTCTGCCTCTTCTTGGAACTGGTTGTTCGTCGTTGAGGACTCGGAGCTCACCCGTCTCGTCGAAAGATTCCGTTCTTCCAAGTCCAGTTGAAGCGCAAACTAGCTAAGATTTATGTCATTATATTGATATTCTTTTGAATTGATATTTTTGTTATCAAGGTCATCTTATTATTATTGCATTGTTGATTGTATTATCCATGACCATTTAAGAACTGCAAGATTTGTTGTAACCTTTGACTGAATTCCAGTTAATGAATTTCCTGATTGTCCGATGAGCTTTCAGTCAACGTTTTGATTACAGAGTATATCAGTTTTCTTTCACTACCACATGTTCTTTTCGTTTTACTGATTTGAGCGTTTGCTCCTGCTGTGAGCGTGTGAATTACCCCCTCACATAAAATATTGTTATCTTATCATACATAAGAGTGAATTGAACATATTCAGTATCTGCACTTGAAGTTATCTGTAATGAAATCGTTGTACTACCATTGAACGAAATTTCTGAATTCTCATTGCTAATACTTCTGTTGTAATTGTTGTTTTATTGATTTGGTTGAGTCAATAATAAATTTACCCTGATTGGAAAGAATCAAACATACTGCTGTCCGTTGTGTTTTATCAAAGAGCAAGTTTCCATTTAATTAACAACGAACCGATCGCAGGCTCTAATTAATAGAGGTAACAAACTGTGACACACTTAATTGTGTCCTTGAGCAAGGCACTTAACCATAATTACTACGTAAAAAGTTGGGAAGGTGCGTTCTGCTCTTACCAGCCAGGCTCTTAGTGGATGATACCCATGCATACATACTTACCGAGTGTGAAGGGGGTAACCCTGTTTCAGCCACAGGTAGGTTGCAATGTGCCCGTGGTGACAGTTGATTTGGGTCGACAGCCCACACATCAGTTAAGTGTAGCCCTCACCTTGAAGTGGCCGTCCGGCCTTGTGATGTTAGGCGATATCTCATTATACAAAGGTAAATAAAATAATTAAAAAGTCCATGTATTTGTGGATTTAAATCTGGGACCCGAGTATTCATAAAATTACGTAGGTTCATACTTCGGTCGAACTCAAACTATCCTCACACGGCAACTAGTAGCCTGGATGATGGTTTGATCATTCTACCTCCATGGTTTGATCAAATCGATTGATTCCTCGCACCAATTACATCACACGCGGCTTCTGTCTGCCATGCTCGCCATGGGAGGGGAGGCAAATTGCAAATTGCTTGTATGGTATAAGTGAATAAACGCCGCGTCGCCGAAAATGCTCACGACGTTGTATAACGGGGCACCAGTGAACGGGGACATTGACTCTCAGTGGAGAAAGCCAAATTGTTGTAATGACGTCAGATGATTAGGGTCAATAAACGTTCTACATCGCAAGATATTTCCCCACAGGCAACCACTCTTTGATTTTGGGTCTGAGCTTTGCACAGTATCTTTCCATGAAATCGCGACTCACGACTGACACAAGTCAATACTGTGTTACCACGTGCACAAAAGTGTTTACCTCCTTCAGAAGGCATTGTGGACATAGGAATACAATTACTGTGTCGAGCCTTTGCCCGTAATTTTATCATCTTCCCACGCGTGGTGTTACGGCGTCCATCCTAACACTCGGTATATAGCCCCGTGTGGTTTCAACACTGTTACAGTCCTTCGTCCGTATGTTGTAAACAGCACTCGCGGGAGCATATGGGTGACCGACCAGAAACGAGTTTAATCATAGAGAAAGGCTGTCTGATGTAGCTGCTGAGCACGGTGATTCGTGAGGATTACCTGTTATGACGCGATGACGTGGGTGTTCGGATTAATTAGCGTTATTGGCTCGGTTATGCTTGGGGCAGATAAAATATCTGCAGCGGCGTAACTAAGGTAAATTTTTAGGGGGGCACAAGGGGGGGGCACCATTTTTTTCTAGGGGGGCACTGCTGGCAAATCAACTATAGATTCCTTTGCACTTTTTAAAAACTGTATCTTAATCCACGCAATGGCGGGTTCCAAACAGCCCCTCAATTAAGCCAAAGGGAATATTATAGTCAATTTACAAAGATTTTTTTTTCTTCTTTTTTTCTTTCTTTTTTTCTCTCTTCTTTTTCGCACATCTAGAACCATGCAGTTACTGTTTGAATGTGTAGAAATAACTCATAACTGTTAAAAAGGGATTGCGAGACCGGAGTCTTTTTTTTATGGGGATTTATGTATTTGAGGACTGGCACAGTATTTATTTATTACACACTTGGGGCCATGCACAGTAGGCCTACTAATCAATGTTGAAAACTTTGATTTTTTTTCTAAATTGTCAGTTTTGACCCATCCGCCCCCCCCCCCCCCAATTTCGATTTTTACATATTAATAATAATAATAATAATAATAATAAAGACTTGTTATGCGCACATATCCACCCTGCTGGGTGTTCAAGGCGCAGTAAACCAAAAAAACAAACAAAAGAAAAACAGAAACAACTAAATTATTCCTTGAAAACCTGTGACATTAGATAAGTTTTGAGAAGTGATTTAAATTTTGTGGTACAAAGACAAGATCTAAGATTATGTGGTAGAGAGTTCCAGATGCGTGGCGCAGCTACAGAAAAAGACCTGTCACCCCAGGAGTGTTGAGACTTGGGTTCCTTGAGGAGAAGCATGGTACTGGATCGAAGATTCCTTGACGGAGTGTAAACTTGAAGCAGTTCAGAGATATAGTGGGGAGCCTTGCCGTTAAGTGCTTTGTGGACAATGAGCATCAGCTTGAAGATGATACGTTGAGAGACAGGGAGCCAGTGAAATTGTTTCAGAATGGGGGTGATAGAACAAGACTTTTTAGACAGTGTCACGATGCGGGCTGCGGTGTTTTGGAGGCGTTGAAGGCGGGAAATCTGGTTGTTAGGAAGACTGTAGAGAAGAGCATTGCCGTTGTCAAGACGAGAAGTTACGAATGCATGAATGACTTTTTCAGTGGCACTCTTGTTCAAGTATTGACAAACTACACTGAAGAACACAGTAATGCCTCAAATGAAGCAGATATTTTAGATCAATGCTCTCACAGCTCAAGAGTTTTCAATGGCTTTTCCTCATGCACTTACGATAAATGCAACGGCACCCAGCACGTAGTGTAGCTTCATGTGACACTACGTACCGTATTTAACGTGGCAAACTGTTGCAGAATGGGGCGCGCGCGGGCGATGAGTCATCATACAATTTGCGGACGTGATTTACCGTACTCTGAAGACATGGTAAAAATAACAACTGTCCATTGCAAAGGTAGGCCTACAACACATATGTGTAAATAGAAAAATAGTTTGAAACATTGAGTTATACGCCACCAGTGCTCCGTAAAAGTTTATAGAACTTCACAGTTTATATTCTGGTAATTATTATAGTCTCAAAGGTTCAAATTTCAAATGGGGGGGGGGGGGCACCCGGGGGGCAATGACATCAATTGGGGGGGGGGGGGGGGGGCACGTGCCCCCACTTAGTTACGCCACTGCATATCTGGGGGAAATATGCCTTTGATGATACAGCACATTGAGACTTTTGTGTGATATACTTCATAAGAACTGTGACATTGTTGTGCTATCTCCTGACGATGGACAGAGAACACTGTCCGACACGTTCAGTCCACCGGTTCCATCGGAACCACGCATACTCAAAAGAGCGATTTTATACAAGGCGATACCGCAAATATTCGTCCTCATTGTGTTATTAATGCTACTTTTGCACACATGCAGAGTATGTCACGAGAAAGATGTTTGGCTATAAAGCCGTCCCACAATTTGTCATAAGGAGAAAAACAATTGTTGAATAACAAGAAATGGCAGCCATTTTGAAAGTTTTAAAGTTGCTTGTTATTCTACGTATAGTTTTCCAAATGACAAATCTGCGATAGCCCTACAGCCAAATATCTTTCTCATACTCTGACTGTGCCAAATTCAACGATTGTATCATGAAAGCATATGCCTGTCACCTACCGGGTTAACGTCGTACTATAGTGAGTGGCAAACATTTTAATGTTTATGATTATCTTCAATGAGTAAGAAAAAATTCCAAAAACGAATTCATTGGAATAAGATATAAAATTAATTTTGATAGTGTACGCCTCGAAATGTAGGCTACTCAGATACGCCACTGCATAATTTTTGCAAAGCTCTCTGCAATATTTTGATAAGCGGACTCCAGAGCTAGAATACGCCTATACGGTGACGGTATACACCTTGCACTGTGACATGTGAGATCAGGCCTCCCTCCTGATTCACCATCGCGCTTTTAAATAGACCCATGGTGTCTCCTTCTTGATCAATATAGACACTGCCTGAATGTGCACCAATGTCAGAAATCGAATCATGGGCCGGGAATTTAATTTCATCCTATTTGATTTCATTTCATTTCCTCGGCGTGTTTGTAGACGGGTGGCCCAGTAAAAAGCCCAACCATACAGCTCAGCTGTGCCTATACAATACGTCTATATCCTACGTAAACATTCTCAAAGTATATATTCATTAAACGGCACAGCCATGGTATTAAAACAAACAACAATTACAGTACAGATGAAATCACTATAGGGATTCTTTCGATGAAAATAGCCCAGAGAGTAAATTAGATTGGTGGAAAGTACTATGTGCGCGCAATAATATGTTGTTTTCTTTGTATTCTTTTATTGTTGAGTGCATTTACGAACAGAAAAAACTGTCATCAAACAGTTTGCTTATTTCCCTTGCAATAGAATCTGATTCCGTTGGAGTGTCACCTCCTGTTAGAGGAGAGATGCAATAACACTATTGAAGAGATTATCCAAAGATACTTTGAATGGATATGGGAAGTCCAACGAAAATAATATAGGCCTATACTCATAAAGCCAATTATTATAATTTCCGAATAGGTGAATCTTTAGTAAAAAGCGTGCTCATGCTTTATAATCATATTCATAGTGAAGACCAAAACTGTCTGAACAAACGAGTATTTAGTAAAGTTGTAAACTTTTAAAGGACTATTCAATGTGTCAATTTGACTAATGCCTTTCCATACATTCAAAACTTGTCGTAGGATGCACTTGTCGTGACTTAGCGACTTCACTTCCTTAATCTGATTGGTCAAAAGTTACATTATGGTAACCAACCAAGGGTTTCAGTTGTTTGTTTCTAACTATATATAGTTGGCCATTAGTCTTTTATTCTCATGGTTTAAGATTATGATTTGCTCTTTTTTTTATTATTTAATGCAATTATCAAGGATTATACTATCCATCGTTATTTAATTAGGCCTACACACATGTACTCTTCGTAGTATAAATGTTCGTGTTCTTCAGTAGGCAATCTATAGTAAAGACAAACAAATATAATAAAAGTATGAAAATACTATTATAGTATTATTATATACATTTTCATAAATTCCTTACTGACCAGCACATGAAAGTAAAAGCGGTCTCCCAGCCGGTTCGTCTCGTCCCCTTTCTTTATTCATCTACATAAAGAATGGCAATGCTATTTTTGGCACACATTCAAAGATTGTCATTTGGTGTAGTGTTGTTGTGACGTATAGCTTCAGTCACTGTTATGATTGGACACAAGTTACGTCATGACAGCTGATCCACGAGCACCAAATTCACGGGAAAGCATAGCATCCGTGTTAAAGCCTGTATGTGCAAAATAATGTGGCAGTTTAGTAGCGCAGTTGTACATACTATGCTCCGTACGTAAGTAAAAGCAATTCTTACCTTTCAGATACTCAGCACACAACAGGGAATGTGACATTTGCAGCAGGTCTATTTTTCCAAATAGATGTTACTTCTGCGATTTTGAAAGTTACCGATGGTTATTGGCTGAATGTCATGCACCTGATTTCCAGCTAACGACCAAGGTACTCACTCAGTTCAAGGTCCAGGAAGCTCGTCAAAAAATGAAAGTCCAGTATCTGACGTGATCATGAGTCCGCGGAGTGATGCATAATAACGCTATTCACCGGCCTAAAAGTGACTGTCACTAATATGCACGAGATAAGACCGAGTTTCATCTTTTTTGAGTTCGAACATTTACGGTGTATAGGCCTACCTAGACAGCGCCATTACGGAGGTCATCACAGTTGAGGCTGAATACTGTGCTCGTGCGGATTAATTCCCCGTCGACTTTTAAACTTTTAAAGCAGATCCACACGTGAATTACCGTGGCGGCATCCGATCATCTCGGAACCTTTCAGTTATGAGTGCCGACAAGCTTTCACAGCCTATTATAGATAGCGTCGTTGTATAGAAGGCCGCTTCATTTGTTTCAAATTTGGGTCATTCCATGTCAAACCAACGCACTTTTTTACCTCATGTCTTCCGATTTTAATAAAAATTGTTGTGCTTGTAGGTCCTAATGAGCAATGAATGCACACACATTTTTAGCCCGATCCGACCTACCATGTGGTCAGGGCAGAAACCACAAAAATTTACATTTTAAGAGTAAAATACCACCCTTTTGGTACAATTAGGCCTATGTCAAAACCATGTCAATTTTCATTGAATATATGCAAATTTAAGTTCTTGTGGATGAGTTAATGACTCTATGTTTAGTTGTGCGTGAGTGCTTAAGGGATAAGTATGTATAATGATAAGATGATTTTTGGTTGAACAAAGAAATTGACTAGAGCGGGATTTGAACCAACAACCTGAACTCTACCAACTGAGCTATCTATAGCCCTATGTTGGCGGTCTCGCTATTTTGTCAATATCTTTGTTCGGGGGGTGCCACACAAACAGGGGTAAAAAAACTGTTTTACCACTTACCCCTACTCTGGAGCAGGGGTGGCTATTCCTCGGGGTATGCCCAATTGCTGAGGTAGATCAGGGATAAAGTGATCCAAGTGTGAAAGGGCTGGCCGTTACTCCCCCTGTGGTTAGTATGAAAGGGGTTTTGGTGTAAAGCATGGATCCTAACCGGTTCACTGATGACACCAACTGACAGTTTCACTGTGCCTTATTAGTATAGTCAGTCACCCAAGCCACATTACCCTTTACCGACCTATGGAAAAAGTTTAGACTTGAGAAGCTAAAGTTTCTTTATGTGTTTTGAACAATACTGTATTGCCTTTAGTTTTGATGTTAATACCAGCCCAATAGACCTTATGCATCTTGATGTCATCCAGCCGCCATCTTGGAGGTGACCTGTTAATGTAACCATGAAAATGATTTGTATGCACGTAACAAGTGGGAAGGTAGTGCATTCTGCTCTACCAGCCAGGCTCCTATGGATGATACCCCGTTGCCTACATCCTTACGGACTGTAAAGGTGGTAATTACTCCAGGAGTAGGTGGCAACGTGCCCCGGTGACAAATAATTTGGGTCTACAGCCCCAATCAGTTAAGTGTAGCCCTCACCTTGAAGTGGCCATCTGGCCTTGTGGTGTTAGAATATCTCATACCAAAAAATTAAAAACTATGGGCCAATGAGAAACCTCCTTTGTCTACATGAGGGTGCCTTACTCAAGTGACATCATGTGTATATAAGGTCTATGCTAAAGAACTACAATCCCGGCCAAAATACTTGGGCCACCTGACAATAAACATACCCTCCCCCAATCCCCGCTCAATGTTGTTAACCTCAACTGGAGCGCAGACTGCACAATAAGAGCCAACATTGGAAGGGGCGGGGGCCCAATGATATGGCCGGGATTGTAGACATTTTAATGGTGATAAAATGTTTATGTTTATTAGTGTCATGATATCAGTATTCAGCGTCACTGAGGTTTCATTAGTCTTGGTTCCAAGACGCTTCAGTTGTGTAACCAAGAATTGTCAAGTACAAACCTCGTTAACTACAGAGCTGTATGTTGAACCCCACCAATAGTAGCCTTTTGTCAAGGCCATCGTGGCTTGGACAGCTTTGTAAACAGTGGAGCGACTGGAACGAGAGACCACGCGCGCGAGCCGAGTGGCGAAGCCACGAGGGCCTTTTCCACTTGTTTGCGTTTTTTTTAAATGAATTATTCATGAAGTATGAAACGTGCGTTATGCACTTCTGATTGGTTTGGACTTTTGCTACCGTTTCGGGTAGCAAAAGTCGAGATTATAAAGAAACACATAAGAAACCGCAAACAAGTTGGAAAAGGCCCTCGTGGCTTCGCCACTCGCGTGCGTGGTCTCCCATTTCAGTCGCTTGGGATCGCGGCTCTACAAAGCTGTTCAAGCCACGAAGGCCTTGACAAAAGGCTACACCAATAGACTCCTGTGATAGCGGTTACAGGAATGATAGCACTATTTGGCGGCGAGGGTTCGTGGGGCGATAGCGGTTAGGTTTTCGTGACTACATGTGTTCGTGGCTACACAACTGAAGCATCTTCAAACCAAGACTAAGGTTTCATGAGCTATTTGAATCACTACTTCGCATCCATCCGTCCTGAAATACTTAATTTGTGTAATTTCCATTTGGTTTAATATTTCATATGGAGTAAGTCTCTATACAAAAGGCTGTATAAGACTGGTAGGAATATGAAACTAATAACTACATTGAGGTTATTTCAAAGAAACTTGTGTTGAAATTCAGGTGTTTTTTCTAACTGTTCTGTTGATCAACCTAAATGAACATCTTTTAGACTGATTTGGCGCGTTACAAATGCCTATTATTATTATTATTATTATTATTATTATTATTTAAAAGATGTGCATATTATATTCAATCAAAACATACTTTAACTTGACCTTTTGACTGACCCCACATTCCTGTAAAGATCCATTAGTTGTTGAAATCCAATGATATCATGTTTCAAATTTCGTTCAAAAAAGTAAGTTTTAAACTTAAACATCCAGTACAAAAATTAGAGACAATTTTTTCTCAGAATGATTTTATCAGATATTTTGGATGTTGACAAATTTTGAACGGGAAGGGTATCGAATAAAATGGCAATTTACACCGTTTTACCGTGAGGTTGAAGACTTGTTATTTTTCCCCCACTCACGTGAGGACTCTCTTGGAAAATGAGTTCATCACAAAATTGAACTGGTCGTTTTGCTTCCTCCTCTGACCACTGTGACCCTGACCTTTAACCTTAAACAAGCTCAACTTCCCTTTTCCCCCAAAGAGCAACCCCCACTCATTTTAGTTTTACAAGTCAAAATGGCACTTAAATCGACCACAACTCACCACTGCAACCTTGACCTCAGATTTGTTCACCCTTAAACAATCCCAACTTTCCTTTCCCCAAGGACATTCCCCACCCAAGTTACAAGTTAGCCAAGCATGGTCACTTGTGTCACTTCTAACTGATCAACGGTCCGGATCGCATACGGACGGACGCTGTAGGTAATGACATTACCCCCATCAGCCTGTTTTGACCCATTTCATGACCCAACCATTTTTAACATTATTTTATGACCAGAGCCCATTTTCATAGAGCTGCTTAAGCACAAAAAGTAGCTAAGCACAACAAAATTATGCTAAACAAAATAAGGTTATCAGCCAAAATAGCATGTCACATGTACAATTTGTGACTGGTATCCTGCTCATTTCTGCTTAGCAGACAATTGTTAATCAATATTTTCTGCTTAAGCAGCTCTATGTAATAATTGGACCCTGCTCACAAGGAGCGCCGCTGCCGCATAGATGTCTGAAGGAACTGATGACGGCAGGCTGTTCCTGCGCATGAAGGAAAGCACTATCAAAACTTCGCAGAGTTCTTTCTGCGGGGACTTGACTTGGGACAGTTTGTGCAGGAGGTGGCCTTTTACAGATGGTGGAATTGAACAAGGTTGATGCTCTATATTCTATACACGCTGCAACATTTCTTCGATGGGATAAACTGCTCAGACTGTGCCTCGGACGCCCTTGCTGACGATATTAAGCGGCATGCTCTCCTTTGGATTGGAGCTGAGAGGTGGATTGTGCTAGCTCCCATCCAGGCTAGATGTAGCTCATCATTGCCTTGCTGAAGACTCACTGGATCTCCAGCAGTGGCGGCACCAGACCTGTTAATCTGGGGGGGGGGGGGGGGGGAGAGGGGGGGGGGGCAAACTTAAATTTAGGGGGGGGCAAACAAAAATCTATAGTGTAATTTTGTACTGCAGAAAAGCATTGACTTACCACTTTAACGGACTTACACCATCTGGGACTTACACCATCTGGGACATTTACGTCAATATTAACTTCAATCCTGGGGTGTTTGTGTTTGGGTTCAGGATTCTCATCGCTAGATTCAGAATCAGATCTGTGCCTATCATCATGGGATGGAGGTTGTTTGGATTTCTTGCAAAACTTTCTAATATCCATTTTAACTAACTGTTTTACCAACGTGTTTAAGTGCAACAACTAGCAGTAGGCATAATACAGCACTCCATGTGAACATCAAATTTATATCGTGTGAACTGTATAAGCCTACAATTCACTCCAGAAATAAGATTTTGCACTGTGTGAATTTGACGTGTTGTGCGAACTGCGTTTACAATGGCTGCTTGCGGTTTTGGGCAGACAATGCATTTCTATTTATAGCAAGTTTCCAACAGATAAATAAATCCACATTTTATTAACATTGCCGGAGATGGAAAGTGTATTGGGCTTTTTTGATGGTGCCAGCTATTAATTATGATGGATGAAATTGAGTTTATTATTTACAGCGCAAACAACATTGTAACAAATTGGGTGCAATGGTTTGGGATTAAACTCAATTTCCGCCATCAGGGAAAAAACTGGGGGGGGGGGGGCAAACTGGGGGGGGGGGGGCAACAAAAATAACTGGGGGGGGGGGCAACAAAAATAACTGGGGGGGGGGGGGCATTTTCCCCCCTTGCCCCCCCGTAGCGCCGCCGCATTCTCCAGCATTAATGTATACGCTGACCATGACCAGCAGTGCGAGATAGCGTTTCTTCAAATGTTTGAGAGAGGCGAAAGAAACTAACCACACTAAATAGACGTTTTATCTCCGGCTTATCACTGAAAACCTGACCTTGGATCATTATGCTTTAATTTACAATTGATGAAATCAAATTAAGACTCATTGCTAGCGTACATGAATGTGTTGCTAGTTTGCGCTTTCTTTTTCGTTTTAATGGGCAATGAATATCAACTTCTGTGCATTCAAATTAAACATATGAGTTACATGGTTTCCCGAGTAAGCTGACTTGAGTTGTTCTTTGTAGGAGGCGTTTTCGTGTTGTTTCAATGTGACATCCTGTGTTTTGTCTTGTTTACAAATTGTTCCTTTTGCTTTGTAGTACCCCAGATTAAAGATAAAGCCTGTTCCCGTTATCTTCACACGTAGACGACTGTCAAGTAAGTTTGACAAGTTACTGTAATAATTTTGAAATGAAATAAAGAAGAATCTTTTGCTATAGCCTTGATATATTGTTTGCCCTGGTGTTTATGATGTCTTCTTTATTTCTGCTAAAACGTGTAGTATCTCTCTTGATGCCAAGAGTGTCTGCTAATTCGAGGAAGTCAGCCTGCATGGTTGTTCTCAAATGCTAGAATCAGCCCCCCCCCCCCCCATTCAATCTTCTCAACTGACCACAGGCAGCCATATTTTCGTTGAGAATCGCTTTACTTGTACAGATACAGCTAGTGTCGAAATAAATTCTCCAAAAAGGGGTGCCTTATATATAGGTAACCGAATCAGGAAGCACATAGAAACGAATGCCATAGTGCAAACGTTTGAAAACAATTCCCAAACGTCGGCATTTAATGTTTACTAATTGAAGTGACTAATTGCTGCTGGCTTTTACGAAATTGATTGCTCTGGTGAAAGCAAGAACTTGCCACGAATCATTTTGACTAGCGTCGGGGAGTCACTGGGGGGGGGGGGGGGGGGTCCCCCTCTTCTCCTCCTCGGATCCAATCCACTGAGGGAACTTGAAAATAATAATAGTATGCTATTGTAGTATTCGACACCGTGGTTCAGAGGAAAATGTTTCGCGTTATGGATTAATGCTGTTTTGTGTAGCATTCCCGCTCTTTTCCAGATCTTGCATTTTTGTTTTTGTTGATTGCAGCATGGATTGATATTACAACTTTAGGGTTTGAAAGAAATACATTGTTATCTTGCAAAGCTAGTTAAAAGGCTTTCGAGGAAGACTTTGCTAAGATTATAGTCGAACAACGTGAGGCCTTAAACTATTTTTTGCATAAATACCATAGGTCATTTGGGCTGGTAAACATTTATTTTCTCAAATTGTTATCTCGGTAGGAGACAGAAATGAAGATATAAAATAGTTTAACCACACTGTTTTTGTGATATCATGAGCAAGGGTGATACGCAACAGATGTTGCAATCAATAATGATTACAGGCAGAAAATTGACCCCCCTCCCTCTGCGGACACAGGACACTTATTGTACAGCCACACAAATCAAACAGAAGCTTATTCCTATGTTGACAACTTGATCAGTAACCCTATAGTTTGACAGTACCGCCCCCCACGATATACCAGCTGTGTATGGTGAGTCCACGTGTGCGCACACACTGAAGTCCAGATCTCATTCACAAGAACGAACCTGTGGTATTTCTGGTGTCAGTAATGATGAATGGCCACCTTATAAACTACTTACTAAGCACAGCCCCAAGGCTTTCTTGAATGGCAAAACTTCTGCTTGGAAAATGGTCATCATAAACAGGTAGGTTTCTTTATTGCATTTTCTTCATGCCTCACCGCTGTTACTTGCAAAGTTTGTTGTTTCCAAAGTGGTTGTGACATTGACAGGGCAATGTAGATATGACCATAGCCATAACATAGACCATAGACCGAGACATAACAACTCGATCGTGAACATCTTCGTGATGTTATGATCCGCAGTGCAGTTTGATTTTCTTCATGGTTTGATGGTTTGATCATTTCTACCTCCGTGGTTTGATCATTGATCGGGCATTGAGTATATTTTTAAATTTTACTCCAGCCCATATCGATGCATTAATTAGGTCTACTGTTTGTTGCGACGATCGTTATCGGAGGATCGCAACTAGCTCTAAGGCCCTGGCTGGCCGGGGTAGGCATGCGTCATCAATCTGGTATAAGAATGCCGCTATAGTGAGATCGTGGAGGAAGTGAGATTGTTTGCCGTGTGGGAATGGTGGGATGTCACTCTGCCAGTGACATGCCTGCCGATGAATTAGCCTTTTTGAGATATGGCAGGATGGGTAGACACGTCATTAGAAGGACACTAGTTTTACCTTGAATAGGCATCGTCCATCCACTGCAGGATGTAGCGCTCTGTCAGATTTCTCCATGTAGCCATATGCCTTTTTAGCCGTTCTTGTCGATCTTCCCTGCGATATCTTCCCCCCTTCCATCTTTTCTTTGGTCTACCTCCGGATCTTTTCCCTACTCTTGGTTGCCATTCTGTGATACACTATTTGGTTTGGGTAAATCTGTTTGTATACACCTAAGTGCACTATGAAATGTCCACCTTGTCAAAAAGACTAATTGGGCTAGACTTTGTGGCAAAAAGTTAGTGAGTTCATCCATACTTGTTTCACTCTATGCTTCAACCAATAATTGTAAAGCAGCCCCGTTTTTAGGCATGAATTTGCAATGCGAGGGTGAAACTTCATGTTCCTAAATACGCCGTATCCCTGGATGTCGCCCTCTCGCATCCGTTCGTGATGGTTGTCATCTTTTTAGACTGAATATTGGGAGGTAAAATCGCCGCGTTCTTCCTATATCTCCTTTTTATGACATCTCCCAAACACTGTGCTAAATAGGCCTAATATGTTACACTTCTTGTAGATTGCCAGCTGATTAATTTGGTCCCTGCATGTCTGAAGAGCTTGACAGATGACACTTCAATGAACAATATGGATTAGTGGTGCCTTGGTACAGCTGAGGGTCAGTGGAAAAGCTATGTTTATCCATGGAGAGCTATGTTTATCCATGAGGCCACTTTACTTGCGGTGTTGTGGTCAGTAGCTGTCATCAAAACTAAACATTATGGTAAGTGAACCAGGAATTGTGGCTGGCAATGACATTAAGTGACATAAAATCAGTCGAAAGGATTTTTGATATTGGTGGTTTGTGATTTTATAGACGTAGGGTCTAATTATTTTATTCACTTGAACTAGTTTCACGTTTCATACGGTTGCAGTTGACTCAACCCATGGAGCTATAAAACTCAACCCCACCACTGGGAAGGGGATCCTTTGGTGATTTAGTCACTGGACGGTCAGCGCGCGGATGTCATTCACAGCGGTCATGAACCTCCGGCGGAGTGTGATGTTAAGTACATGTGATCATGGATGTATAGTAGATCCCCGTGATCCGTGAATGTACTGGAGATGCGGGGCGAACCAGGGGGAATGACAGTGAAATTATGGAAACATGGATGTGCTTACAAACGTTGTTTGAACACAGTTGTACTGGAAAAAAAACGACACCGGGAAATAAAGTTTCATGATGCAATTTAATTGTAAACAGAAAACAACCTAAGAAACCGTTTATAATTTCTGCCGGTTTTGTCTGTATCATCATAATAATCACTTTTTAAAATATATCAAGAAAAAAATAGTCTTTCCCAAGTGCACTGGAACGTCAAAAAAAAATTGTGCAAAATATTGGGTCTTTGACAACAAAATATACTAATATACTGCAAAGCTTGTAATAACAATCACAAAGTCACGTCGGATGTGGTGGCCAAACGAGGGCGCCATTTACATTTAGTGGTAAACTACATGTAATGAGAACAGGTCTGTGGTTTGGAGGGTCGTAACAACGGAGTAGACGCCCGCACAGTTTAACTAATTTAGAGCTAGAAAAACTGAAAGGTTCACCATTTAGAAAATGAAATCTTGCTCTATGGTTTCATGGTAAGTACTCAAAAGAATGTAAACAAGAATATAAGTATCAATTTCAAACATAATTTCGGGAAAATATAGGCCTTTCAACTTTGTTTAAATCTATGAGGCTTCCTTTTCCCTGTTTAGTGTCAGTTTTTTTCATGATTCAGACAAAGAAATGTTTGTGGCTTTGAAGCGAGAGGAACTAACTCTAATAAAGAAGACCTGAGGTACGGAAAAGTTTGAAGATTTGAAGGTGAAATCAGAGAGTCAAGGGAACAATAATTATACGAACTGTTTAATAATGCAATCAGATTAATCAATTTCATTGAATTTTTTCATCCAGTAGTATAGTTTGCAGGAATGAAAACCCGGAGCCAAGAGGTTGTAGTTAAGAACAGCTGTTCATAAATCAGCATTTTCGGAAAGATGAGAGTGTTAGACAATTCCTCAACTAAAGTGATAATGAACATCGTTTGTTTTTGTCTTTCAGTAGAAGAAAAAGGGGAGGAGGGTTGAGAGATCAAACTCTAGCATTTGCAAAGGTTAGTTGAACAGTTGTTTTTTAATTCAGATTGTTTATTTTGAGTTAGTTTATTTCAGTTTGTTTTATAGGGCTATCTGCGAAAACCGTGGTGTTAAAGTTGACACCCGTGGGTGTTGTCACATTATAGACCTACCACAGAATCAAAGTTATATATTACAGGGTGTTAAAATAACACCAATTTAGTTGTAGGGAGTTGCCTGGGATTTTCTGTAACTGTCATCAATAGGAATTTCACCTTTAAAGTTGTTTTTACCTTTAATGTGTTCCCGTATGGATCTATCACCACCGTAATTAATTCTACGCTGAATTGAAGTAGTGTTTAGATAGTTGGTTTATAAACTACATTTGTCAATCTTACAATGTAATTCAGTTTCAGTACTTTACCTCTTCTCAAAATAGGGTTCTCAAGGCTTTTAATCATCCACTTTATTCATTGGCGTATGAATTAATGTTGTGTCACGGTGTGATGGGGCCCGGAAACGTACGTAGCGATACCGAAGGGGACGGATCGACTCTCGATAAGCAGGGCCTGCATTCTTTACTATGACTTTCCCACTGTTTACTTCGAAAGTGCCTGATAGTGATAATTTTACATTTTAAATCGTGTTATTTGCATTTTGAATTATCTGTCAAGACATTGTGATATCTAAGGAATCTTTCGGTGAGTATCAAACTTTATTTGGTTTTATATTTAACGATGCTCGTGTTCGAACTTCAAAGTTTCTGTGGAATACAATCAATGGCGATCTTGCATTTGGGCCACATGTGCGTTGTGTGCACACTGTACAGTACACGGGTACACTGGATTGAATGGTGGTGGTAGTTACAATGTATGCGTGGCGGCAACGCTGTGATAATGTGTACACTGCCAGTGTTGTTTTCTGTGCAGGAATTGCACATGTGATATGCGGTCATTGTGAAAGTGTATTTTTATCTTACATCAATTGTTAGTGATCGAGTTGGTAAAAATCATTATTTGTTTTAACTATATTTGGAGGTGGAAATAGTAAATTGGGTTTTTACTTCGTTTTGTAGTGTTTGTAGCTGAAGTCTTGACTGCACTGTAGCCGGAGATAGAGTGATTCCTTTTATGGTGTGTCGGGGTAAGACTAAGAAAAGAGATATATTGTTTTCTTACTATCCTGGTGAAGTTTAATATTAGGGATATATTCCATTTAATATTATGTAAACCTTTTCTTCAAAGTTGGATTTAAACCTGTATGTATTCATTGTCATTTACGGGTTTTTGATTCCTGTTAAAAAATCAAGAAATTAAAGTGGAGTTGAACAAACAACATTTGAATATCTTATCTTTCATCAAGAAGGGTCGGACCAACCCTCTCTTCCAAAGGAAGGGGGAAGTCACTACAGAATTGTGTTGGCAGACATTAGTGTTGTTTTATAAACACCATAAATGGTGTAAATTGTGATTCTTTGTTTCGGTATCTATGTGTGTCAGCTCCCATGGTGTCACTTTTAACAGACCCCAGTTTTTGCAGTGAATTTGTTTCAAGTTTTGCATATTTTGTTTAAGTTTAAATTTCATTAAAATGTGTTGTTAAAAGTGTTTTTCTTCAAATTACTCCAAAGGGTTCCACTATGTTCAAGTTGGTTTCATAAAGTTTCTAATTCTTTCATTTTATCTTTATCCCTTTAACTTATTTATTACATTTCGATTCCGTTTGTTTTCTGAATTTTCAATTTAATTCTCTACTCCTTGTTTTAATTTGATTTAAATACTGTCAAGAAAGAATACTTCTCTGAAACTATAAAGAACTTTGAGGTTTTTATGTTTGTCTTTCAGGACAGGATGGAGAAAGAGAATTAGGAATTGAAGAGCTCAAACTTGTTAGCATGCTGAAGAAAACATAAGTTAGTACAAGGGAGGAGGTGAGTTGAAAAGTTTTCTTATCATTATTTTGAGATTATGATAAATTAAATCAATGATCTGAAAATTATGTTTCAGCTTGTTCTAAATTGATCTAATTCTGTTCACATTAATAATTGTCAAAGACCAGGATCTACACATGAAATAACAAACCTGTGAAAGTTTAAGTCAATCGGTCTTTGGAGTAACGAGAAAAACAGTTGAAAAACCTCAAATATTTTCATTGTTTTCAAACATGTTTTGGACTTGCAAGACCAAAATCAATTGTTTGACTCATTTCTCAAAAACTTTTGCATTTCAAGCAAGAGTATTTCAAGGGAAGTTTTCCCATCATGACCATCTTTATACCTGTACATTGTGTGCAAATCTGTGAACATTTATATTTTTACTCTTACCAATGATGCACACCTTTTAAACCAAATTTGCTACATTTTTATTGAATTGTTCCATCTAGATTATTTTGATTTAATTGTTGCAATTTGTTTCAACTTCTTCCAGACTGTTCCTCTGAGCTCGTTCTAAAATTGTTCGAGATCTGTTCCATTGTTATTCAATTCTGCTCTTTTTGTCGTAGTTTGTTCAAACATTGTCAACTGTTAGAAAAAGTTGAATTTTTCAATAAAGCCCTGTGTATTCCTTTGTTTAAATTCCCCTCCAGAACAAGGAAAGACCGAGACTGAAGGAACAGTAAGAGAGAAAGTTTGATGGAATTCTTTTGGCAGACAGCATTCTTCTTCAGTTTGATGTTTGCTGATTCAACTGTTTGACAGAAACAATAGGTTCATCAGACATCTAAAGGTAAGAGAGAGTGACAAGATTTTAACATCAGCTATTAGTAATACCACTTCATTTGCTCTACCTTTGTGCAGGATAACGACTGGTAAGAATGAACTTGAAGAGATGAATCATGCCAGCATGCCTAAAGAACTGCAGTTGTCTGTTGTTATCATAGATTGACAGCCAAGGAAGACAACTTTGCTGTGCTTTTGAGTTTAAGTCTGGATATGGACACAATATTTAATAAGAACCTAAAGTGACTTCAATGCATGCTTATTTGACATGATGGAAACACAGATAGACGGGTAAGTTCACAAGACATCAAAGGTAAGAATAAAAGTGACCGGATTGTGACATCAGACTTACAATAATGCCAACTGTTCTATTCTTAGTAGGCCTACATGTTAACGAGTGGACAGACTAATGGAAGAGATGACAACATGGCAGCCTTGCCTGATTTTAAAGTGCCAACTGTGCCTTCAGCAGAGACTGGTAAGTCAAGAGGAATACAGTTTGGATGTGCTTGTGAGTCTGCACAGAGAATGGTTTATAGGTCTGGTTAAGACCCAGAGTTCAGCAAAATGCTAAGTTTCCTGTTGTTAATTGCCTGTCAACAAGAGACAAGTAAGTGCCTGGCAATCAAGAAGAGACTCGGAGTCAAGATGAATACTTTCTCTGTGCTTGTGGGTCTTCACAGAGAAAGGTTTTAGCCTAGATGGAAGACCCAGAGTTGAACAAAACCTTGGGTGAGTTCAAGGCATGCTTTCTTTGACATTTTATCGAGAGAATTTCTGATGGAGAAGTTTTCAGCTATAACAGTCTACCGAGTTCCCTAAGACCTGTCTAACATCCTGTCTACAACATCCTGTTAGTTGGACTCCAAGTAATTATGCACACAACCGCTGTGCACACAATGGTTGAATTGCCTAAGCGCGTGCGTGGAGGTTATTGGTAATGCTAAGCTTCCCCTTTATGGCCTGAATGACCTTTGTGTTTCCTCATTCAACCAGCTGTGTGTACAGTGTGTGTGTACGTGTGCATTGACTGTGCGACTGTAGTAGAAGGTAGGCGCATTCTGTTAGATTTAGACGTATTGCAACAAATATTTTAATATAAAAGGTAGTTTTTTACCATTTTGGAGGCTCAGAATGGAATCATTTAACAAACATTTGTCAAGAGGACACTTTTTGAGTAGTTTGAATGAACTAATGTTGAATGAATAGCATTCAAAGCTATTGAAAAGGCTGTTTGTGAGTTGTAAATACGGAGCAGTGATTTGGCAAACTCTGAGCCGAATGTTGTATAAATCAAGGAGGTGTTGGTTAGTTAGTCGTGCTAGCTTCGGCTGCACATATACTAAAATTGGAACGATACAGAGAAGATTAGCATGGCCCCTGCGCAAAAAATCCCTGCTGTTCTTCTCTGTTGCCAAACTGTAAAAACCTGCGAAAATGTTGCTGAAATATTAATGTTCTGGTATGAAGGACCAATATTACCAATGATTTTAATGTTTTAAGCCAAGTTTGAGCGAGTTATTGGCTTCTAAAGATATGGTAAATTTGTATTTCTGGCATGTTTTCTTCCCATTGTGCAGGCAGCATGGCGCATACCTAATGAGCATGCTGTGGCTCCGCCCACTCTCATGGATACCTCATGAATTATTCATAGGGGTCAATAGTCTGCACATTTCAGGCAGGGGAAGTGTACTGTCCCAACTATTGGCCAATCACAGTGGGGCTAAGGTGCTTGGTGGGTTTTTCCTTGAGAAATGGCCAGTAAATCACAAAGTTTACATGGAAAAGAAATAAAAATGAACCTAAAAACTGTAAAACCTGTTTTTCTCTTAACATGCCTTTGAACCTTCTCCAAAATGCTTATGATTGTGTAAGTCTCTTGTGTTCCAATCCAATGAAGTGAAATTATATTTACACGTTAGTCACTGTTCTGTAATTTATAGAAGTGGTTTTATTTTCTCCCATTGATCCAGTTCTTGGAAGGACATGAATTGGGTGCACAAGTAATTTTTTGTATTCTCAAACGTTCCTTTTTTCTTCTTTCTTTTTCCTGTGTTGGCGATGTGAATGACAAGTTTGCTATCTAGTGCTTCACCAAAACTGCAGTTTGTCAAATATCATGGTGAGTTGAATCCAACTTTTCATAAATAATAAGTCGTGTAATAATAATATGTTGCGTAATTTATAGAAATGTATTTTTTCCTCCTATTGAACCAGTTTAGGGAAGGACAGGAATTGGGTGCACAAGTTATGTCAACAGCAAGTCTTGCTGGTTTTGTGAAATTTCTAATGTACTTCTTTTATCTTCTGTTTTTCCCCCTCAGTATTGCATCAGGAATATGAATTGCATCATGGTTCCCTTCGAGTGTGACATTCAGAAGACAAGCTGGAAAGTGTTCAACGCAGGGCAAGTCAGCCTATGGAACGTACCGCCTTAAACTGAAGAAAGGAGCTATGCCCTATTAAGACTGTTTTTTAAGAAACTCCATTTTCACAGCTTTGATAACAGATAAAAACCACATTTTATTGACTTACAAACTTATGTTTGTCACTTACAAACCAAAAATAAACAATTGTGTTGCCTTTAGAAGAGGATTTTTAATGGGGGACTTAACAAACCACTTTTGTTTTCTGTGGCTATCATACCAACACACATTGAAAATTAGGAATGTTTGTTTAAGATGTTTTTCAAGTAATTGCTTTGGTACCGATTGAGTATAACTAATCCGTGTGTACATAGCAGTCGTCATCCATCTTAACTGCGCTTCAAGTTTGCTTGAAGACCAATTTTTTGTCACACACGCACTCGTGGAATACGGAAAAATATAGCTTGTCTGTGTCCCGTATCCAAGTTGGCCCTGGGACGCAGAAGCACTATATTTTTCTGTATTCCATAAGTGCTTGTATGATAACTTATATTAAGATGGGTGTCATAACTGTTCCTGTATGAATAACATTTTAAAATTGATACAGAGTGTAACTTTGGTCATAAATTTAACTGAATGTGATTTACTGAATCAAATAAAAAGTGAATAAATAAATAATTGAATAAATCAATAAGTTTACGCCTTTATTTTATTGTTTAATAACCATACACGTAAGTTTCCTCTCTGCTTTTGTAAGGGCTTGAGACCTTCAAATTTAAGGCAAAATTATTAGAAATGAGTACATTGTTGGTGGTTGTCAGGCATTCAAATGACCAAAATATTACATGTACTAATTTCCAATAATTGCTCTTGAACTTGGCAGCATTAAAAACTTTTTATTTTCCCAGTGGGAGTATCTTAAAGGGGAATGTCTACAAAAAATGTTGACGTTCCCCCTTAAGATACTCCCACTTGTCTGCTCCCTGCATCGGCTGCCATCTTCACTCCGGTAGGTCCCGCTCCTCCTCCAGCTTGGGCGCCATCCTTGCCTGCCACTCTTCCGGTGTGTCTTCAGTTGCCATGGTAGTGTGTGTTGCATCCTGATCCTTGAAATCCGAGGAAAAATTATTGGTAATGAATACATTGTTGGTTATAGTTGTCAAGCATTAAAATTACAAAAATTGTTAGAATTGACCTTGGTTGTTGCAGCATTACAAATCTTTATTTACCTAGAGAGATTATTCCTTCCTTGAGATACCCTCTGCTCCCTGCATCTAGCCCCATCTACACTTCACGCTTCCCCTCCCGCAGGGACACCATCCTTGTCAACCACTCTACTTGTGTTTCTTTATTGGTGTTGGCACAGTACCAATGACCATAGTACTGTGTGTGGCTTGGCATTATTCTGGGTTTCTTGCACTTGCCGCAGGTTGTAACTCCAGTGCGGGCAGCATATTTTTTGTGGGGAATGCCCGTCTCCTGTTCCCTGGCGGCACGCCGGCGATAGTGCGCTGTACTGCGAGGGACGGGTCTTTCCTCCACATTTCTTGGATGGGTCTGAGAAGCTGGATGTAGCTGGCTGGGGTTGACGGGGAAAAAGAAGCGGACTGGGGGAACTGCAGGGTGCACAGAGGGTCCTGGTTGCTGTGTGTGGGTGGGTGCTGGCTGGGATCTTGTTTTAAAAGTTCCCTGGCCAGCAGTGTTGACCGGATCCTGGAACTCAAAGGGCTGGGGAATTCCAGGCACATTTAGGGTCATTGGTTTGTGCACTGGAGGAGGGAGGGGCTCAGAAGATGTCAAGGGGGGCCTTGGTGTACTAATGCCCATCTCCAAGACCTGTCTTTCCCTCTTCTTAGATTTGCTGTTGTGCCTGTAAGAGAAAACAGGAAAAAAAAAGCAAAATCAAAGCAAGCATCCGATTGAATGTAGACTGGCAACATAAATGGTGTCTAGAAGAAAGCCAAAAACATACCACTGAATGAGGGTTCGCTGATTTATTTCCATTAGCTGAAGCTGGGTGTGTTTGGTGACAGATGCATTGGACAGCACCTTGTGTCGGATGTTTCTGTAGGCAGCACAGATGAGCCCCCATCGCTGAGTTGTTTTGCCCTGCTCTCGGACCTGTCCTGGAAAGAGGGAGCACAGCTTCTCAATCAGACAGTCCATATATCTGTTGCTGTCTGGCCATGAGGCAGGGCCAGCGTTTGCACCTAAGAAACATCTGTGGAATATAAGTTATGTTTAAAAAATAATTGAATAAAAATGAAAAAATCACATATCAAAACAATTGCCAGCTGTGCAGACAATTTAATCTTTGCATGTAAATACCTTCTTGTGCTGTCCACTCCTGGTATGACTACTGTGCCCCTAGACGGCTTGAACCTCCCCTTGGTGAGTTTTGGCTGGTGGTGGGGTTTACGGCTGACAGTACGATCGTAACTGTGGAGGGAGTTCCACAGTCTGATAATTTCATCAGCCTGACTTTGACGCATGACACCTCTCTCATGATGGAACTGCAGGAGGTAGTCTGCTAGATCATCAACCTTGTCAAAACCAGGTATACTGTCGGGTCCAATAGCGTCGTCCTGTAAAGACATCAGCAAACACTTAAGAAAATAAAAACATAATTGTGGGAAAGTTCAAAGCTACGGTCATTACTGGATGTTAACCTAGAAAACAGTTTTTGTGCAAAAATATAACAAACCGTACAGTAGCAATGCTGCTTTGAATTTTTGGTTTTTGTTCAACCATTATTAAATTATAGTCACAATCATTCCTTCAGGGCAGTACTTACATCCATGTCTCCAGGAACTGCAATTGGTGTGGTTGATGGAAGACTTGGTGATGTCCTGGATGCTGTGGCTGACTCTGCTGGTCGGAGTGGGGAGGATGAGTCCTCAGATAGGTTTTTCACGCTCGGGGGAGAAGTTTCCATTGGGGGCGTCACAGTTGGCCCAACAGACCTACCTGGCCAGTTAAAACTACGCCTTCTAGATGGTGCTGCTGCCTCTGTGAACAAAAAAAAGAAAATATTGAGCACATTGCAGGTGTCCCTCCTTAGTGGCTTGAAAATTTGAAAAGACCAACTCACTTTTTTTCTTGTTCTTTGAGTCATCTGCTGTAGAATTTGGTGAGCCCTCAATAGGGGGGACTGTGAGGTCTGGGCAAATCTCTTCAATGCTGTCATCCTCCATATCCCCATCACCCTCGGCATCATCAGGGGCGAGCTTCCCAATAACTTTGCCCGTTTGCCTGTAGAGGTATTCAACTCCAATCAGCTCTCCTGAATACACCCAAAAGAATGGGAAAAAAAGTGAAAAAATGGAAATCAGTTTTAAATAGCTTTGAATGTTTTCAGTTTGTTGTGTCTCCATTCATGATGCTGGGGGGGGGGGGGGGGGGGGTGCAGGGCTGTGTTCTGAGGTGTATACTCCTGCCAATATATGTTGTAATGCACTGTTTTAAATTTGTTATTTGTCTAAACTCCTTTTTTATATATTTCTTTGTTTAAGATGTTTACTGTCCTGTTCTGGAGCTTTAATCAATCAATTTTTGACATGTAAATTTTCCATATATTCATCTTTTAAAGATTGGACAATAAAGATTTTCAATACCAATTGAATACCAAATGGAAGTAGCAAATTCTGTGAAACTGCTAATGTATAGTTTTGCATGCAGTAATGTTGGTTCTTTATAAACTGTTAGCTTTTTGGGTATAAGTCTTAGTACGCACCGGTGTACTTCTGGGGGGTGGTGTGAGTTGGGTTGATCCTCCTGCCAAGCACTTGCTGTCCCAGCTGGTCCACAGCATACTGTTGGTATCCACCGTAAACATGATGTTCTGGGGACTCGGTGGCGGTGGCATCTGCAGCACGGTCTGCATTCCATCGAACAAGCCCTTCAAGCAGATAGGCTTGGAAGTGGATGTCGTTGGCTGTAGTTCCTGCAAAGAGTAATGAAATGAGAAAAATCAAAGTTATCACAAGTACAAACAATTTGTAAAAAAAGAAAACCGCAGTTGGAAAATTACTCACCAGGGATGAATCTATTAAGGTGGAGATGGAAGGACTCCAGAGAAGTTGACCCACGAGCACATCTGAAGATCGGTAGTGTGACCCCACCAACTACCGACTCTCCAGTCTTGGTGTACATCCGTACACCTTCCGGGTCCTGGATGCAGGCAATGTGCCTCTCCTGTGACTCCCAGATTTCCCAGATGCGGAGAGAATCCAACAGGGGTACACCGAGGGTATCGTGCCCCTGTTCACAGTCTAAATTTGTGAGGAGAGCCTTGATGAGGCGTGTCGTCTCCTCAACACCACGGGTGGTGCGTCGGCAGTGTCGGGCAAGGGTCTTTTTCCCGATGTTGTTAGACACAACTTCCTCAGATGGATTTCTGAGGCCCTCGGTGATCAGCTGTGTCCGTTTTGCTTTCTTCAGAAGGTCAACATCCTCAGCGCTCCATGTAAAGATGCACATCGATAGCTGCCGGAGAAAGAAGGAGTACAGCTGATGTGAGTCTGTAGTGCAGCCAGATGCAAAACGTCTCATGAAGTGCCAGATGTCAAGACGAACCTTCATAGTCGGCCAGTCAGAGAAAAGAAGAGACTTTGTACTGCAGCAGTCTCTGTCAACGTAAAGTAGTTGAGGTGGGGACACCCCAGCAGACTGGTAGCGTGCAACAAGGCCCTTGGCCATCCCGTCAAGGCCATGACCTTCTGCTGCGGTCAAGACGCTCATCAGCACTTGTCCATTTTCATTCCCCACGTTGGTGGCCCATGCGGCAGTACCGTAGGCGTGTCCAGCAAGTTTTTTGGCTATCTGCGTTACAATGAAATAAATTTGTAAAGGAAAAATTGTTAAATTTACTGGTCAAGAATGTTTTGGTTAAAAATACCCAAAAGGATCATTCTCACCTTCTTCGTGGAATCAAGCTTCAACACTCGTCCAAATGTAGATGTGATGGCTGCCTTGATCTCATCAATGCGCTGCAGAACATCATTACAGTAGACCTGCTGCAGCCACTGGTACTTCGGTACGGGGGTCATTGAGGGTGGGTCATCAAATGAAGGGCGGGTGATGAGGCCCTGGTCCCCTGCTCGAGAAAACTCTTGACATTGAGAGAGGTAGTGAGCAGTCTTCTGCAGCCAGGCCTCACTGTGCTGTTCTTGCAGTTTTCGCTGGAGCTGGGTGGGACTGTTTCCAAGCCCTCTGCACCTCAGAAGGCGAACTACCCGAAGATCACAGGCCTGCTTGTATGTAAGAACTGCAGGAAACTGAAGACGATGCCCAATATCCAGCTGGTCCAGGATGGGCAAGCTCCAACTGATGACCTTCTTTTTGCAGTGGGAGCACTCCAGGTATTCAGCTGCCATGTTGTACAGCCCATCAATGTCTACAACCTGACGCACATGTGGGTACATACCGGCTGAGTGCAGTTCCCGGCCACTGCAAGTTTTTGTAGGACAAGTCAACTTCAGTGCCCACAGCTTCCGTGGCATCCATAGTAGAAGCTTGTGGGTGAAGAACTGTGCAGCCCTGGGTTGCTGACCATAGATGGGGCGTGGCTGGGGAGGATAGAACCAGAAGCTATTGATGTTCGAGTAGTTCAACTCGCCTTTTCCCCTTTTGGACAGTTTGAAGAGTGCTTGAGATACCCAGTGATGGTCGACCTCGGGCAGACTCTGCTGCCACCCTTCAGTGAGTAGATATCCTGAAATTAACAGTAAACAAAAATAGGAATAACACATCAATAAACATCTACAATCTCAAAGATTTTTTTTTTTTACCGGCACATTTAAACTGAAACATACCCTGTTTCTCAGTGACAACAGACTCCGGAGTGTGATGCGTCAAGGGAGATGGGCCCTGTCCTGATGCTTCAATGTCTTCAAGTCATGTTGCACAACAGAAAAGAATTTGGAACAAAGAAACAGTTAGCCACAAATTCAAGCAGACCTGGGTGCATTATCTTAATACCAATATTGTCAAAAGAAATTGAATCAGAAAAATAACAGAAAGAGTGAGAAAAAAAAGCCTATACCGGGCAAAGACCTTTTCAAGTTTAGAAATATTTTTGAATTTTATTTAAAAAAAGGGGGATCCAAAAAAAAAAAGCAGATATGTACATGTTTAAATATAGGAGACAAAAAAGCAAACATCAGTACAGCAATACAGCAGCACCCAACTGGGCCTGAAACTTTTCATAATGTCATACAGATTTAAGAAGGAAAAAACAAATTAAATAATTTATGATAATATATAACAAAATAGTCTGGGTCAGTACCAAGGGGACCTTGGGAGTCTTTCTTTAGTGGTGCACTTCAGAGGAATGGGTTGATGCATAGCTTATAATCATTCAACATCTATTATGCTTTTAAGTCAGGCAAATTGTCTTAGTGCAGGAAGTGGTAGCCATGAGTTGCTATAAACCCATCATTATGAATGGGCCATTAACAAAGAAGTTCTGCATAACTCACAGGCTGGTGGTCAGCAAATTGATTATCCATATGTGTACCCCCCATGGAGAAATTCTTTTAACCAGTGTAACATACCACTAGATACTAATTATGTGCTGCTGGTCCCATCATGTGTTGTAATGCAGTCAACAAAATGATTGAAACAACAACCAGAATTGTTCTTATTTTTAAATAATGTGAGAAACTAACCTTCAACTTTGACATCACTTGTGGGTTTTTCAAAGGTCTTCATAGCCAACAGTAGCTCATCATCAGTTACATCCCGGCGCTCTACAGGAGTTAACTTAATGGTACCTGTATTGTAAAAATATTCAACATAGTCAGCAACCAAAACTGGCATTTCTAATAATTAACATAAAGTCAGGACATTATAACACAAGCACATTCTAGATTTTAAAAAGGGGTGCTCCATCCATTGTAATCAAAAACAAGAAAAATTTCTTCTCCAATTATTAAGGGGTAAAAACAATTACAGAAAAAGAACTTGCAAAATCTATATTTAATTTTATTTGCCATTTATTTTGGAACTTGCCAAAAATTGGAAAAGGAGCATCACTGGGCTTTAAAAATATTGTCAAATCAGACCCCTTTTAGCAAGAATGATTTTAGTAACCTACACGACCCCGACCTAAAGGGAAACAATAACAATATGGGTGGACCATGCACATAAAACAATTAACAAGGGGAGTGCAGGGTCAAGGGTTAACTTTCTGGAGAGTAAGAATTGTGTCCAAAGGGACTACTAAAATGCAGTTCTGTCCATATGTTTCTAGCTAGGTTACAAAACCACAATTTGGTATTGTGAATTTATCAACAACAAATGTTTTGGCTAGGCCTATTTCTTTGGTTGGGAGGTGTCAAATGATTGTCGAGTTAATAATTCTAACTACTATGATCCAGAAGTGGCACATATTATTATAATAAACAAACAACAATACTTTACAAACCTGCTGATGGCTGATGAGCAGCCTTGGCAGAAGTCGAAGCAGAAGTAGAAGCCGCACATGAATATGTAGCATTCTGGCGTGTAACACGAGGAAAGCGTTTTTCCCTCTCCTTCACCTTCATCTCCACTGCTTCCAGTCCCTCCGGAAAGGACTGAAGGTACTCCCTCAGTAAGAACTTGTTCTGACTGAGAGGAGAACAACTTGGCTTCTCTGTCCTCAGTCCATGTAACAAGTAAGCACAGTAGCCAAGATCATTATCTGCAGCCCACTTGAATGTCATGCCTTTTTTAGTAAAAAACAAAGACATAAAACAATTTGTGAAAAGAATGCAATATTTTCCTGAGCTGTGGAATTTCAGGTGGCACTTTCACAATGAAACTCGGTTTATTGTTGCTACATACATTTGTTGCCTTTGCTTAAGTTGTAGAATAGTTTCACACAGGATCATTTTCTGATCTAGTCTGATTGTACTTGTTGTACCGACAGTTATCTTTAAAAAAATTCTGATCAAGTCATTTCACATCGAGTTGTTTTAATTTCCCAGTACATAGGCCTACACCCATTAAATAATTTATTAGGAATTATTGTTTATGTTTAATCAACCCCCATCCCTAGGCAATGGAATGAATTGTCATCCCATCCCATGGCATGGGGGTGGAGGGGATTATAATTTGGTAAAGAGAGTTCAATAACAAATATAAAAAAATGCTTGGTGACTTTCACTGAAATGATGGTATGTATAACCTTAATGGATGAAGGAATCCTCCATGGTATAACAGCAGAACAGTCAATGTCAAAGGCAGGCATTGGATAATAATTAATTTAGTAAAAAATAAAAAACTTGTGAACGATCACGTTTTTGATTATTTATGAAAAGTTATAATTCGACTCACCTTGATATTTGCCAAACTGCAGTTTTGTGAAGGACAAGATGGCAAGCTTGTCATTCACATCCCCACCTTCTTCTCTCAGTCGCTGAACAGCATCTTTCTCAGCATCCGCCGGCTCCTGACAAGCACTCCTAAACTTCCCCATGTTGGTGTCCCTGACGAACTGGATGGCCTCCCGAGACGTTCCTAGCGTGAGAATCCCCCGGTAGCGCTTGAAACTGGGTGCATACATGATGAAAAACCTGCATAAAACCTTAGAAAAAACTGGAGAAAAGTGTTTTAAAAACCTGGAAAATAATGCTTATGAAACCTGGAAAAGAAAGCAAGATACAAATCGGGAAAAATAGACTTAGCGTTGAGTATTCTCGGTAGAGTTAGCAAAAGATGAGCGAAAGTAAATCTCGTTACATCCGTTCAGCAGTACTACTGGGTGGTAGACTGCAGTGAATTATACCACGCGTTTTCCTATATCACATACACACACCGATCGCTCAAACATCGGTATGGAGCGCACAAATGAGCACGAATGACGTCATTATCTGGATGTTCCAAAAGTGTTCCAATTCCTGAATCCTGGCTCCTGATTGGTCGAGCCGTTCCAATTGTTGTTCCAATTTCACAGCGAAGATCGGGGGGAATTGGGCGCAAGGATGACACGCAAAATCGTGAAGCGTTCCATATTTTTTCGTATTTTTGAGCTTTTCGCTACTTTTGTTTTCTTGGTGTATATGTTGGAGAAGTTTGTGCCACGTGCAGTCTCAGGAAAACCATTTTTTTCAAAGATATTTTTTTCTTTCTGTAAGAGCAGATGACCTTTAAGCTTCCTGATGCCACATCACGTGGCTTTTCTGGGGGTCAGGTCTTGGGGAAGTTGCATTCAACAGTTCCGTTCCTGAACCCCCACCTTAAGAGCCACCTTAGCAGAAAAAATGAGTTTCATCAGTCGTCTTTGACAAAACTGCTGAAGAATTGTTACTACTGTCATCTTTTTAAACTTTAGGGGTGCACCAATCTAAGGAGGGGTTGCAGGGATGTGATTTCTCAATTTTTTACCGGAAATCCGTGTGTTTTTGCCCTCCAAAAGAAAATTCTCCCCCCACCCCCCAATTTTTATTTTTTTTATTATTTTTTTTTATTTTTTATTTTTTTTAAACTAAAGATAAAATTCATTAAAAATAAAATCAAATAAAGCCATATATATATAATGCCCCAGATTGCAGAGTAGGGCTTTTAAAACCAAAGATAAATTTTATTAGTGGGCTTCGTGCTCGCAAGTTTTCGAGCAACAAGCTTTCGCGCTTTCCGCTCAGAGTTCATGGTTTTTTTTCAACAGCCTATATCACATCACTAGGTTGTTTTCCTGTCCCCAGAAGTTGGTTTTGGTTTCATGGGTGCCTAAGTCCCCCGAAGGAGCCCTAAAAAATAATCACTTCTAAGTAAGAGGCATGCCTAGGTCCCTCAGAGAAACTGCCCCCTTAAAAAAGGGTGGAAGAAGAAAAGAGAAATTTCCAGTTTGATTTGTTTGTAAAATTTATTTAAAACTAAAGTAATAATAATTTGTTTCTCATACTACTTGGGGCCAAGGGTCGCCTAAGCCACTCAGAGGACCATCCCCCAAGGAAAAAGGCACGTGAAAAGTAATACAAACAATAGATGTTTGCTTTTCCATGACAAGAGCTGAATACTCCATAATTATGGACATCGCGCATTACCAATCTATTATTGTTTCACTTTGTGTTGTTGACTTTATGATAAAATAATGAGAAATATAATTAATAATTCAAATCCAATGCCGTTCATTAACATTTCTCTAACATGTTATAAACTTCCTTCTAACCACTTTGTATTGTTTGTCATTGTTCAAATAAAATAATGCTGAGATTAAAATAAAATAACACTGAGATAAATCAACAAGACTTCTGTGTAATCATTTTAGGGGAAAGATTTGTCCCTCCCCTTTTCATACTCTCCCCAGTCCACTGGGTGAGACAGGATCCGGCAGCCAGTAGATCGTTCACATTGACTTTATTTCTCGCAATAGTATAATTATGCAAAAGAACATTGCTACGTTGCTTGGTCTGTACTATTGTGCATGTGAAATAGCTTTGCGCTACCTTGTTCTTCCTATTCTTCACAGTAGTTTTCCCACAACCATCAAGACCATACGTTTGTGGGATACACATTATGATAATGTAAGGTTTTTTACAGTTTTTTTTTGAAAGTTACATGTCAGCAGGTGGCCTACTGACTGTCATTTCGAGGCTTGCCACCTTTCTCATTAAACACACCACGTGCATTATACAATACAATCAATACATTTTCCTCATCAAAGACGGTTACACCTCGCTGAACAGAGTCTAGAAAATTGACCAAAGAATACAGGTCATTGTTCAAACAGGTAAGTTTTCATTCCTTCTTAAAAGCATCCAAGTGAAGGGGAGCGGCGGATGCACTGTGGAAGCTCATTCCAGTGTCTGGAATGCATTGTCACCAGCTGTGCTGTATGTTCTGGGGTTATAGAGAAGGTTAGTGTCTAAACATGATTGGAGCCCAGGTCTACCAGAGTGATGTGGTTCGATGAGAGAGAGCCAAGACAAGTTGGAGCTTTGTTTTGAAGGCTATATACACAACAGTCAGAATTTTGAATGTTATACGCCTGCTTGATTGGGAGCCAATGGAATTGCTTCAGCAAGGCATTCTTGGCTTTTACTCCCAAGGTCCCCCAGTACTGAACAGAAAATCCCCCTGTTGACCATTACCAGTACATCAGGTTATAAACCTTGTTCTAAGAAATTATGTTATTTTTGATATATTTCTATGTGTGACGTCATTTCGAAGTCAAGGCATCACCCCTCAACTTGATCACTCTTCACTTCGACTATTCATTCAACTTCCCTTTCTTAATCATCGCAAGAGACTCGCCCCTAGCTCACACACCTACGAGCTAGATCCAGCATCCCTGTACATTTATGTTACCATAAAGTCTTCAATGAATAAGATTAAAAGCATAGTTTGTTTCAAGTGCTCATTTTCTTCCAGTTGTCTTCACAATATTGGACCACACTCCACTCGTCTCGCACGCTCAGGGGTTGAATCAGTCCACGGTCAAACCAGAGAAGCTAAAGTAAGAAATAAGTAAGCTTCTCTGCCGATTGATACCAGGCTACGGCAAATATTACATAGTCTTTATATCATTGTGCTCTCACCTAGTTCTCATTTCCTTCTCGTCTTCAGAATCTACTTGCCATTGACTTTGATATAGAGTTGACCTTGGTCATGGGTCTAACAATTCAGGTTGGCTCAGTGGTTTTTTTAATATGAAGATGGAATATAATAGGCATATAAGTGATTTTCCTGCAATCGTTGATACAGGGTTATAGAGCTAGGTTCGATTTGGATGATACTGTAGCGTTTGGCCCAGGCCGTCAGCAAGAGGGCGCCAGCACGACTCCGGAGTGGAGTCGGCCGATGATGGGAGGGCGCTGACACGACACCGGTGGGAGCCGTGTTACCGAGCAGCCTCCTGGAGGGCGCTGTGACACAACACCGTTGTGGAGCTGTGTCGTAGCGAGCCCTGCTGAACGGCTGGGACACCTGTCTCGTTGGGGAAACGTAGCCTAAACATTCTTGTCATGTAAGTTTTGGAGTGAAGACGTGTGAAATAAACCAGTGGAAAAGAGACAGAGAAAACTGTATCCTGCTGTGTGTTTTTGTTGTGTTTGGCCGAGAAGAATCTGAGAACAAATTCTTGTTACATTGGTGGCAGCGGTGGGATGGCACGAACGCTGAAGGAGCACTGGAATCAGGTAGAAAGATTGCTTTTCTCTGTGGGGGTTTTCACATGTTTTGGGTAGTATGGCGTCAGACTCAGCACATGCTGGGGACACGCCGAGCCAGACTCGGACAATTGGTGGCCCATCATGGTTTACAGTAGTAGATGAGACATCATCATTCCTAGGGCTGGGAGAGGCCGGTAGGAGTAACAGTGGAGACGAGGGGGGTCAGCCACGGGTTCTTAAGGACAGGAGCGTCACGTCCGCTTCGGGTCAGGTGGGCGCAGGGGGGTCGGAGCGGTACCTCACGGAATCGTTCCGGCTCTCTCCGCAGCGTACCGGCACGGAGTGGGCGGAAGGGTCGGAGCGGTTCCACACGGAACCGTTCCGGCTCTCTCAACAGAGCACCGACACGAGGGGGGCAGAGGGGTCGGGGCGATCCCTCACGGAATCGTTCCGGCTCACTCCACAGAGCACCGAAGTGAGGGGGAAGGATCGGAGCGGGTTCCGAGGAAGCAGTTCAGTGCCTCTCCGCAGCATACCCCAGAGACCAGGGAGGGGTTGGGGCAGTCCCACACGGAACCGACCTTCTCCTCGTGGTATTCAGCGGGGAACACCAGAGAGCGTTTCTTTTTGGAGCCAGGCCACCCTCACCCTGGACATGCGGTAGTGGAGCAAACTCTCCTCGGGGCCCTTCTTCCAGGAGCGCGCCCACATGGGGGATGCTCAGTCTACACCATGGCAGGGTCAGGGGTCACGGTCAGAAAGAAGGTGGTCACCCCACCTCCACCATGGACAGGCAGTGTCTGAACGTTTCCTCTCGGAGCCCCCCCACCAGGCAATAATCCAGGCGCCAGACGCCCACTCCACATCATGGCGGGTTCAGGAGCCACGTAGTCACGTTGCGGAAGTGCGTCGTCCTGTTGAACAGAGGCGGACGGCACGACCCTACGAGGCAGAGTCCTTGATTCAACTCGACCCCGCACAATTCAATGGGGCGGAGCTGGTGAGTCGGCTCCGCACTGCACAATTCAATGGGGCGGAGCCGGTGAATCAGCTCCGCACTGTACAAACCTATGGAGCGGAGCCTGTGAATCAGCTCCGCACTGTACAAACCTATGGAGCGGAGCCTGTGAGTCAGCTCCGCACTGCACAAGTCAATGGAGCAGAGCGTGTGAATCAGCTCCGCACTGTACAAGTCAATGGAGCGGAGCCTGTGAGTCAGCTCCGCACTGTACAAACCTATGGAGCGGAGCCTGTGAGTCAGCTCCGCACTGCACAAACCTATGGAGTGGAGTCGGTGAACCAACTCCGCACTGCACAAGTCTATGGAGCGGGGCCCACAGCCCAGCTCCGCACCACACGACCGAAGCGGGTGGACCATGGCTTGGAGGCAAAGTACGCCACCACAACCAACCCTCAGCACATCGGGCTTGTTGACGCACCACCAGTGACTACAGCTGCGGGCAGGGGGGTGCCGTCCGCAGGACGGGAGGAGTCGGGCCCCCCCTCAGGGAGTCGGAGACCCATGATGCTTCCGAATAAGTTTGACGGCGGATCCTCCTGGTCCGACTATCTAGTCCACTTCGAGAGTGTCGCGACCGTCAACCAGTGGGGGGAGGCCGAGAAGGCGATGTTTCTGGCCTCCCACATGAAGGGCCCGGCACAAGAAGCCTTAGCTGACATGGAACTGGCAGCACGTAAGGAATATCCTCGTATTCTGGAGTACTTCGAGAAGCGATTCGGAGTCACGGCCCAAATACCACTGCATCGTGCGCAGCTGTCAATGCGTCACGGGTGGTGGTGAGTCTATAAGCAGCCTGGGACAGTCTATTCGGCGGTTGGTCGCCAAGAGCTACCCGAAACTGTCGGCCCAGGCTCAAGAGGATTTGGCCGTAGAGGCTTTTAGAAATACATTGGGAGACGAACAATTGCAATGCCACATGTTCTCGAGGGCGGCGACGACCTTGACCGAAGCCATCACTCTCGCCACCGAGATGGAAGCGTTCCTGGAATCCCAAGAGCAGAACAAAAGAAGCAGGCAAGAGGCCAAATATGTCCGGTCAGTAGCACAGCCACCACAACCACAGCCGGGGGCTAATGGAGTGAACACAGGTGGCCCGCGCCGAGTATTCGATCGCCCGATGGTGGAATGTTTCGGGTGCCATGAGTTTGGCCATATCCGATGGGACTGCCCGCTCAAGAAGCGGGGATTTAATAACAAGCGACAGGTGCCGAACGAACCTAAGTCGACACAGCAATCAACCGGCGGAGGCCCCTCGCACCAGAAACGCCAGTATGACAGACATGTGAACGGGGCTCGCTACGGTCCAGGGCAGCCGGTGTGGCTCTACACACCCAACAAAAAGGTGGGTCGGACGCCCAAGTTGCAGTGTCGGTGGACTGGGCCCTACGTGGTCCTCCAGGCGAGCGACCAGGTTACCTACAGAATCCAGAAGTCTCGTCGGGCTAAGGCTAAGGTGGTCCACTATAATCAGCTGAAGCCCTACCTAGGCGAGGCGACTACATCCTCGAGAACGGGAAAATGGGCAAATGTGCAGAAGGAGAAAGGAGCAGGAGGAACCAGTAATGGAGGGGGTGGGCAACCACGGCCGGCAGCCGGGGAGCCAGAAACCATTCCTAGTCGAACGACACGGTGCGAGCGTAGGTAGCCCAGCAGATATTGCCCTCCTGTTACTAACAAAGACCTTTTCTCTGTTTCTCTTCCCCCAGGATGGAGGGGGCGGAGTGTAGACAGTGTGGGAAACTATTCAACCGGACCGGGAACCTGAAACGACACCTCAAAACCTCCTGCCCGGTCACACATCCCTTTAGGCCCTTCACAGCTCCTTACGTTTTTACGAAATGTTTAAGACCCCTTGTAAAACATTGGAGAAGTCGGGGATTGTTCGTAGTAGTATACCTAGATGATGGCTGGTGCAGAGCTAGTACAGAGAAAGAAGCAAACACCAATGCTTCTAGGGTAAAATCAGATCTCTTATCGGCAGGATTGGTTCCCAATGTTGAGAAGTCCCAATGGGTTGCCTAGCAAAGTTTGGTTTGGTTAGGTTTACTATGGGACTCGAGAGATTGCTCAATAAGAGCTACAGACAGAAGAATTCAGGATGTTATTAATTGTATAAATGATATTCAGGACAGGCTTCCCTACACCTCGGCTAGGAAGTTGGCTTTGGTCACTGGTAAAATTATTTCTCTTAGCCCGGTAGTCGGGTTTGTTTCTCAACTGAAAACGAGGTTTCTTCATTTAGAAATTATCAGGAGAGTACATTGGGATTACCAGTTCAGACTCAGTGGTAACAGTAAAGTTATTGAGGAGCTAGTTTTCTGGAAGTCAGAAGTTGTAACTCTGAACAAGCGATACTTGTATGAATACTCACTTCCTAAACGTTTTGTATATGCAGATGCTAGCCAACTGGGCTGTGGTGCATGGATGATTGGGTGTGCTGGGGAGATTAGCCTACAAAGAAACTGGAGTAGCGTTGAAGAAACGAAGAGCTCCACCTGGAGAGAATTGCAAGCGGTTTACCTTGCATTGCAAGCATTTGTTCAAAGTTTGGAGGGAAAAGTGGTTAAGTTTTTCACTGACAATAAAGGTGTAGTCTCGGTAGTGAACAAAGGTAGCATGATAGAAGAACTTCTCTTACTCAGTTTGGACATATTCAGATTTTGCAGGCATCATGGTATCCAACTGGATATACAGTGGATTCCCAGAGAGTTGAACCAACGTGCAGATGAGATCAGTAGGTAGGTTGATTGTGACGACTGGGGGGTCGCACTAGAATTCTTTCAATTTATCGACAAAATGTGGGAACCGCACACAATAGATCGGTTTGCTGATGAAACAAACACTAAGCTGCCATGATTCAACTCTAAATATTCATGCCCTGGCACTTGTCAAGTAGATGCATTCTCCTGTAACTGGCATGGGGAGAATAACTGGCTAGAACCTCCTGTATACTTGGTTGGGATGTTCTCAAGCATCTAAAAATTTCTCAGGCACAAGGAACTTTGGTTATTCCATGCTGGCCCTCGGCCCCCTTTTGGCCATTATTGTTTTCACCGCAAAGTTCATTCCGGAACTTGGTTGCACACACAATGAAATTCTCTGACCCGTCAGATATTTTTGTGCAGGGTAATTATCAGCCATCTATATTTGAATCCCCTTTTCTAAAGTCTGCAGTACTTTGCATTAGACTTGTGGGGTAAACAAGGTTCATGAACGTTAGAGAGGCCCTATGTTAGGAGAGATGAAGTTACCATGTGTAATGTAAATGCCGCATGGCAGGAGAGCCGCATGGCAAGAGAGCCGCATGGCAGAAATAGCCGCATGGCAGAATAGCCGAATGGCACAGAAGAAACTGCTAGTAAAGATATTGCATGATGACAGTGATAACTTTGTATTTGTATTATCGATTTAATTTATTTTGTGCAGACTTGGCAAGGAAGACGCATACGCTTCAACGTTGGCTGAGATATTGGAAGCATCCAGAGCTTCCAGCACGACTAAAAAATACAATGCCGCTTTTGCCGCATGGCAACAATGGTGCACTTCACAGATGGTGACTCCAATACCGGCAATTCCAGATGACGTGTGTCGTTATTTTATATACTTGCTTAATCAGGGCGCTCCATACTCAAGAATTGAATCAACTTTTTATGGAATTAAATGGCGTCATGACTGTTTTTCTGGATGTAACTATAATCCATGCGACAGCAGGTTCCTACATAATGTATTACAGAGACTTGTCTTAAGAGGAGATTGGCAAAACCTAGAAAGAACCGATCACCCCGGAAATCTTAAAGGCTGTCATCAGTAAATATGAGTCGAACAGCTTGATGGATATTAGATTGGCTTATATCCTATGCAGGATTCTTACGTCATAGTGAACTTATTAATATAAGAAGATGTGATCTTCAGTTGCATACTACATTTGTAAATATTTTCATAAGTAAAAGTAAGACAGATATTTTTAGGCAGGGAGCGTGGGTTATGATAGCGGCGACCAAACTCGCCCACCTGCCCTGTTAGTGTTGTGATGAATTGTGGGAAGCGTTTTAAATTCCTTAAATTCTTTTACTGTGCTTCATCAGGTTTGCTAGTCTTTCAATTTGAACAACTCTTACGTAATAAGCAAAGACTGTTCTCAACGTAAGAGATCAGCTTGCCATTATTCCAATTGCTGCTCGATATGGGGCAGAGGGAGGCCCCCCCTCTATTGTGTCTTCATTGTGTTCTGGGAATCTCAGGAATTCTTTTGAGAATTTTAGGGGGGGTGCTTCTGTATACAAGAGGGAAGAGTGTGTTAGGGTTAGGGTTAGTTTGGGGGGGCCTCCCTCTGCCCCATATCGGGCATGGTATACATTATTCGGGGCAGTCGGGTCTTGGGCGTGGTGCCGTCAACATCTATCGGCTCTCACGGTTTAATTTATTTCCGTAGCAATGTAGCTGTGTTATTTTATAATAAAGTATTCTAGACCACATATTTATGGTGTCGCTCTCCAGTTTGTTATGTCTGTTTAAATACCCCAAAAATACAAACATAATATATGGTGGAAGATCCGAGTATCCGGATACCTGTAAGCACACTGGGTTCTGGAAGTGACAACACTGGTCGGCAAATATGTTGACGGGCCACGCCTTTTAGCCGGCTGTCCTTGCCTTATATCGGTAAGTAATGTAAATAATTATAATGGTGACGTCTATTACATTATGCACTATTTTTTGGTGACCGATACAGCAACATGCACGGATTTGTCTAATGAGTATGTGAATTGATTGTATATTTATGGTGTTTGATTTGTAGACTTATGTGGAGTAAGGTATGACCGAGCAATCAGAAACTAAAATAGCGTTCAAATATGATTTATCTTCGGTGAAAATCAAATGTACAGGTTCTCCTCTTGAAGATTTAGGCTTTGGCAGTAGTAGAGGTTATACAAAAATATGCTCCATATTTACAACACACAGTCAAATTCAAGGTAGTGACAGATCATTGTGCTTTAAAGTGGTTGTAAGAGCATGTAAATGGCCGTCTTACAACACACTAAAATTACAATCTACCAGTTCGAAGTTGTTCATAAAAAGGGGTGTCAGAATACAAACGTAGACGCATTGAGTAGGATTACTTTGGAAAATGCATGTACTCATTGTAATCAGTGTCGTGTTACGTCACCGTTGAACCCTTCCCCAATAAAACTCAGTCCAGTTTGGGAACAATCTGATTTAGATGAAATCGATGAGAATGAATTTCATCAGACAATTTCTAACAGAGATGAATCTACTGTAAATATGGTCAGAAATACCCGTTATAAAAAGGGACAACGACACGTAAATAACACTGATACAGTTATGCCAAATGTGCCTACGTTTCCAGTTGAATTGAAACTTGCCGAGTTCAAAGAATCTTTGTTGAAAGATAAGTTTGCAGGTCCAATTGTGGAATATTTGACAAATAATGTATTGCCAGATAATGCTAAACTTGCCAAAGATTTATTGTTGCAGGTTGATCAATATTTCATGCATGAAGGTCTTTTGTATAGAGGGGCAGATTAATGGTCAAATAACTCCAGATCAAGTTGTAATCCAGCTCTGTATACCGGTATGTTTTGTAGACATTGTGTTATATAACTGTCATGATCATGTGCTAGCCGCACATTTTGGTTTGCAGAAGACGTATCATAAAATTCGCCAACGGTATTTTTGGAAGAATATGTACCGTGACATAGATAATTGGATTAGGTCTTGTCAATCGTGTTCAAAAAGAAAAACGCATAGACATAAAAATCGGGCCCCACTTGTGACCATGGATCCTGGTGCCTTTGAAAGAGTTAGTATGGATATTCTGGGCCCTTTACCGATAACTATTTCGGGGAATCGATACGTCCTTTGTATTACTGATCATTGTACTAGGTGGCCTATTTTAGTCCCATTGCCAACCACTGATGCTGCAACAATAGCTCGGGCATTGTTTGATTTTGTGATTTGTGAACATGGTTGCCCAGTTACGCTTTTGAGTGATAGAGGTGCAAATTTCTTAGGTAACATTGTTCGTGAAGTTTGTCGAATCATGCAAATTGAGAAACTAAATACTTCTAGTTACCATCCACAGTGTAATGCAGTGCAAGAACGTTTCAACTCAGTAATCCTTGATACTGTTTCTCACTATGTAAATGCATTTCAGAGCGATTGGGATAAGTATGTTCCAGCTATACAATTTGCTTATCGTTCAACACCAGCGAACAATTCAGTAGGATTCAGTCCATTCTTTCTATTGTATGGAAGAGAGGCTAGGTTGCCGATAGATGTAACTCTCCTGTCCAAAATTGAGTACACTGACAAGACCTTACGGGATCACATCACATACACGAATTAGTTTCGAAATTACATGTTTTTCGAGATGCTTCAAAACGTCATACTGAGGAAAATCAAAGAAAAATGAAGGAGAGGTATGATGAAAACGCTACGGAAGTAAAATACCAAGTGGGCGATCTAGTTTGGATTTACTTCCCTGTGATCCAGAAAGGATTGTCAAAGAAGTTATCAAAGTGTTGGTTAGGACCGTATCTTTTGGTTAAACAAACGGGCCCAGTTAATTTTCGTGTAAGAAATCTAGAAAATAACAAATTGTTGGCCTCGCCAATACATGTAAACCGAATGAAGTTTGCCTATGATGGATACGTTCGTCCAAACAACATTATCCCCACAGATCCAAAACAACGAACTTCTGTTGATGATTTAGTACAGGAAGATTGTCCTGAAGACTCATTTGAGCCACTGAAGGCAAAACATAATAGCAAAATTTCTGTTCAGCTTATCCCTGGAGTGTCGTCAGAAAACAATGTTGAATTTGAGATAGAACGTATAATCAGAGGCAGATATAAGGACAATGTCTTAGAATATTTGGTAAAATGGCGACACTTTCCGAAGTCTGATAATACATGGGAACCCGTAGATAATTTGAATGTAACTACCTTGGAATATTTGGAAAAAACCCTGTTCGAATAACTGGTAAAGTAACTTGAGTCTGAGGCTGCATGGCATTGTTTAGTATTCACAAAGAACGGCAAATTATCAGTTTGTTATGAGGGTCAATATTAAGCTTGGCGGCTGATATAGTGGCTGTTGACAAGTATTTATAAACAAATAACTATGTTGATTTTGAATAATTTGGTTATTCACTATCACTAGGTATAGTTTTAAATGTGCTAATTTTGCCCTGCATTGTTGTTGTGACGTCACCATTTAAGTTTATTTATAAGTTAGTTGTTAAGAATAACAGTATTGGTCTAGTTTATTTTGGATATTTACGAGTTGACAGCTGTGTTAACAACTGAGCTTCGCTGATGAAGAGAGTGTAATAGGAGTAGAAAAACCTTTGTTCTATAGGTGACCAAGTGTCTAGGTTAGAGTTTTATTACCCTTCCACGTAAAGTACCCCGAAGTTGCCAGAGGCAATGGCGAGAGTTTGATGGCCAATCCACACCAACAGTTTATTATAGTCCGTCATCGTTTCAGCAGGTAGATTCGACCCCAGCAGTAGAGGACGCAATCCTGCCAACTCCTCCTCCTGACGTGAAGTCAGCCCAACTTACAGACAAAGTCATCTCCAGAGTCGTGAAATTGAAATCTTCTGCAGAAAGAAAGCCTAGCCCTCATCAGCTGAAAAGGGAGCCAGGAGCACTGAAGAGGCTGGTGCGTGTATGGGAGAGCCTGATCGTGAAGGATGGGTTGCTTTACTATAAGCAGACCGACAGTGGAGATAACACTCAGTACCTAGAAGTTTTGCCCAAGTCATTGAGGTGGCAAACTTTGCACAACCTGCAAGTTTCACACAATATTATGGGGTTTCGGGAGATTATGCGGTTTGCCCGACAAAGTTATTTTTGGCCTTGATTTTTGTATAGTTGATTTCTTTTTAAATTTTTGCTGTAAATTCATTGTAGTTTTCATTTTTGTACTTTTTAACATTGTTGAGGACAACAATGGGTTTAAGTAGTGGCGAGTGACATGTAATAGGAGTAGAAAAACCTTTGTTCTATAGGTGACCAAGTGTCTAGGTTAGAGTTTTATTACCCTTCCACTGTTTATACTTCCCTCTAAGCTCTTCTAGCACCCCCTTAGTTAATTTCTTAGGAATCCTTTGTAATAAACAATGAACCCGCTTGCATAATCCTTGGTAGTGTGGTTAGTCACCCCTGTAATTGACTTCAGATAGCAGCCTGGCAGCAGCACAAGGGGAACACTCCACACTTATGTGCTCTCCCATCACGATTGCTTTTATATAACTACAACTTCATTTGCCTGTTTCAAGTATTACTGCTATGGACTCGGTTTTAAAGCCATTTTGATTTTAATTTGTAACCTTCTTTGGCACTGTGTTTTGTTGTTTTTAGTGGTTTCTATAAATTCTTTTCATTGTTCGGGGTTTAGTACAATAGTGTTTAATAATGGTCTTGGTTTAGAGTTTACTTGGTTTATTGATGTACTTCGATCACTGGTTTTGCTTTTGGTCATCGCCTTATAATCAATAAAGTTATTATTTTTATTTTTGCTTGTTGAGAAACCTACATTTTGAGTCCCTGTCCTACTTTTTGCATTTCCTCGCGTCTTAACCCTATTCGATCCCTAGATTAGTTGAGTTTTTCTGAAGTGAGTTTCCCCAGCTTAGTTTTATTTAGTTTTATTCAAGTGATCCATTTTCCAGGTTACAAGAGCACCGGGGGAGAGAGGTTGGCGATGACTGTGGTGGAGGTGCGTGAGAAAATGGAGTTATGTGGAGCAACCTCTAAACCTTGGAAAGGATTTACCCCGGGGTCCGAGCTGATCTTCGTCAGACGAAAGGAGCGATACTCTTATCTACATTTCTAGTGAATTATGGTTATTGTTTAGAAAATTTGTTAGTTGCTTTAAATTGTCAGGCGCCAATTCAGTTGGAGGGGGCGTATGTTGTGATGAATTGTGGAAAGCGTTTTAAATTCCTTAAATTCTTTTACTGCGCCTCATCAGGTTTGCCAGTCTTTCAATTTGAACGACTCTTACGTAATAAGCAAAGACTGTTCTCAACTTAAGAGATCAGCTTGCCATTATTCGGGGCAGTCGGGTCTTGGGGGTGGTGCCGTCAACATCTATCGGCTCTCACGGTTTAATTTATTTCCGTAGCAATGTAGCTGTGTTATTTTATAATAAAGTATTCTAGACCATATATTTATGGTGTCGCTCTCCAGTTTATGTCTGTTTAAATACTCCAAAAATACAAACATAATATTAGTATGCTTAAGAAATATTTAACAGTTGCAGATTTAATGGAGGATGATTCAGATGAAGCTTTTTTGTTTAGGCCATGTAACTTTATCAAATCGGAGAATAGGTACAAATTAAGGTCTAGCCAACTTTCTTACTCAAGATGCCTAGACACGTTTAAAAGTGCATTGTGTTCAGTCGGACTAGACCCCAAGCGTTTCGGATTGCATAGTCTGTACCAAGGGGAACAGTGCCCAAGGTAATGTCACACAGTATAAAGTCTACCATATTGCGGATATTTAAACATACGTTTTTTACACACAATGTAGTTTGCGTGAATACCACGTGTGGGACATGGGAAGTTTAAACCACGCGGCACGCCGGAAGTTTTACAAGAATCAAATTCCTTGCATGATTGGTCGGTGAACATCTTGGCAAAATAGAATGATTGACGCAGCTCAAGGCCAAAACCACGGTTGTCTGCAAAGACGGCACTTTAAGGCCAAAACCCAAGTTGTCTGTACAGACGGCACTTTAACTGGACATATCTAGAGTCGTACAATACTTAAACCCCATGGGAGCTATCGAACCAAACATGACTATGCTGATAACATTTGCATGCTCACCAGGGAAATTAATTTACTCAGATCGATAATTCACAAATTCATAAACATCATCGTGTGAACAGTTTTAACATTGTAATACTTTCATGTTACTAGCGGTTTGACCGCCGTTGGTTGCTGAAATAAAATATATCAAATATAAAGTATAGCACTGATCATAAACATAAAACTGTCCAAACATAAAGGGCCACCCTGGGCTGTAATACACAATGAGTATTAATTGGATAAAAACAATTTATAACTTAAAACATTGCAAGTACCCGTTTCCTAAGAAATCTATCGGTCCAATCTGAAATACTTTTCCGTTTGAAAAAAACATCTCCCTTCTTATTTGGAAATCCCAGATAACCCATGAACTATTCATACTTCATCCATTCACCGATTACTTTCCCAAAGTCCTGTGAAGGAAGGAAAGCCATAGACCTATTTGAACCCACTACCTTTGCCAGTTTAGAGTAGATGTCTTACCAACAGACCAACGAGCTAGCCTGGTGGCTACGGGTAGCTTGAATTCTACTTTTTTAGCAGCAGATACTGCAATGATTTTCATAGGTAATATGTTACTACATTTTCTGAAGTGAATGCCTTATTTGATGAAAGTCCGCCAGGTTGGTGGGTGTAATTTTGTTTTAAACCACAGGGACGGACTGCACGAACTCTTCTTGATATCGACAGTGACCAAACAAATACAAAATGGGAAGAAATAATTGGACTTAATTGAAAGTAGTCCGTACAAATTTCTATAGTCATAAAATAATTGTTTATTTTTTATTTATTTTTTTATTTTTTTATTTTTTACTTTAACAAATCGGGGGTACATTTACTTGAAATGGTAAACACAATATTGTATAGAAAAAATGCATTAAAAGATATTTGTTAGTTACCTGAAAGGTTGAAAGTCTTTACAAAATTGTTAATGAAATAATTGATAGGGTCTCTGTGTGAGTTTATACAATGGGGTGGGTGAGAACACACGCGAGAGCAGTGATCTCAAGAGAGCAGTCTTCGATCGCGGAGAGCTGAGTGTATTACGCTATAACCCTGACTCGACTATCACCGCGACAAACATTAACGACTTGTTTACAAGTCTACACAACATTACAAGTTTCCTTTACAAGATATGCATGTGGCACCCTGAGCATTCATTTCTCCTAGGTTATGAAATGTGACTCAATCATGGGTGGGGTTAAGCATCTCTATTTAAAGTATGGACTAGTGAAAAAGCTGACAGACTAGTGAAATGACAAGCTAACGAATCCAGCTGGCTAGTCAATGAAAGAGTTGAGACAAACCCTGCTAGTCAAAGACCTACTCTTCGCATTTCATTGAGCTGCTTAAAGGCACTGGACACCTTTGGTAATTGTCAAAGACCAGTATTCTCACTTGGTGTATCCCAACATGTATGCATAAAATAACAAACCTGTGAAAATAATGAAAGAAAAAACACCCTTGTTGCACAAATTTGTGTGCTTTCAGATGCCTGAAAAGGGCTTCAGGCCTGAAGTCTTTTTAAGATTCAAATATTTTAGTGAGGAATTACCTCTTTCTCAAAAACTACGTTACTTCAGAGGGAGTCTTTTCTCACAATGTTTTATACTATCAACAGCTCTCCGTTGCTCGTTACCAAGTAAGTTGTTATGCTAATATATATTTTGAGTAAATACCAAACGTGTCCAGTGCCTTTAAGCACAAAAAGAAACTGAACACAAACTAGCTTGGTAGAGAGTTGTGCGTGGTGTGCATGGGCTTGCTCGTTTCCATTATTTGACCTTGGAGATGGCGGCTCATGCAAGAGGTATAGACCTTTCTATTGCAACGTCACAGCCCGAGTTTTAGCCAACCCAGGTTGGAAAAGTATGGAAAGCCATAACTGCAAATCAAAAACAGATTGCTACAGTTTGTAGCAGTGTTACACAAATATTCAAAAATAGTGTTGAATTTGTTGGAAACAAATCAACCAATCATGGAAGTTATTTCCGTTCATGAATCTTTACAGAAAATGTTGAATTTGGTCACAACATTTTTTAACACGATTGAATGTTTTGCTAACATTCGGCTGTCCATGCCAACCGGCGCACTTTGTTTATCAACAAAAGAAAGGTCTATATACATGTTATTAGGAAGGCTAAGAGTGTATTGCATTATTGAATGGTCTGACAGGACTTTCATTCATTCATAGTGTTTAGGTTGTCACTGTCACACCATGGGACTGGATTTCCCCTGGCTGACTTTACAGTTATGCAGTAAGGCCTATACACAACACATGATAAATGAGTTTCAGAGAAACAGGTTCCCCTGTCACACCATGGGACTGGATTTCCCCTGGCTGACTTTACAATTATGCAGTAAGGCCTATACACAACACATGATAAATGAGTTTCAGAGAAACAGGTTCTATATATTCAAAAATGTATCTAATTTAATTACAAAGAAACAGTAATGCCCTATAAATTCATTGGAAACCATACTACTAAACTATGTACAAATTAAAGAGCAAATTTTAAGCAAGGGCCTATGATCGACCGTTCTCCACAAGATTTTCTCTAGATAGAATATTCTGGATTGAGGCACACATTTTCTCCTCACAATATTACTATTACAATATTAATAATCTAGCACAATGGGCGACAATGAGAATCTTAAATCTACTTAGTTAAGCCCACCACCTGGGATGACTTTTCATTGTTCATGATTGTTCATTGCCGGTAAATGTTCAATGTTTTTCATCTCTCTCTCTCCGATTATGACTGGGGTGTTCGGTTACTTGCCCATCTCCGTTTGTGAAGCTTTCTGCTGGAGCTCTTTCAGCTTTGATGTAGCAGTGTCATATCAGCCTCATGAGTCGGGGGGACTTTGTGTTCTTATACATGTACAAGAGTAGTTGCAGCCTACCCCAATGGTTTGAGTTTTTGATGGTTAGCCGTCTTCCGTCTTACTTCAACCTAAATCCACTCAGGATTTGGTGATAGATGCAGGTCCACACAGGACAGGTCTGATGGGTCCACCAAGGACAAAGTCCACACAGGACAAGCTCAGGGAAGTTTTCCAATCCACTCAGGATATTATACTTCAATGAACATTTAAGTCCACACAGGACTTAGATTTATTGCGAGCCTTGACTCAGAATAATATTAGGAACGACTGCTCTCCTCAAACCCCAAGCCAAGACTGACTGGTACATATCCAAACCTCTATACACCCAATCATAACGATATGGAACACATAAAGAACCCATTCCAAATGACAATAAAAGTAAATACCAACATTCCTTACAGCCCCACCCTAAATACTGCCTTCTCTGGAGACTTAATTTAAATATATTTGGCGCCCTCTGGGGACACTTTAGTCTGCCACAAAACTTCTTGCAAACTTAAAGGAGCTAAATTAAAGAGGCAAACTTGCACATATAAAATACGGCAAATACAAAGTAATTTTAAATACTCTGAGATAATTAACTCGGGTTATCATAAAATCCTCAATGCACTTGTGACAGTCACTGCAGTCTGCAATCTCCTCATCTGGATGTTGTTATTTCTCCTTTGTACTTCTCATACAACATCTTAGACATAAGAATTGTGTCTCCTGAAAAACAAGATGAGAAAAATACACCTTGAAGATTTGAATGGTAAATATTTGTAAAGAATACTCGTTTATTTGACAGTTGTGATTGAAGTTAATAAAAGATCCAACTTGTGTGAGTTTTCCTCACTGTAAAGGTCCCAATAATTTCTGAGATTGTTTGATTGATGATTGATGATTTGTTTGTTTGATTAACCCATAACTGCCTAACTACAAGATTTCCCGTAGAACACAAACGCTGTTAGTGCCGAACTACGGGAAAACCCATAGATGAACAAGAAGTAAGTGTCTTTCTTTATATTCTTGTTACTAGTGATATGAGTGGGGAAAAATACAACAATATATGAAAGAAAATTGTGTACTCTTTCAAATGGTACACAGTCTGTTGGGGTATGTATGGGGTTTGTAATGAATGGTTATTGTAATGCTACATGGGCTTATGCAGGAGCAGTGTTCATGTACTGGTACTGTGACCAGTCAGGTGGATATGGGTTATAAAGGGAAGTATGATCAATTATTCTTGCAAAAATTAGTTAGTGGCCTGACGTTTCGACCCTAGCAGAGTCTTTCTCAAAGGCTAAAATGACAAACAACACACATACAAGCATGGATACAGGAGTTACAAGAGCAGTCAAGTGGAAGTACATGAATAGAGAGAGAGAGAAGTATTCAGAAAAAGCAGGGGGTAAACATGGATTAAGGAGACAAAGGGGGAGGGGTTTGGATGGAAGGGACTGGCTTGACCACAGGAAATTGGAAGCACAAAGGACAAAATGGAAGGTTGGAAGAGGGAGAAAAAGTAAAAAATTAGTAAATAAGGCAGACTAGCCAGTCCCTTCCATCCAAACCCAAACATGCATTTATAACACAGGTCCTTTTGGTTGGTAAGCAGTTTGCAACAGCTAATTTCTATTTTCTCATCAATTATTCTTCAAACATAGAGCCTTGCTCTATGTTCAAACTAACCTTGTGGGACGTGGTGTACTCCGTGGTATCAAACGTCCATGGACTCTCTATACTCTGGAAGCAAGCCTCATTGAACTTACTCTGGCTCCAAAGCCAACCTTCCTCCATAAACATCTCAAACTCAAAAGCAAAGTAGCTCCATCTACGATGATAATACCTACGTGAGAAAATACAAATTCTCTTACATAAAGCCAGAAAATAAAGGAGAAGCGAATTGGAAGGAAGAGCTGAATCAGGGCTTTAACACGTTGACTGCCTCCATAAACATCTCAAACTCAAAAGCAAAGTAGCTCCATCTACGATGATAATACCTACGTGAGAAAATACAAATTCTCTTACATAAAGCCAGAAAATAAAGGAGAAGCGAATTGGAATTGGAAGAGCTGAATCAGGGCTTTAACACGTTGACTGCCGGTCATAAATTCGTAGGGGCATCCCATTTGCCAAGCATCTAAGTGTGGTGCGCATGCGCGCATACCAAATAGTGTTTGTTTTTTTTGTCTACATGTTGTAGCATACAAATTCTGATGATGTGTCCTCACCACTGCCAGAAGCGTATTCGTTGCGTTCTCAGCGATGCCAGTGTATTCAATTCACTATACAAAAGCCTTTCATTCTCTACGAATATACTCGTAGGCGGCAGTCAACGAGTTAAAGGGTGAGCAAAAAATTGGTAAGAGTAAATAATAAATGTTCACAGATTTGCACACAACTGACATGGTATAAAGTTGTCATGGTGGGAAACTCCCTTTGAAATATTTTGTTTTTTAGAAATGAGTAAAACAATTGGTTTTGATCTTGCGAGTCCAAAACTCAATGTTTGACAAAGGTGAAAACATGTAAATGTATTGTAATGTAAGTGGACAATTTGAACACTCAGTTTTTAAATTTCCAGCAAATTTGGTCACCCTTTTACCAGATCCTTGCTGAAGAAAGGGCGAGCGCTACATCTCGAATAAAAATATTAACAAATACATTTATACATCACATGCAAGGCCTGAAAGCTCTCTACACTAAATAAATAACTCAACAAATTAATATTCAATGCAGAAATCTACAAGCAAAATAACAGCAGTATGCAGAGTTAATGACAGTCATAAGCGAATACTCACGATTTAATGAGGCCAGCCCACTGTTTGTTTCCGTAATCGTTAATCTCAGCATGGGGACCCCATATGGTAATCTGGCACCGTGCATTATACTTCAACCATTTCTGCTCCTGGAAGTGAAATTGGAAATATGAAACTATTCAACTTGCAGGAAATCAACTGGGCTTCATTTCATAAATCTTGTGTATTCTTACAGGATTTTCAGACTTGCAACATTACCACTAAAGGGGGACACAGTACAGCCATGTCTTACACATGACAAATTTGTATCTTTAAAAAAAGTTTGAAGGCAACGGGAGATCTGTGATTACAATTCTGAAATCTAGACAAATTCTGGAAATAGATAGGCCTGGCATATCGGTATTTGTTAGCAAGGGTTTAAACTTTGCTCGGTGAGAACACAATATGGGATTTGAGGTATTAAATGGTGAGGTATCAATGTATAATTGGTTTGAAGGTAACACCATGTGTATATCTACTTGCTAGGTAGGTTTTGTTCTTTGAGAACTTGTCTTGCTATTTATTCTACTGCCGCGAGAATACAATAGTTATGGTGCTCTCACAGAATGATGAATTGTGGCAGTTCTGAAACAAGAACCTGCAGTTTATTAACTTAACGGTTCAAACAAATCATCTTCAGGGGAGAGTGTAGATTTAAACCCACTCGATAAATACACAAACCTTTTCTGTTGTACCCAGCGCCTTGGCCGACTCGAGCCTAAACCCACTCGGTAAATACACAAACCTTTTCTGTTGTACCCAGCGCCTTGGCTGACTCGAGCCTAAACCCACTCGGTAAATACACAAACCTTTTCTGTTGTACCCAGCGCCTTGGCTGACTCGAGCCTAAACCCACTCGGTAAATACACAAACCTTTTCTGTTGTACCCAGCGCCTTGGCTGACTCGATCCCACTCGGTAAATACACAAACCTTTTCTGTTGTACCCAGCGCCTTGGCCGACTCGAGCCAGTTACCAAGCAACCAGTGAGCATCAGTTCCAAGGAGTAAATCCATGTCCAGCAGTACATCAAGAAACTTGTTCAGATTGGAACTGATTGCGAGGAAAGAGATATTGTTATTGTTATATGTATATATACATTTTTTTTAAATCAGAAATTGCCGTACATCACAAGGCCAGACGGCCACTTCAAAGCGAGGGCTACACTTAACCGAGTTGGGCTGTTGACACAAATCAACTGTCACCAGGGGCACATTGCCACCTACTCCTTGGGCTAACTGAAACAGGGTTACCCCCTTCACTGCCCGTAAGGATGTAGGCATGGGTATCATCCACAGGAGCTTGGCTGGTAGAGCAAAATGCACTACATTCACAACTGTTTACGAAGTAATTATGGTTAAGTGCTTTGCTTAAGAGCACAAGTGTCTTGACAGGGATTCAAACAAACACTCTGCTGCTAACAACACCAGAACTTGGTGAACTAGACCGCTCGGCCACAGCATACCACAATTATAAGTAGAGAAAACTGTATGGCTTCTATATAGAGTCATAAGGCAAACTCAACTGTGTTAGAATGTGGAGCTGTGGAGCTGTGAAGCTGAATTTAAAATTGATATTATAGATATCAGGATGGGGTGGGGATGAACCATGCTCAGAAGAATAATGTGGTTGAACCATTAAGTTTGACCAACAAACTTTTTGCCCCTCCTCCTCAAGTCAGACCTTGAACTCTTAATGCCCCTCACCCCCTTACCTTGCACATGTTCTGTTTCGTACATTATAAGCCGCCACGAATCCTTGGTAGTACACATTGGAGAGGTCCTGAAGCACTTGACGCCCAACGTCCAACAGGTCATACCTGAAGTGAAGGAAAAAAGAGATCTGTCATCATGGCCTAATTTTGTAAAGCTGTTCAGCAGAAACTATCGCTTAAAACAAATTTATTTGCTTAGCAAAGTTAAGCAGGGAACCAACCACAAGGAAGGAAAACTGGTGGGAAATTTCGCTGGCGACCTATACATGCGCTAATCAAAACTCGGTATATTTTTTTCTCTCCAAATTCAGGAGCTCAACAGCTTGCCAATTTGAAGCCAATTTCATAAAACATTGCTTAGCACAAACAATCTTGCTTACCGGAAATAGGTTACCAGCCAATTTACGAAGTGATGTACACCTCTTTCGGCTGGTGGTTCCCTCCAAATTTTTGTAAGCCTTACTTTTTGCAGTTTTATGACATATGGCTGTGGTCCCTGCTCATATCGAATAATTCTTGAATTATTTACAGAAAGCTGGGCCCAATTCCATAGAAGTTCTTAAGCAGACTAATTTACTTACAAATTTTAAGTTTAGCAAAAACTTGCAGGATAACAGTCACAAATGGTGCATGTGGCATGGTATTTTGGATGGTAACCTTATTCTGGTAAGCATATTTTTGTTGTGCTTAGCTACTTTTTGTGCTTAAGCAGCTCTCTGAAACTGGGCCCAGGATTTTTCAAGGCCTCTGCCTCAATTGTTTGAATCTTGGCGTTTGTGCTCCTTAAAGACATTCCCTTAAACATGACTTTCTCAATGGCGTGCCACTGGGAGTAAATGTTTTGCAGTATTCTCTCATTCCTTTACTGTAGCGATCTGTTTCAGAGGCTAGTACTGTGAGATATTCTTCTAGCTTTGTCCCCCGTACTGCTGCACTCTGGTACTCCCTACCTTTATCTTGCTTCCCACCATCTTATAATTTATCATCATTCAAAAGAAATGTGAACAGATGTCTTCTCTTTTATTTTTTTTTCTTCAAAAAACAGTCAATGGCCCGACGCTTCCACCCTAGCAGAGTCTTTCTCAGAGGCTCAAACCTCAGGCCATTAACAATTGTTTACATTTATATCTTATGTCCTTTTGGTTGGTAAGCAGTTTGCAACAGCTAGCTCTCATTTTCTTCATTACTTTCCTTCGTGACAACATCTTGACCGGCCGTCTGCAGGCCTGATCCTTCGTTCTTGTAAGAGCGAAACAGTTATTCCCACTGTAAAAGGCATCTCTATGATGGGCAGGTAAATTTTTACGGGATAACCTTAAGAGGCACCGATACAAGGAGGTGAGGCCTTGGAAAAAATCACCTTCACTGCCTCAGGAATGCTTCTGGCACTTTGGGAGCTATTTTTTTCTGAAAAAAGGTAGCCTTGCCCCCTCAAAAAGGAATTTTGCAGGCCAACTATTATCAGTGTTCACATGCTGTACCATATCATTGGAATGCTCTTCCAGCTTCAAAACTAACTTGAAAATTCACTTGTTCAGTTTCGGATTTAAGTACCGTCATTAGCAGAGTTCTTTTTCTATGCGCCAGGAGTGTCTTTCTGACAGACATGGCGCACTACAAATGTCTATTATTATCATTATTGATTAAAGTACCTGAAGAGATCACTGGCTCCCAATTCCGCTGATGCGTTAATCATAGGCAGCCAGGCCTGAGCAGCTTCAGTCCAATCATACCAGACCTACAGAAGAAAAACAAAATCAAGAAGATCCACATTCAGACATGAAACCTGTAATAAAGGCCCCATAAAAAATGTTTAAAAAAACAACAACCATCAAACAAACAAACAAACAACCCCCCAACACCCCAACAAACAAACAACAAACAAGTACCTTGGACAAAAATATTTGTACAATGTTTTTCACTTTTTTTAATGGGGTGTCATGGCCGAGTGGTTAAGAGCATCGGATTCAAGTTCTGGTGGTTTAGTCATCGGGGTGTGGGTTCGAGTCCCGGTCATGATGCTTGTGTCCTTGAGCAAGACACTTTGCTATAATTGCTTCTCTTCACCCAGGGGTATAAATGGGTACCTGCAAGGGTAGAGGTTGATATTGTGTTTGAAAAAGCCTTCTGAGCGCCACGGCAGCCCAGGCTGTATACTCCCCAGGGAGCTGAGAAAGATTAAAGGAATGCTAATGGCCCAATGACAAGGGCACTAATGTAAAGCGCATTGAGACCGTTATTGTGAAATGCGCTATATAAGAACTAGTTATTATTATTATTAAGGGGGGGGGGGGGGGAAACATTAAAGAAATCAGAAAAAGTTGATTCCCCGAGAAGTTGCATGCATTTGAACAAGTGACTGGTACTCTGCTCGATGTTGCTATGAAATATATTTTATACAATTTCCATTGTCATCCAGCCCTTGGAGATCAAAAGTTACTTTTGTGGCCAAAAAAAAATTGAAAAAATGTACGTCAAATATAAGAATCGCTGATTGAAAATCACTAATTGCAAACCACTATCAACACAGTTAGTTCAAACACAGTTTACATATCAATTGTCCAGCAACCATGACCATTAAGAATAAAAAATACCTAAGTTTTTCAAACACAAAATCTGCAAAGATTTACTTCCATTGTTCTGATTGCGTCTTTGTAACCAAAAATTAAGACCAAAACAACTATAGATGACTCACAGATGGCTGGCTGGTTAGTGAGGGCCTCCAAACTATGGCGTTATGGTTGTGATCTGAGAACCTGTCCACCGAGTTGTAAGCTGTGTCTTTAAGTATCCTCCATGCAGCCTGAGCAGGAACGGAGAACATCCCATAACGTCTGACTGCATAGGAATCAATCCTGAGAAAAACCAACAACATATGAAAAGATTTTGCATTGAACAAAGAAAAATTGACTAGAGCGGGATTTGAACCAACGACCTCCGGATTAACATGCTGGCGCTCTACCAACTAAGCTATGTAGCCCTATGTTGGTGGTCTCCCTATTTTGTCAATATCTTTGTTCATATGAAAAGCAAACACTGTTACTAGACCTCTTTGCATTGACCGCCCTCTCTGAGATCAAACAATGGAAACGTGTATGCATCGCACGCAACTCTCAGCCAGCGATAGGTCTTCATTGACCGCCGTCAGGGCACTGTTTGGGTCTTGTGAAGTCATATATAATAACCAGTTCTTATATAGCGCATTTCACAATAACGTCTCAATGCGCTTTACATTAGTGCCCTGGTCATTGGGCCAATAACATTCCTTTAATCTTTCTCAGCTCCCTGGGGAGTATACAGCCCGAGCTGCCGTGGTGGCGCTCAGAAGGCTTTTTCAAACACAATATCAACCTCTACCCTCGCAGGTACCCATTTATACCCCTGGGTGAAGAGAAGCAATTATAGCGAAGTGTCTGCTCAAGAACACAAGCGTCACGACCGGGACTCGAACCCACACCCCGATGACTAAACCACCAGAACTTGAATCCGATGATCTAAACCAAGGATGATATATGCAAGGGGTCTATTACCATTCCACACTAGCAGAGTCTTTCTCGCTAGGATTGAAACATGAGGCCATTACCAATTTCTGCAACCACAGGTCAATTTGGTTTGTAAGCATTTTGAAATCAGCTCATTCCATTTTGTCTTTATCATCTAAGGTGGTGAAAGTAAAAAAACACAAGACTTGTTTGTCTTTCAATCATGAGAACTACAATTAAGAACCTAACCTTTAAATTAAAGAACTAAACAGGATTTGCCCTTAACTATTTCATTGACTAGCCAGCTGGATTCGTTAGCTTGTCATTTCACTAGTCTGTCAGCTTTTTTACTTGTCCATACTTTAAATAGAGATGCTTAACACTGAAATAGCAAGCCAGACCACTTGGATTGAAATTTGACCGGTCCTTGGGTGTTGTCACTGGTATTTAGCCAGCAGACCTGTTATTGTTAAGAGAGAATGCTGGCTGGGTAAGAAACTGCACCTCGTGGATGTATCATCCTCACCCAACTGTTTGTCATTTTTTATATCTTGGACCTCTGTCCACACCCAAGAAATTTTGTTGATGGCACCGCTCCTGTATGCCCTGTTCACACCCAAAGCTGATTCCCTTGAAACAAAACCCAGGAAATTCCTGGAGAATTCTAACCCCACCCATGATTGATTCACATTTCATAACCTAGGGGAAATGAATGCTCAGGGTGCCACATGCAAATCTTGTAAAGGAAACTTGTAATGTTGTGTAGACTTGTAAACAAGTCGTTAATGTTTGTCGCTTTTTAAGTGACTGGCCAGCGGGACCAGTTAGCTTGTCATTTCATTAGTCCATCACCTTTTTCACTGGTCCATATTTCAAATGAAATAGGGAAGATTTTCAACACTGAACTATCCAGCCGGACCACGTGGAGTGAATTTTGACTGGTCCTCTGGTGTTTTATCTGGCATTTGGCCAGCGGACCACTGTTAAGGGAGATCGCTGGTAAACATTACTTTACAAATTGAATTGCCAAGCAAATGTTTACAGCGTCCCATTAGGCATGCAATATCTTGTTAATCGTTAACATCTAAACTAATGAGAGTGAAAAAAACAGAGGGTAATTTGTTTGCTAGCTCAGCCAATTTCAAAAACAATATCTTTTTCTGCTTACCATGCTGTGATATTTACAGGCTCATTGCGCCATGCGAGGTCGTTCATGAATGCGTACATGACGTCGTTTTGGTTTATGCCTTCGGGAGTTAGACCGG